>OZ008367.1:296293825-296893825 GCA_963931995.1 Phaonia tiefii
GCGAATATATGCATTGTTTGCCTTTACCAAGGTGCTAGCTATAAAAATACCTGGTTGAATTTCTTGGTGAGGTACCAATATGCCTTGATTTGTGGCAACTAGCCTAATATGGCGTATCACCTCAGATCTTGCTGGCAGTGTTAAGCTTTCATTGCATGTATTCGTAATTTGTATTTCTATCTGTTGTGTGAAATTTGGTGGTCGTAGGATAAGGTAATCAAAATCATCATTAAAGTCTAAAATACAATTGTATTTTCTTATAAAATCCATACCGATGATTCCGTCGCATGGTATTGGGAAATCATCGTTCACAACGTGAAAAGTATGGGGAATTAAAAAGTTTTTGTATCTTAGATCAAAATTTGTCGTTCCTATTGATTTTATTTTACCATGTCCTATACCACTTAATGTTGATATTCTATTCGTGTTTATTTCATCTTGCGTAAAGTGAGCAAGTTTTATTTATGAAATATCTGCTCCTGTGTCTACTAATAATATTATTTTTTCGTTATGGTGTTCTATTTTGACGTTAACAAAAATACTCATATTAAGGCTAAGGTTATACACTTTTCTGTTCTCTGGTTTGATCTTAGGGGAATTTTCTAGTTTTCCGAGTTGTCTTGGGCTGTGTTAGTTACTCTAACGTTACTATTTCGACCATTGTGGTTTTGTCCGTTATTATTATCATTGTGGTTGTTTCCACGTCTGTTTCCACGGTAGTTAGAATTGTCATGTCTGTATCTATTGTTGTTATTGCGATTGTTGCCATTGCCATTTCTTCCTCTATATCCACCTCTACCATGTGGTCTTCCTCTGTTCCCACGGTAGTTTCTGTTTGACCTGTTTCCGAAGTATAGGATAGTAGCTACTAACAAATTTTCCTATAGCTTCGTTCATATTGTCAAACTGACCTGCTTCCATGATGAGTTTAACTCTTTCAATGGTGCAATTTTTGGTCATTGCCTTCACCGCGACTTGGGTGGTATATTTTTGTGCCAATGTGCGTGACAAACCACCGGAGATGTATGCACCTTCCAATGATTTTGTCAATTTGTCCAGCTCATCACAATAAGAATTGACAGACTTATTGTTCTGTCGGATGTTCAGTATTTTGGCTGATAGGACCTCAACTGATTCACCTTTCACAGAACTTGACAGTTTCGAAATTACGACTTGTATGGTGGATTCATTTTCAAGTAGGTTTCTGGCGTTACCTGTTAATTTTGTCTTAATCAGGTTTATGGCTACCGCTTCGTGGGTGCCTTTTAGTGTATCCACTAAAGAAAGTGCATCTAAAAATGATCTTAAATTCTCAGGTTTCCCATCGAAATCAGGGATTAACCTTGTGGCCGTATTTAAAAATTCTATAACTGTTTGTGCCATATTGACTTCCGTTCCAATTGACTCAATGGTTTTCGTCCTAATTGTGGCTTCACTTTCAATATTAGTATTTAAAAATTTAGTATTTAGTATTTAAAAATTTAATCTGAGTTTGGGACATTATATATAAGTCTACAGTAGGTAACTATTTTATCCCGATCCATAAGTTACTCTGTGGTGCTTAGATTTTGTCTAAGTTATCTCCACGACTTGAGTATCTCTTCTTTAGAGATCTCTTATGCAATAAATATAACTTTAGTATTAAGTTGACTGCACTTAATACTGTGGAGATGAGTAGGAGGATCCACAATGAATCTATTTGTGAAGTGTGATCGACCACTTCTACATTATTAATGACATTCGCAGTCGGATCACTTATTTTCGAGTTTCTATGACCCATAATTATCCTTATCCACTCAGGTTTTCCTTTCTTTTTACATAAAAATTATTTTATTAATTATACCTACAATTTTGCTTATTATATTTTCTTTTAAAATAATTTTTCTTATTTCGTCTCGAGCGAGTACATAAAAATTAAAAAATTTTACATAAAAATTATCCTACCAATTATACATACAATTTTGTTTATTATATTTTCTTTTAAAATAATTTTTCTTATTTTGTCTCGAGCGAGTACTCGCTTATAGACCCTAGGTATGCGCTTGGAATCGCATACGAAAATACAAGGAAATTTTTCTATAATAATTTTTCTATATACTATATTCCCGTCTCAATTGGTCATCGCCGAATGGGGATCTTCCTTCTCTAGCTGTCATTGCACCTTCTTGACCTCCTTGATTGTTAGAGGTTGTGGGCCTTCCTTCATTCTTCGGTTGTTTCGGCTGTGGCCCCTCTCGTATGGCTGGGCCAACTGTCTTTTGGCCAGACAGTATCTTCATTCTCGCCGCTGACGGATTTTTGGCTATCACGTCAGAGAAAATGTTTCTTTAATCCTGGTGCATTTTGGTGCACTTCAGGATTTAACAGCGGCTAAAACGCTATGTTATTTGGACAAAATGATCCAACTCCAGCTCCTTTTTTTTATTTTTGGAGTTCCTGGAGATCCCTGAGCTTTTGGAGCTGTGGGAATTTTTCTGAGCCTTTTTGAGCTCCCGATTTTTCCTCCGTGCTTTTTTATATTTGAAGCACTGGCAGGATCGCCATGTAATAATTAAAATACAATTTGGAATTCTTTTGGTTGAGCTATCTTGAGCGTCAAAACCTTTCTGTCTCTTTATTGAATATTTTGGTTCTTTTTATATTAAATCTAAATACAATAGTATCTTACATTAATATTCCCATTCCTATATAATTTATATGGAGTTGTCGCGGCAGACCAACGAATATCATATGCGTATCCCTCAGCAGAGGGAACGCTCGCTGCTCATGGCCTATCATGCCGTATACATTGTCGTATGTATGCGACGTTCTTGGAGTTATGAACGGTCGCTGTCAGCAGAGACGATCGCCGTTCTGTGGCTATGCAACATTGTATGTGTCGCTGTGTGTATGCAGTAGAACATACTCAAAGCCATGGACGGTCGCCGTCATGTCTGCGTGTGCCATGCTGACGAATCAGTTTCACTGGCGTGAGAACTGTTCTTTACCTTGCGTACAGAGCAATATGTATCGTTTAGAGTATTAAACGGCGCTTGTTATGTGGAGTGTGTTTGTCTGTTCGACTTTTGGTTATTTGGACACTTTGGGAAGTGCCAATGAAATGTAAGCTAATACCTCTTTTGGTATTTCTTTAATATGTATTTCTGTTGGTTATGTTGGCTTTAGTTTGTACTCTATAGCCGTTGGTTGCGTTGACTGTGTATGTATGCTACAGTTGCCTTGTTAGATGATTTGTACTAATGGCTCTATCTGGTATTATTAAGTCCATGCATTCCAACATCCAAAGTTTACGTGCTACCATACCTATGATGTTAGCTGTTAGTTTACTGGAAATCTCAAAAAGAGAGTATATTGATACAATTTAAATGCAGTATAAGAGGCCTAAATTCTTCACTCAATCAGTCCTAACTACTAGGAAATTATATGTGTCCGATTTTATTGAAATTAGCACCGGAATTCTGTAAACTTTTAACAATAAAAATCTCGAATTTTTATTGAAAGATTTCGGAAATTTTGTACTGAAATTTTTCGAATTTTGACAACTTCTTGCCTGTTTGTCGATGTCGAATGAAATCATAAGCGAACGAAAGACAGTCACTCGTTCTTATACACTTGCGCCTGTCCATTTGTATGTGTTACGTAATTACGCATTTATGAATTGCCAGATCGACATTTTTCATTTGATTACAATTTTCTTAAAAAATACTACTTTATTGTATATGCTTGAATACAACCCTGTCGATCTATAGCAAAAATCTATTGCAAAAAGGATGTACAGGTAGAGAAGAAAAAACCCCGGAATTTGGCAACCCACGTAGAAGAGCACCAAAAAAGTCAACGCGATTCACTCAAACGCATTTCTTTCCCGCGTCATAACTTGATTATTTCATACTTTTGACATACATTATGAAATTTTATTTAAATACGGTTGGAATTTCTATAGTTAGATATAATAACATCATCAGAAAACTGCTCTTGTATTGAAATATTCCACGAAGAGAGTAAAAGAGCGAGCAAAGAACCGACACGCTTCACTCGTTTTCTTTGTTGGCATTCCACTCCATGAGTAAATTTTCTTCTCTATACAATAGTTGCTTTATATCTATTGCAAAAACGATGTACAAGTAGACAGTCAACATTTTTCTTCACTCAAATGCCAACAAGCACAACGAGTGAAACCCTAGTCATTCTCTGTTCTCTCTCTTACTCTCTTCATTGAATATTTCAATACACGAGCAGCTTTTTGATAGTTTTATTGTGTATAACTATACAAATTCCAACCACGTTGAA
The DNA here is from genome assembly GCA_963931995.1 of Phaonia tiefii. Lineage (NCBI taxonomy): Eukaryota > Metazoa > Arthropoda > Insecta > Diptera > Muscidae > Phaonia > Phaonia tiefii. The sequence goes on from OZ008367.1 coordinate 296,298,116, forward strand.
GTAAAATTACATAAACTGTGCAAAAAATGACATAATCAAGATATGACGCTCTTTTACCAGGGTTGCCAAATTACGCACATATTCTCTCTTGATACCGATTGTCAGTGGAAAGCAAAGCAAAACAAACAAGACAATGTAAACAAACAAAAGCAGTTTAACAAATTGCAAAAAAAATCAAACCAAATTTTCCCCCATTCCTCCTCCACCGAAAATTTGCAGGCTCCGAAAACCGGCACTCCGCTGGCAAACTCTGGGTTTTTTCCATATGGTGGACCAGGGCCTGCAGCTGCTGCATCGTTGAATTTTTCAGACTATAATTTGCCATACATTTTAATTTGTATTTGAATTCCTTTACTTTTTATATTTCTTTGCCACTCGAAAACAAAACAGCAAGTGACCGAATTTGACTCTTCCATTCGCAATGTTGACAACTCATTCGAAAAAGAGAAACCTAAGTTTGTATGAAAACCTTCACGTATTCGAAATTTTCTTTCGACTTGTCGTCGTTCGCATAAAGTTGAATTAGTGAAACCCAAATCAGATTTCTTTCGCTTACAAACGTTGCGAATGCATTCTTTCGACATCGACAAACAGGCTATTAACAACCAATTGTTATCGATAAAAGATTGAAGAACTCCGGTGCAGAAGGGCCTGCTACTAAATGTATCCAATGTTAATTACAAGTTTTCAATAATGTTTCTTATATATTATTTGTAACTTAGTGCACAGCTTCAAACCACACCAACCGTCAGTGTCAGCTAGCCGCCAATAATAATCATGTACAATATGGGTGCAGTGGGCCTAATACCTTGCAGTCATCAATGTGGGCCAATCCTGACTTCAGCCCTAACCCTGATATGCATAGTGTGTATCTAGAAGCCAACGAGCTTGTATCGAGCGCAAAAAGTCTACTTCGTAGTATGATCATAACATCACAAGCTGAACGGAAGGAAGTTGAAGAAGACAATGAACGGGAATCTCAATGTGGTGCAACATATCGCAACCAGGTTAGTAGATTTAATACTGAAGACTAATTGCTACACTCCCGAGCTAAAATACACAATTCTTGGCCACAACTTAAAAAATGCATTGCAACAATGGACAATTTCGTATATTCTACGATTATATCGTCACCATAATTAATATTTACATTGTGGCGATGAATATATATGAAGGCTCTTCTGATTAAACTTTTTTCCCAGTATTATTCAAAATGTTATTTTGTCTTTTTTGTAGCCCAATCAACATGAAACCGTTCTTGCCATCGAATCGGACGATAGCTTTGATTTACAAAAAGATGCCATCTTACTGCGAGATACCCTGAACAGTTTTACGGGCCCCAACATTGAGCTCATCATTGATATTTTGACGCACCGCAGCAATGATCAACGTTTGAAAATCGACACATATTTAAAAACCGTGTTCAACACAGACTTAGTTGATGAATTCAACAAACTGCCAGGATATGTGAAATATTTGTTGACTGCCTTGATGAGAGATTTGCCACAATTCAATGCCAAAAATTTGTATAAGAACTGGGTACCACATTTGGCCCACAAGTCAAACATGTTACTTCACATTTTGACCACTCTGTCTAAAGCTGAGATGCAGATCATTGAGGAAGCCCATAGACAACTGAAAACCAACATTGAATACGTAATAATAAAGCAATTGCAAAAGCGTTTGGAGGATGACAAAGAGGAATTTGTGAATTATTTATTGGATGAAACCACCATTGGTGAAACTGAGGTGAGTTAAATCTTACGAGATACGATACAGTTATGAAATATTTGTATTCTTAGGTGAAACAACATGGAGATTCTCACCCCGACTATTCTGAGGATTCATTTTATTTCGCCGAAATTTTACACAGAGCCCTGTATGACCTTGATCCCGATTTAAAAACGATCACAGCAATTTTGACTCGTCGCAGAAAAGAAGAAATTTTGGAAATTGCTAAAACCTATAATGTTAAGTATGACAAGGATTTAGTTAAGGCACTTGAAGAAACCCTCGAGGGTGATTCACGAGATGTATTGATTGCGTTAGTCTCAGCTCAGCCAGATTTCAATAAGATTTGGCTTCCTTTCGCGGACATGCCAAATGTAATTGTTGAGATATTACTCAGTGCGTCTGACAACGAAATTGAGACTGTTAACAAAGCGTATAAACAATTATTCTCTATAATTGAATATACATTACAATCAATGGTGCAGTGTGGATTTTTGGAAGACAACAAGCTTGGTGCCATTAATAATTTGCTTGTAGGTACACATCCTAAAACTCCGGTAAGTCTTCAAGATATATTAAGAAATTCCTTGTATATATGTATGTATTTTGTTTTGGTATTAAACTTTCTGCGATTTAACCTTATGCAAACAAAACCGATTCAAATTATATTGATTTGTTACCGAATTGATGTGATTGACAACCAATGCGCAAATCTACATATATACACTCCGGTTCACTTATTTAAAGGCACTAAAAGCTCCATTTTCAGCAGCCTGTATCTTTTGCAATTTGTAACCGATTGCAGAATTTTAAAATTGAAATGGAAGCTAGACATCTTGAGATATAAAAAATATCATGACAATAGTGGTTTCTTAACTAAAGAACTTTTTTTGAGGATTTTATAAAAAAAAATCCAATGAGTGTTCGAACTCACGGGCGATGTGTTAACACCTTTTTGCTATACGGTACCTGTTCGATTTCTATGAATACATTCGTAAGTGTTACATTGGAAAACAAAAAACAGCGTTCAATCATATGATGACGTTACAGTTACAGTTATTCCCACAAAAGTCAAAGAATGCAAAGCAACAGACACTTGTATATACATACATACATACATTGTTATATTCGTACATACGCTACACAAGTTCACAAAATTGTCGTTGCTCTCTTGCTATCTCATTTTTATATACGTATAATACGTCATTACTCTCTTTGCTCTGAGAGTGCTCCGCACCCACATTTTATTGGACTTACCTTTCACTATAATAAGAAAACAACAACTACTACTACTACTGATATGTTGGTGACTTATTTCCCAGTAACGAAACAGGCTAGGCCTTCTCAAAAAACCAGCTTCTGTAGGTCTTCTCTGAGAATGTATACACCTACCAAGATTCCTTCTAAATTAAGGAATGCTTGGAGTCATACCTTTTCATTTACAAAATACGTTGTTATTAGATCGTGTTCTTATATTTTGTTTCGTGTTCTTATATCAGCGACACAGAATTAAAAAACGAAAGAAAAAGAAAAACTTGTTGGTAGTTGTGGTAGATGAAGAGAAAAAAACTTAATTTTTTGATCTCTTATGTACCTTTTTGTTCATTGCTTTTGGGAGTCATACAGAAGATCTCTTAATACAAATGAAATAGCATGTGCAACATTTGTTGTCAGTTATAATCCCGTTAAACAAAATTCTTTTGCTCTGATACTATTATGACTGCACGTGTTGTCGCTTAATTGTTTCGCAATCGTCAACGGAGCTAGAAGTATTTTGTGAAAAAGAGTCAGTGTTCAAAGTGTTTCTTATAGAAGTGAGTGAAAGTGTTTCTAACAAAAGTTATTTAAAATGATGAGCAGAACCCGCCAAACACCTTCTGTAGGTCTTATATTGCAGAACTTCTGTAAATAATCTGTTGAAGATCTTCTGAAGGTTTCCCATACAAGGAGTTCAGTAGGTCTTCGTTAGCGAAACTATTGAAGATCTCCTTTAAGCAGCTTGCTGTGTCGTGGAGTGTTTGTGTGGGTGGTGGGTGTAGGGGCGGGTACCTAAAATAAAAACTGTTAAGGGAATGCAAAGAGAGGTGAGTGTGAGTGTAAATTGTCATGGGGGAGGGTATATAAGCTTCGGCCCGGCCGAACTTAACACCGTTTCTACTTGTTTTTGTATACACCGGGCAATGCTGAACATCAAATGACTCGCTTTGTTTGGCCATAGCAACAACAACGAAACAACCAAACACACAACATCACACACACTTTGTCCGAAGTAGCTGACGTATACGTGTGTCACATAACCACATGTTTGCCATATCAACAGCCAAACACACAACATCACACATACTTTGTACGAAGTAGCTGACGTATTAGTATGTCACCATAACGTCGACTGCGCAATCCCATGCGCTTGCAAATGAAATTTTGCGTGGCTATGCTTTATATCTCCGTTCAACAACAGCAACAGACACATGTACATACATACATTATTATGTTACTACATACGCTATAGACACAATTTCGTTTGCCTCACCCCTGCCACACCACTCTTTCATTGCTCTTTTGCTCGCTCATTTTTGTTTAACACGTCATTATTCTCTTTCGCAGTCGCAGAAAATCTGGTTTTAGCAGCAGCATAAAATCTGGTTTTAGCAGCAGCATAAAATCTGGTTTTAGCAGATTTTGACTTTGATAGATTTAGTCCCTATACGCCGCTATCGATGTTAACACATCAAAAAAATTCCAAAAATGTGCTATTTTTTTGGTTCACTTGAATAAAAGCACTGTATTATTTTTAAAGTAAGCAATGATTTTTTTGTAGGGAGTGTTTGTTGATTACAATTTATTACATCTTAATCATTTTACGCGTCAAAGTGGCAAAAAAAAATTGGACGGAGCCTAACAGTTGTCGACAATTACATCAAGGATCCCGAGGGGTATGGCAAAAATATTAAAGGAAGGTTTCATTGCCTTCATCTACGTACGGGAAAAGAAAAATCATCAGAATTGCTTCTACTTCTGCCTTATCCTTGTCAAAAATAAGAGCTCAAGCTGGAGTGGAAGCGAGCAAGTCATCAGTACGCAGAGTAATTAAGAGCTGTGAGTATCTTAAATACCCGAAATTACATAAACAGCCGCCACTTAATGCTCCTCGTAAGAAAAAGCGGCTTCAATTCACAAGAGACTACATGGTATGTGATGTGCAGCCAAGAGGTCATGTAAATGACTGGAGAACCGTTGTATTTACGGATGAGAAGAAGTTTAATTTGGATGGGCCTGGTGGCTACAACTATTATTTCCATGATCTGTGCAAAGAAACGCGTTTTTTGAACCGACATCACAGCCGAGAGGGCGGCATTATGGTATGGGGTGGTGCTATTACCTACTATGGCACCATCGATCTTGAATTTCAAAGTGCAAAAATGATTGGAGCAAGCTATAAAACGTTATTGGAATCGGCTTTTCCGAAGTTCAGTGAACTATTTGGTCCCATATCTTGGATATTACTACAGGATCATGCCCCTATACATAACGCCAGAATAGTAAAGGAGTTCATTGCAAGCCAAAATGTTAATATTCTTGACTGGCCACCCTATTCGCCAGATCTAAACATTATCGAAAATGTCTGGGGTTGGTTATCTCGTAAGGTCTATGAAGGAGGTAGACATTTTAATGACAGTCACTAATTCAGGCCATTAAGGACGTACCGGTCGGTCACTTGAAAACATTGCTGCTATAAGCGAGAGTGTCGCCGAAAACCCAAAATCATCAATTCGGCAACGTTCTCAACAACATCAAATTTCACGAAGCACTACTCAGCAAATTTTGACAAAAGATTTTACATGTGTAAAAAATTCAGCTTACTCAGGAGCTCAAACCCACAGACCATGGAAAGCGCCGGCAATTCGTTCAATGAGCAATGGAGCACATTTCCGATGAAGCGCATTTCCATCTGAATGGCTTCGTGAATACACAAAATTGGTGAATTTGGGGCTCAGAAAATCCTCATGCAATGCTAGAAAAATCCCTGGGCTGGATTTGCCTTCCGCCACCGTTATTTAGGCAATGAAAGTACACAAACATATACAAACGAAGAAAACCCCTAACGACCCGGAAAATATAAAGCTGACATCACAGCTATCCAGAAAATGAGTTGGACAGGATATGGTTGCACCAGAAAGAAAAACTGCAATATTTACTACAGCTGCCATGAGCGAAAGGACGAATTCGGATGGGGATTTGTAGTTGGCAAGAGGCTGCGACACCTGGTTTCAAGGTTCAACCCAGTGAGAGAACCCATCGCCACAATTCAAGCGAATCAAAGCGAAATATTTCAACATCTCGTTAATTTGTGTGCACGCACCGACAGAGGATAAAGATGATGAGGTCAAAGAAACATTTTATGAGCGTCTGGAGGAAGTATATGAACGCTGCCCTGACCACGATATTAAGATTATTCTATGCGATTTTAATGCCAAATTGGGAAAGGAAAGTGCCTTTCGACCAACCATCGATAATCACAGTCTACATGATACCACCTCCCATAATGGAATAAGACTGATAGACTTCGTCGCTGCAAAGAACATGGTAGTTAGTAGCACACGATTCCAGCATAAGGACATACATAAGGCGACCTAATTATCTCCTGATCAGAGAACGAAGAACCACATTGATCACTTGGTAATAGATTGAAGGCACTCTTCTAGTGTAATGGATTCACGTGTGTGCCAATATCGACTTGAATCATTACCTGATGGCTGTGAAAGTTCGCACGAGACTAAGCTGGACGAAAACGTACGAGGCCGAACACCGGAAATGATATATGTTCTCAAGCTGCAAATACGGGGATATCAAAGTCCTATCAACAAAAGCTCACTCTCTTGCTAGGGCAGAATACTACCCCTCCTAAGGATACATAAGCGCAGTGTAAGCACATCTCCCATTCTTTGGAAACCGCTGCAGCGACTGAACTTGGCTATCAAAAACCGGAGAAGGATATGCCAAGGTATGACGTAGTATGTCGCATTGCAATTGATGAAGAACACGCTGTACGTATGTCGACGAAACAGTCAGTTACAACGCGTGTTGCGAGTGGACAGTACAATAGGCTGAGAAGGGAGGAAAACCAACCATTTTGGCGGAAAAAATGGCAGTGGGAGCAGAGAGAGAGTGAAAAAACCGAAATGTGCAGGATGAACTATGAATCCCGCAGATTTTTCCAGAAAGAAGATTGAATAATGGGCTGCCCTCCTGCAAGGACGAGAATGCGAATCTGGTGACAGATAAGTAGTGTGTGCTTAAAATATGGATAGACCACGTTTCAGTACTACTCCACTCAGATTCTTACACTGAAGATCAGGAGGTAATGATTGAGGAAGACAGTGTAGATTATGTGTAAGACTAAAGCCAATTGTTGAAAGCCTGACTGAACCTTATCAGCTTGATTTCAGACCAGGCAAGTCCACGACTGACCAGAAATTCACGCTACGCCAAATCCTGGAAAAGACCCACGAAAAGCAAATCGATACATACCACCTTTTTGTCAATTACAAAGCTTCTTTCGAAAATTCGAAATGTCTGAACTTGGGATTCCGGTAAAACTGGCCCGCTTCTGTAGAATGCCGCTGACCAACACCAAATCAGCAGTGAAGGTGGGGGAAAGACTTCACCGAACCATTCTGTACTAAGCGAGGACTGAAACAAGGCGACACACTTTCGTGCAATCTCTTCAACATCATAATGGACATAATAATGAGAAAAGCTGCAGTAAATTCGAACAAGACCATTAACACGAAAAGCCATATGTTGCTGGCGTATGCTGACGACATGACATCATTGGGCGAAATTTGCGAGAGGTTACTGCAGTATTTTCAAGAATCGAAAAATAATCAGCGTAGGTGGGTCTTGCTGTTAAAGAGGGCAAGACAAAGTTGAAGGTGTCAACGACTAGAGAAACCTCTCGACTTGGTCCGCACTTGAACGTTGAAACCCGATTTAATTTTGAAGTGGAAGATGAATTTGACTACCTTTGTTCGTCTGCGAACAAGGACAACAACGTCAGCCTGGAGATAGATAGGAGAATTTTGCTTGTAAATAGATGCTATTTTGGACTCAGCAACCAATTTAAGAACAAAGCCCTCTCTCGGTAGACAAAAGTCCAGCTAGCTATACCAGACTCTCATTTTACCTATCCTGATATATGGCTCCGAAGCTTGGGTCATATCGCAAGCGGATGAAATACACCTGGGAGTATTCGAGAGAAAAATTCTCAGTAAAATATATGGTCCTGTTAAAGAAAACAGCGCGTACCGATGTCGTTGAAACCAAGAGCTATATAATTTATATTCTGACGTGGACATAACTATTCGAACCAAATTAGGCCAATTGCGTTGACTAGGTCATGTTATCAGAATAGATGAAGATGGGCCAGCGCGAAAGGTTTTCCATAACTTACCCGATGGAATCAGGAAAAGAGGACGACCAAGCCAACGCTGGTAGGACCAGGCCGCAGAATCCCTCCGTATCCTTGGTGTTACCAACTGGCGAGAAAAGGCGGAGGATAGAACAAGTCGGAGAAATATGTTAAATTTTTTTTATTTGTTTGTTTAATTACGGTTGCTATTTATATTTCGGGTCCTGACAGTACTAGTGTTGCCACATGAAAACTGGAATTTCCATTGGAAAGTGAATTTTTTTGCATAAACATACATAGAGCGTTTTCATTTACGAGCACTATTTGTTGTATTTGGAGTGTGATAAAAAAGCATCTCTGTCAAAAAATTAAATTAACCCGTGAAAATTTTCGTGCGATGATTTTTATGTCTTTCGACGTGGATTATCGAAACAAGAGTGTCTCAATCAACTTGTTTCGACTTTTGGTGATGAAGCACCATCAAGAACAACTGAAAATTGCTGGTACTAAGAGTTCAGTTTCGGACGCCTTTCACTCCAGAATGAATTTCGTGAAGGTCGTCCAATTGCGGTTGATTTGCCGGAAACCATCGATGCTGTGCGTGAACTCATAAAGCAAGACCGACATGAGACATACCGTGAGATTGAGGCATCCTTGGGCATTAGTATGACAGGCATCAATAAGATACTGCATGTTCATTTTGCTCGTTGGATCCCACAGAATTTGACGAATGCTCAAATGTCTATGTCTATTGGAACAAAGAAATGTTGGAAAATTACAACCGCGGTAACTGAACTGCAGTGTATAACATCGTTAGAGGTGACGAATCATGTGTATATGCCTATGAGCCCGAAACAAAACAGCAATCGACCACATGGGTCTTTCAATACGAACTAAATCCAACAAAAGTTGTTCGTGGAAGAAGCATATCGAAGCAAATTATCGCGTTTTTTTCGGTATAACCGTTCATATAGCCATAGTGCCTTCAGTGGAACTTAGGATGGTCAATGCTAAATGATATATCACCATCTGTTTGCCAACAGTTTTCGAAGAAATAAGGAGAAACAACGAGAGAAGACGGATCATTTTCCATCACGACAATGCGAGCTCTCACACTTAAGCTGAAACAATGAGTCATTTGACCACTTAACATGTCGAATTGATGGGTCATCCGCCGTACAGCCCTGATTTGGCACCCAATGACTTCATTTTACTGCGTGGTCAACGTTTTTCGACTCACGAAGCAGCTGCTGAAGTGGTCAAAACCTATGTTTTGGAGGTGTCTCAATCGGAGTGGAAAAATCGGTTTAAGTTGAAAATTGGTTTGAGCGCATGCAAAATATATTGAAAATATGAGAATATTTTGAAAAACCATAATGTTATTTCCAATGATAAATGATTATTTTTTCTATCGCTGGATCCGAAATATAAATAGCAACCCTGTAATATGTGCATGACGTCTGACCTCATGAGGTTGTAAAATAGTCAAGAAAAGTAAAGTAAAGTAATCCCTGAGAAACAAATGCACCCACAACCATAGAATAACACATACGTAGATAAACTTATTCTCTCATCTGACGTTTCATTTCACACTCTTCATCGTAGGTTTGTGGAAATGAGAGCAATTAAATTTAAAATTATCTTCCACCAGGTGGAGTTACAAAATATGTTCACTTAACTTTTTCCTGTCGTTTTGGTGTAGAACTGAAAAATTTAAATATATTTTGCACTTTTTTGTTGACTTTTATCGTTGGTATACATTTGTATTGTATTTAACTCAACTAGTTTGTCACAAAAACACGAAATTCGGTTGTTGTTCCTTTGTGGATCGTTGTATACTATTGCCACTATCTGGTATTATTGAACCCATATTTTCCACCATCCAATGTTTACTTTCCATCGTACCTGTGACGTTTAATTTATTGAGCGAATAAAAGCTTCTATGGTAAGTATTATTCTATGCCCACAACGAACAACTGTCTGGTGCGGATTTTTGTCAGGCGGTGTGACTGAGCCTTACGTTATTGAAGATGAGGTCAAAATTGCAGTGACTGTGAACGACATTCGTTACAGGACCATGATAACGGAGTTGTTGTGGTCTCAACTGAACGGCCTGAAGACGCAAGACGGCGCCACCTGCCACACCGCTCAGAACAAATTATCTCAAGAAATTCTGATGTCAACTGATCACCAAGTCCATGCGATTTAACACCGAGCGATTTCTTTCTTTGGGGTTTTTTTTGAAATCTCGAGTTTATGCGAATAAACCGGAAACAATTTTTGAGCTCAAATCCGAAATGCAACCGAGGACGCGGTGAGATACAGCCATATCTCTGTGAAAAAGTCATGGGAAATTTCATGAAAAGAATTTTTTCCATATTTAATCGGAACATGTCTTCTTTACAATCGAATAACAAACTCACAACTCTATCAAAAAATACGTGTGTTTATTTTAAAACGAAAAAGTGAGTTCTTAATGGGACACCCTTTATCAGGGGCTGATCAACCTTAGAGTTGGCAAAACATGTAGAATAAAGTAAAAAAGAGAAATAGCGATAGATGACTGGAAGTTTTGCTGGAAGCAAAACGATGTACAAGTAGACAGTCAAAATTTCTCTTCACTCAAATGCCAACAAACAAAACGAGTGAAACCCTAGTACTTCTCTACTCTCTCTCTTAATCTCTTTATTGAATATTGCAATACACGAGCAGCTTTTTGAAAGTGTTATTGTATATATCTATACAAATTCCAACCGTGTTGAAGTAAAATTACATAAAAAAAATAAATAAATGGTTTCCCATTACATCCGATAAAGGGACTGGGGAGAACTTCTCACAATCACTGAGCTGTGCGCTTTCCAGTTCTCACTCACTGATTGGGACCTACAGTTTTACACCGATTGCGAACGGTAATTTGAGAAGCTTTTTCATGGCTAGATACTCGATAGTGTCGCCGTCACTATGCGAGGTGACCCGCCGAAAGAATTTTTTTTTTTGAAGGTGGTCAGAGCCGGTTTCAAACCCAGGATCTCATGTACAAGAGCCGCGCACACTAACCATTGCACCACCGACGGCCATAAACTAATTACGGCCAAAACTACATAAACTATGCAAAAAGTATGAAATAAGCAAGATATTTGACGCGAGAGAGAAATGCGTTTGAGTGAACTCCTAGCACTTTCTGGTTCTCTTTTACCAGGGTGGCCTAGTTGCGCACATCTTCTGGTCGTCTAATTCTAAATCGTCCTTACTGGAAGTGTGTAGGGTTGCTCAATGCCTTTTCCACTCATTTGCATTTGTGCATTGAACGAAAAGTACAAAGGTCATCAACTGTGAGTATTTTTGTCAAAGACGATCTAGAATTAGACGACCAGAATATGTGCGCAATTTGGCAATCCTGGTAAAAGACAACCAAACAGTGCTAGAAATTCACTCAAAGGCATTTCTCTCACGCGTCATATCTTGATTATTTCATACTTTTTGTAGTTTATGTAAATTTAATTCAACATGGTTGGAACTTGCATAGTTATATACAATAACACTATCAAAAAGTTGCTCGTGTATTAAAATATTCAATGAAGAGAGTAAAAGAGAGAACAGAGAATGACTAGGGTTTCACCCGTTGTGTTTGTTGGCATTTGAGTGAAGAGAAATTTTGACTGTCTACTAGTACATCGTTTTTGTTTTTGTGATAATTAAATCGAGGAAAAAATGGATAACAAGTGTAATAAAGCAAAATGTATTGAAGTGTTAGAGTAAAATTATTTGTAGAGATTCAAAATAAAACACAAACATATTAAAATAAAGATGTTTCTCATTCTGCATGGTTTGCCGAGTCTGTATAACTCGCTCCAACTTTTCCAATGACTTATCTTGGTTTCCGTTGCAAGAAAAACAGCTGTTGCACACTCTATGTATAGTATTACTTTATGACCTTTATTTGCATTGAGAAGATTAATTTGTACGTTAGCTTACTTTTACGGAGAAAATAAACAGATTATATATTTTTTGAACTCTGTTAGTACATGTATTCAAAGTTTTCAATGTTATTTTTTATGTATTATTTTTCTCTTAGTATACAACTTCAAACCACACCATCGGCGGCCTGTCTCGTCGTTGCATTAGCCAACGTTTGCTAGCCACCAATACTAAGCAGGTACAACAAGGGAGCAGCGGGCCCAATCCCTTGCAGCCATCAATGTGGACTAATGGTTACTTTAGCCCTTCCCCTGATATGCATAGTGTGTACCTGCAAGCCAGAGATCTTGTATCGAGCGCAAAAAGTCTACTTCACGGTATAGTCGTAACGCCCCAAGCTAAACGGACTGAAATTGAAGAAGACAGTGAACGAGAATTACAATGTGGTGCATCATATCGAAATCAGGTTAGTGGATTTAATACTAAAGACTAATTGATACCCTTGGAGATAAATTATACAATTCTTCGCCACAACTAAAAAAAATGTATTGTAACAATGGACAATTTCGTACATTCTACTATTATATCGTTGCCATAATGAATATTTACATTGTGACGATGAATGTATACGAAGGCGCTTTTGACAAAACTTTTTTTGTTCAGTGTAGTTACTCTTACTCAAAATCTTAATTTGTCTTTTTTGTAGCGCAATCAACATGAAACTGTACTTGCCATCGAATCTGATGATAGCTTTGATTTACAAAAAGATGCCATCTTACTGCGAGATACCCTGAACAGCTTTAGGGGCCCTAACATTGAGCTCATCATTGATATTTTGACGCACCGCAGCAATGATCAACGTTTGAAAATCGATACATATTTAAAAACCGTGTTCAACACAGACTTAGTTGAAGAATTCAATAAACTGCCAGGATATGTGAAATATTTGCTGACTGCTCTGATGAGAGATTTGCCACAATTCAATGCTAAAAATTTCTATAAGAACTGGGTACCTCATTTGGCCCACAAATCAAACATGTTATTCCAGATTTTGACCACTCTGTCTAAAACTGAGATGGAACTCATTGAGGAGGCCTACAGACAACTGAAAACCAACATTGAATACGAAATAATAGTCCAATTGCAAAATGGTTTAAAGGAAGACAAAGAGGAATTTGTGAATTATTTATTGGATGAAACCACCATTGGAGAAAAAACTCAGGTGAGTTTAATCTTATGAGATACAAGACAGTTATGAAATATTTTTATTCTTAGATGAAACAACATGGAGACACTGAGTCAGACCATTCTGAGGATTCATTTTATTTCGCCGAAATTTTACACAGAGCTTTGTATGACCTTGATCCCGATGTAGAAACTATCATTGCAATCTTGACTCGTCGCAGCAATGAAGAGATTTTGGAAATTGCTAAAACCTATAAGGTTAAATATGACAAGGACTTAGTTAAGGCACTTGAAGAAACCCTCGAGGGTGATTCACGAGATGTATTGATGGCATTAGTATCACCTCAGCCAGATTTCAAAAAGATTTGGCTTCCTTTCACGGACATGCCAAATGTAATTTTTGATATATTAATCGGTGCATCTGACGCCGAAGTTGAGACTATTAACAAAGGGTATAAACGATTGTTCTCTATAATTGAAAATACATTACAATCAATGGTGCAGTATGGAGTTTTGGATCATAAAAACCTTGGTGCCGTTGATGTTTTGCTTGGAGGAACAACCTACCCTACAATTCCGGTAAGTCCACAAGATATTTCCATGCAAATATTTTATTACGGTATTATACTCATATGTATATATATTTATGGGGTTTTATCTCATTAAAAAAACGATCCCAATTATATTGGTTTACTTCCGAATTGATCTGATTTACCAGGATTCATGAATACACTGATGTAGTGGAAAAATGTATCAACGTTCTAGTACATTGTATCGGCTCCAGGCAAGTTTACTGAGTTGATCGGTACCCATGAAATGTCTGTATCAAGTCAAATTTTAGAAAAAAATCGATTTTTACCAATTCTCCGATTTTCCTGCACTTTTTTTTCAAAAAATATTGTTTTTGCACTTTTCCCAGCATAACTTCAAAAAACTCCAAATTTTTCACTCACAATATTTAGCAAACTTGTACCCATGGTAAAGCTGAATAACTTTTGTGGACATATAAATACAATCTGAACTTGTCTAGTCACCCTAAATACAACATAAAGACCACTTTGTATCTTGAAAATTGTAATTTGTATGCCTATGCCATCATTACTCGAGAACGAAGTGTCCGAATTTGTCCGAGTACATTTAAAAAACTTCAGAATTACAATGCCTTTAATCTACTACTACTCTATTTCTCAATGTAATCAACAGTTTCGCAGTTATAAAAGCAAGTGTGGTGAAAAAAAACTATTTTTTTGCTTAAAAAATGTACTCTTTATTTTTAAAAAATCGTGAAACATAAGAGACGGTCAAAAGGGTAAAGTTTTATTATTTATTATAGTTTTATTATATTATATTTATTCTAAAGTCACATGACCTATGAACAAAATGTGACATGGATCATAAAAATCGATGAACACGTTTCTAAATTATTCACAATTTAGTGAATTTATTCACATTTTGTCAAGAATTGTGACTTTTGTGAGATTTTTCAAAAAATGCCCAGAAAAATCTGAGAATTGGTAAAAATCGATTTTTCAAAAATTTGACTTGATGCAGACATTTCATCAACTCGGTAGACTTGCCTGTAACCGATACAATTTACTAGAACGTTGATTCAAAAATGTCATGCCAAAAACTGCAACCGTGTAATACTTCGTCAAAAACGATGTACTAAAAGTACGATCGATGCCATTATGTATGGAACTCGATTTCTTTTGCATGGCCACCACGGGCACGCTTGCAGAAGTCCAGACGCTGAACCCAATTTTCGACGGTTTTCAAGCATAAATCGGCCGATACTGCTGCAATTTCACGTTCGATATTCGTACGAAGTTCATCAATCGTCGCTGGCGTGTTAACATAGACCATAGACTTGACGTAGCCCCACAGAAAATAATCTAACGGCGTCAAATCGCACGACCGAGGCGGCCAATCGACTGGGCCATTTCGTGAGATAACACCTTCACCAAACTTGGTTTCCAATAAATTGATTGTGGCATTCGCTGTATGGCTTGTGGCGCCTTGCTGTTGGAACCACATGTCCTCCAAGTCCATATTATATTATCCAATTGGGGCCAAAAATATTCGGTTATCATTGAACGGTAGCGATTCGCATTCACAGTATTGTGCCGGTCTTGATCATCACGGAAGAAGCACGGCCCAATGACGCCGCCGGCCCATAAACCTAATTTTTTCGGGATGCAATGATGACTCATGGATTACGTGTGGATTGCTGTCTGACCAATAACACATATTTTGCTTATTGACGAAGCCATTCAGCCAGAAATGAGCGGACCATAATTTGGTCGTAGCGCTCTTAAAGTTGAGGCCACTGACTCCAAATTTCGGCAGTAAATTTTAATAATTTCGACTCGTTGTTGGCTCGTATATCTTTCCATGATGAAATGGCAAACCTTACTGAAAAGAAATGTCAAATGAGCGGGAAAAAATATGGCGTCGTTTGCTGTCCCTATCGATTTACTTTTGTAGCGTCTCTGTTGAAAAACCCTTTTATATAACTATACAAATTTCAACCGTGTTGAAATAAAATTTCATAAAATATGCAAAATGTATGAAATAATCAAGATATTATACGAGAGAGAAATGCGTTTGAGTGAATATCTGGCACTTTTTGGTTCTCTTTTACCAGGGTTGCCAAATTGCGTACATCTTCTGGTTGTCTAATTCTTGATCGTGTTTCACTTCGTCAAAAACGATGTATAAGTATAGAAGAAAAAACCGGCGCAAGTTGGCAATCTTAGTAGAAGAGAACCAACATAGTCGACGTAATTCACTCAAACGCATTTCTTTCTCGCGTCAAAACGGGATTATTTTATACTTTTTACATACTTTATGTAATTTTATTTAAATATGGTTGGAATTTCTATAGTTAGATACAGTAACATCATCAGAAAACTGCTCGTGTATTGAAATGTTCAACGAAGAGAGAGAGAGCAGAGAAACTAGGCGCTTCACTCGTTTTCTTTGTTGGCATTCGAGTCAAGAGAAATATTGACTGTCTACTTTATGATTGGTTTTTGGTATTCACAAAAAGGATGTACAAGTAGAGAAGAAAAACCCCCGCGCAATTTGGCAACCCTAGCAGAAGTGAACCAAAAAAGTCGACGCGATTCCCTCAAACGCATTTCTTTCCCGCGCCATAACTTGATTATTTCATACTTTTTACATACTTTATGTAATTTTGTTTAAATATGGTTGGAAGTTAGATACAGTAACATCATCAGAAAACTGCTCGTGTATTGAAGGATTCAACGAAGAGAGTACGAGAGAGCAGAGAAACGACGCGCATCACTCGTTTTTTTTTTGTTGGCATTCCACTCCATGAGTAAATGTTCTTCTCTATACCAAAGACGATAAAGAATTAAACGGCCAGAAGATGTGCGGAATTTGGCAACCCTGGTAAAAGAGAAGCAAAAAGTGCTAGAAATTCACTCAAAGGCATTTCTCTCACGCGTCATAACTTGATTATTTCATACTTTTTGCCAAGTTTATGCAATTTTACTTCAACATGCTTGGAAGTTTCATAGTTATATACAATCCCAGCAGGAAGTGAAGAATGCATGACATTGAGAATGAATTCTATAATGCATAATAATAATTAGATTATATAAAACATTCCAAAGAATCGAGGGGGTAATGTCGTTTGACAAATTGCACATTGATTCCCCAGTGCATTCCCACATCTGCGAAGATGGAATGTGTTGTTTCTGAGTGTGACGATTGTTCTTCCATTCGGAATGCCGCTATCTGACGCCCTCTTCATAGCGCCTACAAATGTTTCGTTTACGTTTTGCTTTGTTGTTTTATTTCTCGACAATTTTGTCAAAATGATTTCAAGTGATAATATAATATTTTTTAAAAATAAATTTGAAAGTTATATAAAGATTTAAATAGCAAAGATAAAAGATAAAGATAAAATGCAGAATAGTTTATTTAATCCATGTACGTATGTAGGTCGGGGGAATGCATTACATAACAACTTCTGAAATCATTAACAATAGAATGCATTATAGACACCGAGTAATACTTTAAGAGTGTGCACTAGTTGATTTTTGTACTAACGAGTTCCGAGACCTACGAGGAAAACATATAGAGAATGAGAGCAATCTTTAATTTTAAAAATGTTCGTGTTAATTGGGATCTACACAAATATCTTTACTCTAACACTTCATTACATTTTGATTTTTTTCACTGAATATCCCTTTTTTTAATCGATTTAGATGACAAAATTTACTCCCAGTTGATGTGTTTTGTATTTCTGGCTTGACACTCGGCGGCAGAAGTTTGAAAATCACACCCCGCAACCCAGTCCCTATCAACGAGTCTTCTTTGATAGCACATTCTCTATTTGTTCTCCAAGTACTAACTTGAACAGCTGTCTCATCGGTACCCCTTGATTATAGAATTCATTATTGATAACATGTAAAATAATCCATTAAAAAGGACGAATTATATAATGCATTCTCTGGACACATTAAAATACTTCATTCTTTTAAGAATAATGCATTCTGGACTCAACGTTTAATACACGCTACACATTACCTTTCGCTTCCTATTCATTCCCTTTTCCTGCTGGGATAATACTATCAAAAAGCTGCTCGTGTATTGAAATATTCAATGAAGAGAGTAAGAGAGAGAACAGAGAATGACTAGGGTTTCACTCGTTGTGTTTGTTGGCATTTGAGTGAAGAGAATTTTTTACTGTCTATCTGTACCATAGTTGCTTTATGGTATTCACCAAAAACGTATGTCGTCAAACATACTATGCTATGTTATCAAACAGAAATATTGTTGAAGGTGACTATTATTAACAAAAAAAAATATGTTTGGACAGACATCCTGGTCCCCGTTAGCGTGAATATGTATTTTTTGTTGTGGAAGGCTTCTAGCCGAAAGCGGGTTGTAAATGGCCAATAAAAATAATGATCTGCTAGAAGATATGATTATAATCATATATGCATATATGCATATCGCCACCTAAAATCCAAAAAGATGTAACAACATTTTCATCACTTTACAGGAGAGGCAAAATATAGTTAGATATTGAGTCGGAATTTTGTGAATAAAATTCCCATTTTGGATTGTAGATGTCTAAAAGTTGGTGGGGATATGTAGTTTGGTCAATTGTAAATATAGGGACATCGAAATTTTATATTACAGTTCAAAGAAAAAAGGTGGATTTATCAAAAACTTCATCTATTTAATCCTTTAATCTCCCCAATTCCTTCATGGGATATAATGGGGAAACCATTTATTTATTTTATTTTTAATTACATGAATGACAATTATCCCATAATTTTTACACCGTTGTTAAATATTTCAAATTAATTATTTATTATCAGTTTTAATTGAAACTATATGTATGTAAAATAATGTTAAACCCATTTAGATATTCAATTGCAATCGCGACCCCACAACAGTTGCCAGAAAATTGCACAATGCCAAGAATGGCCAGCATAAGCATGAAGAAACTATGATTGAAATCTTCACCAGCTGCAGCAGAGAACAACGATTGGCGGTCGCCGAGTCCTATAACACTTTGTATGGCAAACAATTAGACACGCACTTAAATTCCGTAATTAGAGACAAAAATTTACGGGTTGTGATTAAGGCATTGCTAACACCCTTTCCAGAATTCAATTCCCGATACTTTTATAAGTATTTGGTGCCTCTAATTAAATATCCCGAATCTATGTTCAATGCTCTGAACCACATTCCCGATAAACGAAAGGATACAATTTCTGACACTTGTGATAAACTTCGGGCTGCAATGGAGAAACAGCTGTTGATAATCTTGAAGTATCGCTTATGGGAAAACAAACGACTCGATAACATGAATTCATTCATTGAAAAAGTCCGCAGTGCAACTCAGGTGAGTTGTGTTTAATATATATTAATTGTATAAAAATTTCTAAAAAATTTAATAACTTTGTTCAAACATCAGGAAACCCTTAACTCAGGACATACTTCATGGTACTCCAATTCTGTTAAATATGCCAAGGAATTATACAACGCTTTGAGCTACAAGGATATTATTAAAATTTTGACTCCCCTAACGATTGAGCAACGAACAGAAATTGTTAAAACTTTCAAATACCTATATAAGATGGACTTGGCTTCGGTATTACTCTCTAGATTGGGAGATAAATACTTGCAGGATACCATTGTTGTATGGTTGACACCATTCGTGTCCATCAATGCCAGTGCATTGTATGACAAATGGCTGACTCCTGCGACCAGTTCCAGTAACATCATTAGAGCCATTAAATCCACTTTTCCCAACGGTCTCATCAAGGGCGTTAACGAAGAACTTCAGCTTAATATGGATAAAACACTTGTACCGTTGCTGTTTAAGCAAAATACTGCTTACATAGCTGATATTATAGCAGAAGTAAGTCTACGTCAAATTGCTATTAATGGTAGTACACATTGCAAGGAATAGCTTCGTCGTACTGGTGAAGTTGTTCGTTGCCTCGAAGAACATGTTCATTGAATGAAAATACATTCGTTAACTTAACGAAATTTCATCACAGTGCAGAAAATGTTTCATTGCTTCAAAGAATATAGTCCACTGATGCAATGAATATATTACATTGCTGAGTTTAACTTATTGCTTTGCTAAACTTGATATAGTATGCGATGTAAAGCGTAATGTCATGTACGAATCTTTTCATTGCAACAATGTAAACATACTAACAAACATGTTTCATCACTGTGACGAAGAATTTTTCAAGAAATGTATGAAGTTGTTATACTAAACACTTTGTCTATTGATTATATAAAGGACAGCACCAAAGGACCAGAGAATACTAAGAAAGAAGGAACTGAAACACATACGCCATCGATGGGAGAAGAGTCCACTGAAGTCAAAGTAACGCCAAATCCATTGATTACTGAAGAAGTAAGTTTTCATAAAATAATTATTAATTACACTGTGCTAGTTCAAAAATGTAACAAACAGCGCACCCAGTTGGTAAACCATAGACCAATACACACATAGATATTTTTTTTCGCTCAATAAATTAAACGTCATAGGTACGGTGGAAAGTAAACATTGGATGGCGGAAAACGTGGGTTCAATAATACCAGATAGAGGCAATAGTAAACAACGTCCAACAAAGGAACAACAACCGAATTTCGTTTTTTTGTGGCAAACTAGTTGTGTTAAATACAATACAAATGTATACCAACGATAAAAATCAACAAAAAAGTGCAAAATACATTTAAATTTTTCAGATCTACACCAAAGGGATATGAAAAAGTTAAGTGAACATATTTTGTAACTCCACCTGTACCTCGTTTCTGTAGTTCTCGAATCGAAAAAGTTTTCGTATTAAGCATGAAACAAAAAATTCCATCGTTTCTCGATTTGTGAGTAAAAAGTGTTTCTATATATCAATGCGAAAAGAGGCAACACTGATGAAGTTTTGATTGGAATATTCCAAGAAAGCTGTCAAGTTAGGAAAAAATATAAACAAACAAAATAAACTAGTGCGAAAAAGAACAACAAAAAGAAGTATAGACATGCACTTTATTTTTGCTTTCTTGATTTTTCTGTAATATTTTGGAAAAATTAATTGAAATACCTAACAGAAAAGATATAGTTCTTATCTTCTCCAAGTTTTAATTTCTTAAAAAACCTTTTTGTAGAAGCAATATCAAAATCTCGCACCGTTTTAATTTGTGAGTATTTTTGACGTTTCACATTTTAATTTTTTCGACTCACTGCTTTTTAGAAACAGATTTTCTCGCAATTTTCCAATAAGAACGAAAAAAGCAGTACGTCACAGAAAGTTTTCGCAAAACAAACGGTGTAGAAACAGTCACATGTGAGAAGCGATTTTTTGTACCGATTCCCAGCGTTTTTGTTTCAATTCACATGTTTCATGTGAAAACTTTTTCGATTCGAGAACTACAGAAACGAGGTACTGGTGTAAGTTAATTTTAAATTTAATTTCGCTCATTTCAACAAACCTTCGACGAAACGTGTAAAATGAAACGTCAGATGAGGGAATAAATGTATCTATGTATGTATTCGTCTATGGGTAAACCTAATTCGAGTACGCTGAATCCAGTGGTGCTAGCCGTTTTTCTAGGGTCGGTCTTGTTTTCGAGATACTTTTTTTTATCGAAAATTACTGTTCCAAGTACCTACAAAATCAAATTTATCTCAATTTTAAAGCATTTATTCAATATAAATCGTTCGATAAACATGCATACAAAACAAAAATACGCGAAAAATATAAAAAAAAATTTATTTAAAAATAATTAAATAAAAAAATCGCATGAGATGTCAGGAGACACCCGGTTGGAACAAAGTTCCTTTCGCTATACCTATACCAACACGCCTAAGTCGCCCGTTGAAAAATATGATAATATAAATTGATCTTTCAAAGATACTTTTTGTAAAATGATAAACTTTTTTTTAAGAAAAATTTTTGTTTTTTATAGAAATTATTTTTTTTAAACAAAATATATTTTTAGGTGCTTTTTGTAAGAATATATAATATATATTCCCGAAAAGGTCCTTTTTTAAAGAGAGCTACTTCTTGTATTAAAAGCTAATGCTTTTTTTAAGAAAATGTACCATTTTTAAGAAGAAGTACTTTCTGTAAGAAAAATCTATAAGAGTATGATTTTTTTTACAAAGAAGTACTTTTTTAAAACAGGAGGTACAAGTGGTACTCTTTCTAGGAAAGGTTATTTTTTTAAGAAAATTCACTAATTTTCAGAAAGGCTACTTATCTCAAGAAAAGAAAAGAAAAGAAAAGGTATTATTTTTCTTTTAAGAAAAAAAAATTTTGTAAAAAAATTTATTTTTTGAAGGGAAGGTATTTTTTGAAGAAAATATTGGTTTTTTAAGAAATGGTAATTTTTTTTTTTTGAATTGGTCTTTTTTTTCAATGGGTAAATTTTTAAGGGTAGGCACTTATCTCAAGAAAAGTTATTTTGTTTCACAAAAAATTTACCTTTTAAAGAAACGGTAGTTTTTTACGAAAAGGCAAATTGTTATAAGAAAATTTACTTTTTTGAGAAAAGGTACTTATTGAAAAAAATTTATTTTTTTAAGAAAATATACTTTTTGTAAGAAAATTTACTTTTTTAAGCAAAGGTACTTCTTGAAGATTGTGTATTTTTTTAAGAAACGGTACTTTGCTTAAGAATATAAATAGATTTTCTTTTGAAAAATTTACTTTTTTTAAAAAAAAAGCACTTATTTAAGAAAATGTTCTTTTTTTAAACTTCTTTCACTTTGGCTAATTATTGGTTACAGGCTACACCTAGAAAACTTCCCATTAAACAAAAAATTTGCCAACATCTGAGAG
The DNA here is from genome assembly GCA_963931995.1 of Phaonia tiefii. NCBI lineage: Eukaryota > Metazoa > Arthropoda > Insecta > Diptera > Muscidae > Phaonia > Phaonia tiefii. Next base: position 296,320,700 of record OZ008367.1, read on the forward strand.
ACATCTAGTTCATATCGTTCTCTATAAGCCTGTGCCAATCGGCATCAAAGTGCACAGGTAAGAAGTGCATACGTGTATAAAAATAACGAAAATTTCATGAACCGAAAAGTTCGTTCACATTTCGTTTTCTTGGTACTCAGCTCTTTGCGATAATTTCGTAGGGAAAATCAAGTACAGGGCTGTTACGCAAAAGTTATTTCGTACGAAAAAATTGTTTGAGAATTTTTTGGTACCGGAATTTTGACATCTCGATTATTTTAGTAAACAAAAGTAATACCACATGCATTAAAAATAGAATGGAGTGCAAAGATGAATTATTAGTGAAATATTTGTAAGGTAAATTAGAGATATGTGGTAACTGTCTGTAAACAAAATTTTCCGTTTAGAGATAAATGTAAAATTTCTTACGAAAAATTCGCAAGAACTGAATATGGGGCTTTAGTAAAAAATATGACATTTGCGTGGTGAACAAATTTCACTAGTCCATGGGGCTACGTAAATTTTTGACAAGTGGATGGAAATTTTTGATGTTTAAGCCCCGTATTCAGTTCTTGCGAAATTTTCGTAAGAAATCTTGTCCCTAAACGGATAATTTTATTGCGGAGAGATACCACATATCTTTGATTTACCTTGCAAATATTGCATCTATAATTCCTCTTAGCACTCCGTTTTATTCTTAATGCATGCGGTGTCATTTTAGGTTGTTAAAACTATCGAAATGTCAAAATTCTGGTCCAAAACAATTATCAAACAATTGTTTTCGTACGAAATAACTTGGCGTAACAACCCTGTAATTGATTTTGCCTACGAAATTTTCGCAAAGAGCTGAGTACCGAGCAAATGAAAAGTAAGCGAAATTTCCACTTCAAGCAATTTTCGTTATTTTTTATGCACGTACTTCTTATGGAAACGAATATATCATAAAAGCTTAATACCGGGTTTTAACAAAAACACACCAGCGGACAACCAAAGTTGTGTAAAGCGAAACCATGATAAAAAATACTCGTGGTAGACGCAGGAGGTGTTGTTGTAGCTGATGACAAATTTGTGCCAACAACAACATACATTTTGTTTTTGCTTCTCACTTACGTTGTGTCAAATCCATAGATTAATACTTATAGTAGATCTACTAGTTCTCCCACCAAATTTATGACATTTGGCCTGGTGTGATATTTACGTTTGATGTTGAAAAGAATTGCTTTACTAATACCAGATAGAGGCAATGGTTCAAAACAACGAACAAAATAACAACAACGGCATTTCGTTTTGTGTGTTCAAATTATTGTGTTAAATACAACACAAATATATGCTAACAATAACAGTCAATAAAAAAGTTTAAAACACATTTAAATTTCACAGTTTTTCACCAAAATGACATGATAAATTAAAGCAAGAAGTTATTGTAATTCCATCTGGTGTATGCCACTTTTCGTCAAACATCTCTCTATCAAACCGACCGCATCACGAAGAGTGTGAAAGGAAACGTCAGATGAGCCAAATATTCTCTCTAGTCTGAGATTACTCTATGGTATACATATGTGTTGGATTTGACCATAGAGTAATCTCAGACTAGAGAGAATATTTGGCTCATCTGACGTTTCCTTTCACACTCTTCGTGATGCGGTCGGTGTGATAGAGAGATGTTTGACGAAAAGTGATAGAGAGATGTTTGACGAAAAGTGACATACACCAGGTGGAATTACAATAACTTCTTGCTTTAATTTATCATGTCATTTTGGTGAAAAACTGTGAAATTTAAATGTGTTTTAAACTTTTTTATTGACTGTTATTGTTAGCATATATTTGTGTTGTATTTAACACAATAATTTGAACACACAAAACGAAATGCCGTTGTTGTTATTTTGTTCGTTGTTTTGAACCATTGCCTCTATCTGGTATTAGTAAAGCAATTCTTTTCAACATCAAACGTAAATATCACACCAGGCCAAATGTCATAAATTTGGTGGGAGAACTAGTAGATCTACTATAAGTATTAATCTATGACGTATACCAACAAGAAATGTAAACAAACACATACAAAATCAAAATACATGTGAACTTGACAGTTCGAAAGTGGTTTGCAATGTAAACAAAGCAAATCAGCTGTGCTTATGCGTTCTCCATCTATGAATCCACCTTAAGCGAAACCGAACTGCAGCCGCCGCCAATAGTTTTTTGCAGTTAGGCGCTGGCCAAGTTTTTTAGATACTAATCATGGTACAAATAAATGGTAGAAGCACTAGCCCAGCTGATTTTTTCTGGAGTGAGTATGAGTAAGTTTTCCTCTTATGTCAAAGTTTGTTTACATTTGGTTGTCTGCAACCCCCGTTCGCCGGCAACTGCTGTTTTTGAAAAGTTTTCTCTGTAAAAATCACATAAAAACGTTTTAATTTTCACACTTAAGCACTTTCAGAATATCAAATAAAACACAATCATTTTCTAAATGGCACTTTTTCCAATTTTGTCAACAATTTCAGTATTGCTGACTTGACACAATACAGACACTGAGCAAAAACAAAATGCCTGTTGTTTTTGGCTTGTTGTATTTGTTGTCGTACTGCATCTACCATTATATATGTACCACGATACTAATTTAGATTACGATGACTGAATCGATTTTAATAACTATATTTGGCAGTTTTTCCGCATTTATATATTTTGCATTAACATAATTTTGGTTTTAACAGGGGTTTTAATCATCGGTTTGATTCAACACCTTTCGAAATTTTTTAAGTCGCCAAGTTTTTATGTCGACTTGTAGTTCGGTTCATCATATTTTTGTAAACACAACAAAGAAATAGCTCATTCGCACTGCAAAATATTTTCCCGATTTCCTATCAAATATCCCAACAAAATCCGAAGTGTTCACATTTGGATTTTTCCTGATTTGATTGAAAGTCAAGGCGCATTGACGAGGTAGTGTTACTACGAAAACAAACACACCAAACCTACAACAATTTGCATTTCACTGTGTCTGGTATATTTCCACAATCAAATTCAGAACAAATGTATTTCAAAAATAAAAGAAAACAAAAAGTATAACAAATATATGTTTGAGAAACAAGAAATACCTAATATATGACAAAAGTAAACGACTCGGCTATTCTAGTAATACCACCAAATTGAAATGGTTGTAAACAAACGTATTGTTCGTGCGTAGTGTGAGATAAAACAGCGTTGCATAAAGCAAATCAAGCATTTTTCCTGATTCTTAGACAAATAAGAAAAATTACCCGATTTGTCGTCTGTCAAAACGTATGGGAAATCCAGCAAGTTTTCTTGATTTCTGCTTAAAATCAACAAAGGTGGCAAAATCAAGGAAATCGATGCCAGTGCGAATGCCGTATAAGGCCTAATTTTTGAGAGGAAAATCATCTTTGATCAACGATCAAGCATGAAACACATAGACGACGACAGGCTACATGAACACACGACTACAAATGCCGCTGACTGCAAATGTAGTCGTGTGGCAGCTACTGAATTATTTTCAAGACGGCAACTGCAAAGTAAACAGTTCATCTGTAATGTTGACGTTTGTGTTATTGTGTTATTTGTGATAGAAGAAAATAAAATGTCTGGAGAATATTTAATAAATATTATTACAAACATAACAAAAATTGTGAAAACAGTTGATTATTCTGTCAGTGGTGCCACTTCAGGCATTGACAGCTCTAACCTGTTGATTGTCGCCCACACAAATAGAAATTAGTTTAATTCAACTACAGCTACATAAGTAGCATAGACAACAACCTGCAGTCGTGTCGCCTTGCCGTCGTCAAAATATTTACTTGCATATAAACGCATGTATTTTATTTTTGACAGGTTGTGGTCGGTAGCCTGTCGTCGTCTATGTGTTTCATGCTTCAAACATAATTTAAACTCTGAATTCACTTTTTAGGTTAATAGTTAAATGCTGTTTAAACAGGCAAAGTTGGGCAGACTATGTGATTTTGACAGAAAACAACAAGAAGAACAAACACAAAGCAAAAGAACAAATATAATCACCATCCTAGTTGAAATAACAATGAAAACGTATCTTTTAACTCGTAGTGCAGCTAGAATTTTATTCCTGCTCAAATATTCTCCAATTTCAGTAAATATTTTGTATTTTATCACTTCACTTTTGTTTGCAAATCGCGTTAGTTTGATGGATTCTAACGATTAGCCGATAAATATATGAATATCGGTTATTTTTTGTGGCATTTGCCAATGCTGCCACATGGTAGTAAGATTATTTGACAAAGCACTGAAAAACTCTTTTCGAATTTAAAGTCAGATCAAACATAAATCAAAATTAACTGATTACCAATTTAAATAACCGGTAAAAAATTAGGCCTAAGAAATTTGGTAGCAATTTGGATTAAATTCTCAAGCAATTTGGAAAAATATTCGCAGAATGAAAATATTCATGGATTGTAAAGATCGAATTCGCAAAATAATTGTTAAAAGCAATGGCAAATATTTTCTAAAAATATTCATTGCGCAAAATTATATTTCACTTGCGTCTTAAGATTTCTTCTTATGATGAAGCTGTCAAAATTTTCCATTGTTAAAAAAGATATCGACTGGCACAGCAAAAATGTAAATTTTTCTCACCATAACAATTTTTTTTTTCACCATAGTACTTTGATACCGATTGGCACGGGCTCTATGATCCAAGCGTTAGTCTAGACACAAACCAAAGCAAAAGTAAACAATATATGTCTAGACACAAACCAATTCAAAAGTAAACAATATATGTAGTTGTTAATAGTGGGATGTATCATAATAGTGTTAAAACAAAAGTTTTTTAATTTTTTTTCCCATTTAGTTCCCATCCCGCAACGTGCGATAAGGAACTTCGTTCCAAACATAATAAAATTAAAAATAATTTAAATTTTTGCTATAGCCAAACTGAACATTTTATGAATTTTTTTTATGAATATTTGCAAACATTAAAGTTCCTTTCATTTTATTATTTTTTAAAAAAAAAAATTTTTATTTGTTTTGTGTTTGGAATGCATGTTTATCGGTAAGATATTTTATTGACCGATATACATAGATTTATATTCAATAAACGGAAGAAAATTGTGAAAAATTGCGATTCTTATATACTTTGATCTCAAATATCTCGAAGACAAGAGCCAACCTAGAACTTGTGTACTTGAATTTGGTTTACCTACTGGGTGCCCCGGTTGTTATAAAAAAAATTCCCGATTCGAGCACAGTGTAATTGTTGGCTTGTTTTTCTTTCTAATATTGTGAATATTTTAGAATCAGCATAAACCCGTTCGTAATTTTGATGCCAACAATAGTGCCAGATCGTTGGCACAGGCCCTAAAGGATAACAATGAGACGACAATCCTGGGAAACTTGACCCATTGCAGCTATATCGAACGCATTGGAATCGCTGAGGCTTTCCAACACATATTTGGAAAAACCTCGCTACGACACCTTTTGGCACGACTCCCCAGCAGTTTAGGAAATGTCACCAAAGCATTGGTGACACAATGGCCTGAATTATATGCTGAAGAAATTCATCGAAATTCGAAAAACGCTATAATTGACACTGTAGTCGACTCATCGAGCGGTTTTCTAAAATCCATTAGGAAAAGCTTTAATAAATTATATCGTAAAGCCGAGCTACGTGACGTTGTGCAAAATGCTCTCCCGAAAATCCCCAAACGATTTGTTAAATTTTTGCTTGAAGGCCAGCGCAATGAGGACATGGTAAGTTTACAATAAACTTTCAAGATAAAGTACTGAACTTTGTAATCAAATCCTTGAGAGAGTTTTAGTTGGTCTGGTTTTTTAAACTTATTTCAACTTTATTCAAGCTCAAGACCTTTTTATATTAAAATTTATTTATTAGCTTTATATTATTTATATTCTTTTCAAAAAAGTCGAGTACAAAAAAGTTAAATAAAAAAAATTAAAACTTAAAAAATACTACAATTTTGAATTGAATTTTCTAGGAATTCAATGAGAGACAATCTGAGGAGTTTATTGAAATATTTGGCAACTTAAACGAGACCAGTTTTACAACAACGAAGGAGATGAACAAAGCCATTCGGATCCTAACTACGAACTCTGAGGAAAATGTACGCAAAATGATCGTGCAGTATGAAATGCGGTATAATGAAAGTATTGAAACTGCCCTGAAACGCCTTGGAACGCATGGAGATTTTTCTAAAATTATATCGTCTAAAAGTAAGTAGCTTCAGATATCGTCCACAAAAAGGCCTTAACACTTGTCTATACACCAACAGTTCGCGCCACGAAGTCAACTCCAAAATACTATGCCCATCAATTGTATGAGTCCATGCATAGTGGGAAGACAGAGGAAAAAGAAAGGAATTTCATTCGCATCATTATTGGCCATTCAGGAACTGATTTGCATGAGATTCAGAAGGCATTTTATACTGAATACAAAACCACTTTGATCACGACGATTCAGGTAAAAGCAGCCACTAGACAATGAGATTTTAATAGAACATGTTTTATATTGCACCGTCGGTGGTGCAATGGTAGTGTGCGCCGATTTTATACATGAGTACGTGGGTTCGATCCCTGCTCAGACCAACTAACATTTCTTTCGACCACGGTCACCTTGCTTAGTGATGGTGACACTATCGAGTAATGTGTAATCTCAAAAATACCGTTCGGAGCCCGAGTAAATCTGTAGGTCCCAATCAGTGAATGTAAAACTAGAACGCGCACAGCTCACTGGTTATGAGAAGCTGTTCCCAATCCCTTCACGGGATGTAATGGGAACCCATTTTTTATGTTAACTAAACTATTCAAAACCCGAACCCAAAAACTTTTCCACCCATCTTTTAGACATCAACCGGCTGCCGGTTTTCTGTAAATTTGCTTTTTCGTACAATGATTGGAACCGGGTTTTCACTCCCGGTTATACCGGTTTTTTTCTACAAATTTATTTTGTTACAAAACTTATCTTTAAAAAAAAGTTATTCTACGTTCACTTCGGCCCGTACTAAGATCAACATTTCACGTAAATTGTACAAACCCCCATACAAAATAAAAGCCTCAGAATAGCGACGAAATATTTCCACACGTGTAGTTTTAAGTTTTTCACGGGAAATATCAACAACATTATTTAATGTTGCCATGAAAAATACAACGACCAATCAAATTGTAGGGAGATCTAATCAATGTTGTCAATTGTCGTTCAATTTCTAAAAAAAGAGGTGATTTTTAGTGTAAAAAAATTTAAGAACGGAGAAATATATAGAAACGGAGAAATTATCAAACAATTGTTCCCGTACGAAATAATTTTGGCGTAACAACCCTGTACTTGATTCTGCCTACGAAATTTTTGCAGAGCTGAGTACCAAGCAAATGAAAAGTGAGCGACATTTTCGGTTCATAAAATTTTCATTATTTTTTATACACGTACTTCTAATGGCAACGAAAATTTCATAAAAACTGAATACCGGGCTGTAGTATTTATCAAATTGATAATAATCAAATTTAATATTTTGGCCGTCTTTTCTGAAAATGTGCTTCCGTGCGCGGTTAATCGTAGTATTTTGAATAGCTCTATGTCATTATAACTTGACTTTTGTGTTTTAGGAACAACACGATGTATATTACCGGCGGACATACGGGGCTGTTATTGAGGCCAGTTATTCGAGAGGTGAAACGTTAACCGGAGAAAAATGGATTGAAGAAAGTCAACATGAATCTAAAGTATGTACATTGAATTTTGCATTAGTCTACTTTACAAACATAGGTAGGATATTTCTCAAATTTCTTTGTATTCTAAAGCAACGGAACAAAAAAATTTTGGAGCTAAGTCCAAACTTTGCGAGTTACGGGCGCACACTATTCAGAAATATATATAAATTAGGGCCGACTCACATTGTAGTGGCGAATTTTTTTGTCCATTTCTCACAATATACCTTGGTTCGTTTTCTGATGATTCCCAAAATATTTCGTGGCTAGCATTAAGATCTCGTGAGCTGCACCGTTTTTAAAAAAAGCTTTTTTTTGGGTTTTCAACGAAATTTGTACTTTAGCTAAAGACAATCGGTCTTATTCATAAAAAAATCAATAAATTAGCTCTAAAACATTCATTAGTTATCGAAAGCTTGAAGATTTCGTGAAGGTTTCTTTAGTACCGTTTTCATAATGAGTATTTTAACTAGGGAACAGATAATTGACTGACAACCCTGTTTTATGTATTCTCACAGTGCTTGTGATGTAAAAACAAATAAACAATAACCGATAGACCGAATAAAATAATTTTTATTTAAATGTGTCAATGCAGTTTTGGAAAACTGTAAACATTAATGGAAAGAAATATTCAACAACCAGAACAATTAATATTTGTTATCTTCTTAAATTTGGGTGGAATTGGGTCATATCGAATTGGATTTAATTTTTGGGTAGTCGAATAAATACCGGATACTGGGTTGTTGCTTCAATGTTTTGATTTTATATACATCACTATATAAACTATATAAATTGCAAATTATTTGGTGGATTGGCAGGATAATAGTTATAACCTTATAAACGCAGCAAATATACACAAAATAATTCCACGTGGTTATATTGCAAAAATATTTGGTTGTTGCATGCGAGAAATGTTAACAAATTAATAGCGGTATTCATGCAAACGTGAAAGCCGAGAACTTTTGCTCAGCGCTATTTTCCCTCGCACCGTTGCATGAGGCACCAAGTAAAGTTGCTCAGCGTATTTGTGCACAAAACCATATCAGCTGACCAAGATGGATACATAAGGTGGTAGCAGTAGCAATTGCATGTATTATGTATGTGTTCTTTTTCTACTGTTCTAGTGCTATTACCGTATTTATCCATCCTAGTCAGATGACAACGAAATGTCAAAAGTTTACACGTTTCTCCATCCCACGTTTGCGCAGCATATTTGCCTCGAAAACTTTCCACTTTTGAGCAAGTCGCTTTGTATGGGAAATTTGTTTGTTTTGACGTTTGCTGTGCAAGTTTACGATGTTTTCGAGTTTACGAGGTTCTTTCGAGCTTTCATGAAGACCACTAATATTTTTCTGTATAAATTGTGATAAAATAGCCTTAAAGAAGGGTGAAACGTTCAGCAAAAACGACAACCTTAGAGACCTCTCAACAGTTGAATTTTACGGTTATGAATACAATTTTTGTGATTTACCTTAGTACACCTTTAAAAAACCCATGACAACTTTTTATGAATATAGCCGAATGTTGCCATTAATGTAGCTCTAAAGCTTTCATCACTTATTGAAAGCTTTAAGATTTGGCGAAGGTTTTATTAGAGACGTATCCATAATGAGTACTTTAACTAGGGAACAGATAATTGACTGACAACCCTGTTTTATGTATTCTCACAGTGCTTGTGATGTAAAAACAAGATGAACAATAACCGATAGTCCGAATTAAATTTTTTTTTATTTAAATGCGTCAATGCATTTGTGCAAAATTTTAAACATTTATGGAAAAAACTATTCAATAAAAATATCAATTAATATTTGCTATATTCATAAATTTGAAAGAAGTGTCAAAAAATCATATTGAATTGGATTTCAGTTTTGGGTAGTCGAATATAAAACCTGATAATAGGTTGTAGTTTCAATGTTTTGATTTTATATACATCACTATGATAATGTGACACTATAAACGCTGCAAATATACAGAGAATAATACCAATTGTTTCTATCGCATAAATATTTAAGTACGACACGCGTGAAATGTAAAAAAATTATTTCTTTTGTGTATTAATTAATTAATGCGGATAAAATGGCCTTAAAGAGGGGTTAAACGTTCAACAAAAAAGGTGACGTTAGAGAACTCTTAACAGAAGAATTTTTCGATTATGAATACAATTTTTGGGCTTTACCTTCTTAAACCTTTAACAAACCCATGGCTACCTTTTATGAATAAGGCCGTTAGTATCGTATGAAAGGGATTTTTATGGCGCGCCCACCGGTATCTAAAACATGTGAAAAAAAAGTCCTGTCACATCCTTTTTTAGAGATATTCTGCAAAAAAAAAGTTAAGTGTTTAGTACGAAGAATTTTCTGATATAAATGTTTTATATTGGAGAAATTCAAAATATTCGAAATTTGGTCCAGATCACATCGGAAAATGGATTACAAAATAATGATGTCATTGTCAAAAGAAGAGATTTGATACCAATTCTGCCCTGTTTAGAACGTAATTGAATTTTTGGTAAAAATTCAAAAAATGCTGAAACACGTATTTACTTAGATCGGCTAAAGATTAAAATATGTTAATTAGAGTTGTGTAGTTCACGAACGAACTAGTTCAATTGAACGATTCACTCTTGTGAACTAGATAAACTAGTTCACACTGTTCCGCTCTTTTGTTTCAGCAGTTCAATTGTTTCACCAGTTTTTTGTATTGCAATTGTGCAGTTATCTCCGCCATTTTCTAGTTCATGCTCTCTTTGTCTCACTCAATTTGCACAAAGGTGCCTAATGTTGCAATCTTTGTGGAATGGATATATTGCCGGCTTCTACACAACAACTACAGAGCTTATCTAAACTTTTATTCCAAAATATTTCAGAAACGGAATAACCCAATCGTTAAGTCGATCTTCAACAGGGCGATTCGGTATAAACAAATATCACATTACCCAAAACACTTTAAAAATCTGCAAAAAATCAGATCATTTTCACGATTATTCGCTCTGATTGAACTAAAACTACAAGTTAAACCGAAATAATCTCTTTAGTTCACAGCTCATATGAACTGTTAAGCTGAAATGATACAATGAACTAAATTAATGAACTAGTTCATTCTGTTGAGCTGAACTAAAAAAAGCGCTCACTTGAATGAACTAAAATTCCCAACTCTAATGTAAATCTGAAATTTAACTCAGAAAAATCTCCGTACAAACTTAAATATTCAAAATTTTTTCAGAATATCCCTGAGAACAGGGTGTGATTGGCATGTTTTATATACCATTGGATGCGCCTTAAAAAAGCCTTTCGTATGATATAAACATTAAGGCTGTTTTTTTTTTATTCCATTAAGCTATCGCCACTTACGAGTTTCCAAATAAAACGATCCACACTTAATACTACGAAATGTGGCAACATTTCCTGCAATGGGTGGAAATAAATGAGATACGGCAACACATATGTAGCCAGTGCCAACAAATACATGGTAGCAGCAGATGTTGAAATAGTTGTAAGCAGCAACAAAAGCCGTTTGAATTTCGCTCATTCATTTCAATTGTCAAACTCTACACATATAATATACAAAAATACAAAAAAGTATAAAAACAAAATATTTCGTTTTGACAAGTGAAACGAAAAATTACATGGAAAAAATATCATCACCTATTTAAACGACTATATCTGATTGATAATTATATCATGATCAGTATATATAATAATAGCCTTTTCACACTAGCGTACATTTTGGGGGAACGCATGGAAGATGTTGAAAAAATAAAACATGCGTTCACACTTGCAACATCTTCCATCTGTCATTTTCTAATATTCATTTATTAACAAAATACGTTTGAATTTAAAAATCAAAGATTTGGAAATATTTAAATCAGCTGTTCAAGCGCTACCACCTGATATAAATATATCTTGGTTTTGTTTTTGAATTTCTGTCATTTTTTTTAATATTTTTATAGTGATGGACTCAAAATTATCAAATGATGTGGGGTGAAACGAAATGGGATAGGAACATTTTTCAAAGATGTTGAGCCAAAAGCGATGTACTAGTAAACAGTCAAAATTTCTCTTCACTCAAATGCCAACGGGTGAAACCATAGAGTAAATTTGTAGTAGAGCCGCCATTTGTCTCATCTGACGTTTCCTTTCACACTCTTCGTGATGCGGTCGGTGTGATAGAGAGATGTTTGACGAAAAGTGATATACACCAGGTGGAATTACAATAACTTCTTGCTTTAATTTTTCATGCCGTTTGGTGAAAAACTGTGAAATTTAAATGTGTTTTAAACTTTTTTATTGACTGTTATTGTTAGCATACATTTGTGTTGTATTTAACACATTAATTTTAACACACAAAACGAAATGCCGTTGTTGTTATTTTGTTCGTTGTTTTGAACCATTGCCTCTATCTGGTATTAGTAAAGCAATTCTTTTCAACTTCAAACGTATACATCACACGAGGACAAATGTCAGAAATTTGGTAAGTGAAAGATTTTCTCTACCCATATTTACTCTATGGGTGAAACCCTACTCATTCTCTGTTCTCTCTCTTACTCTCTTCATTGAATATTTCAATACACGAGCAGCTTTTTGATAGTGTTATTGTATATAACTATACTAATTCCAACCATGTTGAATTAAATTTACATAAACTATACAAAAAGTATGAAATAATCAAGATATGACGCGTGAGAGAAATGCCTTTGAGTGAATTTCTAGCACTGTTTGTTCTCTTTTACCAGGATTGCCAAATTGCGCACATTTTCTGGTCGTCTAATTCTAGATCGTCTTTGGTTGAGCTCACAAAGTGTCAAATTTGTATGGGGAAATGTTACCATTTTTGGCAAATTGATTGAAGATGTAAGATGAGCCCTAGTGTGAAAAGGCTATAAGCGGCGTATTAAGTTCTTGCGAAATGTTCGTAAGGAATTTTGCATTTATCTCTAAACGGAAAATTTTGTTACAGAGAGTTACCACATATCTTTGATTTACCTTGCAAATATTTCATTAATAATTCATCTTTGCACTCCATTCTATTTTTCAATCATGTGGTATTACTTTTGTTTACTAAAATAATCGAAATGTCCAAATTGCGGACCCTAACAATTATCAAACAATTGTTTTCGTACGAAATAACTTCGGCGTAACAACCCTGTACTTGATATTGCCTACAAAATTTTCGTAAACAGCTGAGTACCAAGCAAATGAAAATTGAGCGAAGTTTTCGGTTCATAAAATTTTCGTTATTTTTTATACACGTATTTCTTATAGCAACGAAAATTTTACAAAAACTGAATGCCAGGCTACCAAGGTACCTTTTGACGGGTGGATAAAAGTTTTGTGAGTCGGTCTAATATACATACAAGTGTATATTGAACTATTTTCATTTTCTGCCATTGAATCGGATCGATATAAAGCTCGTTGCAGATCTCGTTACAATAGGTCTGATTGCGTACTGATAATTTGTAACAATTTGTACAAATTGTTACTGGATATTGTCTGTGTACACCAAAAAGCCAGTAACGAGAGAGTAAGAGAGAGTTTATTTTGACAGTTCGATGATAGAGAACTTACAAGTTTTTACTGGAGAAGTTTTTGCCAGTAAGAATTTGCAAGTTCGAACAGCTGTTTTGAATCATATGTTTTATGTAAACAAACAAAATAAAGTTGAAATTGAACAATGGCAGAAGTAAGTATTTTGAGAATTGTGTTGTTTTTTAACGTTTATATGCAATTATTATAAATAAAATGTTGTTGCATTTTCGTTTGGGGAAAATACAATTGCGTCATAGCTTTCTGTCCCTTCCATTTGAAGTGCTACAGCTTGCATATATTGTTCATCAGCAACGGAAAAATATATTTCCAAATATTTAATTTGTAACATCATTATACTTACCATCTTGAACCCTCTTAAATGTTCCTGGCGACCACTGCACATCGAGTTGTCTATCGCTACTCATTTTCCATTCAGTACTTTTGTTGTCTTTTAAGTTGTTTACATTGCAATCAGCTGTTTACAAACCAGCTGATTTTAATTTCTTGCAAGTTTTTACTGGATGTCGTCTGTGTACTTTTTGTGATATTTTCTACTGAGAGAGTAAAATTTTTTTTACTCTCCCAAAAAAGTTACTGGATATTTCTTACTGGAAAAGTACCCAGATATATATACATATCTATCCGATCCATTAACTCATTGAGAGGCGGCAGCAATTTCTTGATTTCTAACCGTAGTTTTTATAAAAAAAAAACAAAATATCTTAAAATGTGCTCGATTAGTATTGGTTAGTAATGCGCACCACAGACTTGTCGTTCATGTGCATGAACATCAGCTATCGTTGATGTTTGTTGTTCATTTACCGCCGTTCTTGATACCAAATGAGAATATAATCGAAGTCGTTCACATCACCATCATGTTCACAAAATTTTTTGTTAATATTTTTTTCGCATTCATTAGTCTGATAAAAAGTTATCGACCAAGCTCATGCTCAAGAATGACAAGTCTGTGGTTTGCTTAAGGCTTATTTTGAAGTGTTCTGCCAAAAAAATCTCAGATCGAAAAGTTTATTTAAATCGTACGCTTGCCTGTAAACACGCATCGTAATAACAAAATATACAAATTTTACCTTTAATATCACCGGTGGTCAATGATTTATTAGTACATGCTTGGATATTAGCATATATTCACCAATATTTACCTTAAAGTTAAGCACATTTTAAGATATTAAGCTTCGTTTCTTAAAAAGAAGGGTTAACAATTTTGAAATAGCTGCCGGCCCACAAGTGGCTAAGCGGCGTACGATATATGTGTGTACGACATTTGAAAGACATTAGGTTTGTTTCTTTGCTTTTTGGGTAAAGTTCGGTAAAATGAGAGTAATCCAAAAAAAAAATGCTCTCACAAAAAGACAAAATTGCCCAACAGTGAAGAAACACAACATACAAACAAATTTCTTACCCTAAAAGAATATCAAACTGTGATGACATTTATTTGTCAAATATTAAAATTTGCATAATATTAATTTATTGAAACTGCTGCTTTATTCATATTTACTTATGTTTTCCAAAACGTTATTTGTTTAAAATAATACTTTCTGCCCTTATTGTAATTTGTATCCAAAAATTTTTAATTTATCTTCAGAAACAGAAAACAACTGCTTTTGAACAGCTGTTTGTTTGGCACTTCACCAAACTTACTCGAAGAAAATTTTTGTAATAGTTTGGTAAAAAGAGAAACTTAATTTAATCTATAGAGAGAAAAAAAGGTTGCTCTCTTTTACCCAATCTTTGCTTAAAAACACAACTTTGGAATGGAATTGGGATCCCTCGGTAACGTAAAGAAATAACCATATAACCTTTCCAATAAGCTTCAATTGGATTCGATCCGACTTTTGAAATAAAAATAAGATACTATACATATGTATATATTCACATTTTCTGAAATATGGACCTAGCTACACAATTGTTCATCTTCTTCCTTAATTTAAATTCCATTAAAAAATGGAGAGAAATTGGAGCTATGTTCGTAAAGTAGATTACCTCCTTGAATTTTTCTTACCTCATAGTTTCTAACAATGTCAACTGTATTAGACACATCAAAATGCACCCTACGATCCTAAACTGTATGCCACCAAGTTACACAATGCCTTATGGACTGCCGACAAAATAGCTATCACCGAAATCCTGACCAGCTGTAGCAGTAATCAACAACGGTCCGAAGTCCTTGTTACTTATCAACAGATGTTTGAAAAAGACTTAATTTCTGAACTTGATAATAAATTTAACTCTACATCGGATCGTTCATTCCATGACATTCTAGTGGCATATTTGACATCGCTGCCAGATTTTAATTCTCTGTACTCCTTTAATAATTGGATCCCTGAGGCGGAGAGATCACAAGATGTGAATAAATTATTGACGTCAACGGAAACCTCAGATGGCATCGAAGTCATTAAGAAAGCCTATGAAAATCTTA
This sequence comes from Phaonia tiefii, assembly GCA_963931995.1. NCBI lineage: Eukaryota > Metazoa > Arthropoda > Insecta > Diptera > Muscidae > Phaonia > Phaonia tiefii. Next base: position 296,336,339 of record OZ008367.1, read on the forward strand.
CGCAGTATATTAACAGTTATTTATTGTCCATTTTGCATAAACCTTTACACGACGAAAATCTAGAGAGTTCATATCCCACGACTGACGCAAACGCCAGCGAATCTCGGGTAAGTTTTAAGCATTTTACGAAGTTCTTTTACTAAATATCTGTACCCATTTAGGTTACAGAATCTGACATTTCCGAAACCATAACCAAAGATGTCGAACTTCTGACCACTGCATGGAATAACAATGTACTTGACAGTCAGGTTATTGCAGATATTTTATATAACCGTACATATAATCAGCGCTGGGGTATCACCAAAGCTCTTGAAAAAATCTATAAAATGAACTTATATGACAGAAACACTTCAGACGTGGAAAATAAAATACGTTATCTCTATATTGCTTTGATAAAACCCCTCCCAATAATTGATGGTCCAACACTGTTGAGCAGTTGGATCCCGCCTTCTAAGAGATTTAGTAAAATACTCGACACTGTACTTAAGTCTACTGACATTCACATGGAACCCCTTAAAGTTGCGTGTGCTAACCTAAAGAGTCATATTGAGAAAAGGATGTTATCCACCTTGCAGGACTATGAAAATAAGGTATGTTTGGTGAAACATTCAGCAATTTTGTGCAATTAATTATTTACTTTTGTTTTAAACAATTTCAAACTGATTAGACCTATAACCCAAGACGGTATGCATCCAATTTGAACAAAGCAATAGTGGCAGCCAACAAAATAGCTATCACAGAAATCCTGACTAGCTGTAGCAGTAATCAACAACGGTCCGAAGTCCTTGTTACTTATCAACAGATGTTTGAAAAAGACTTAATTTCTGAAGTCGATAATAAATTTAACTCTACATCGGATCGTTCATTCCATGACATACTAGTGGCATATTTGACATCTCTGCCAGATTTTAATTCTCTGTACTCCTTTAATAACTGGATCCCTGAGGCGGAGAGATCACAAGATGTGAATAAATTATTGAACTCAAGGGAAACCTCAGATGTCATCGAAGTCATTAAGAAAGCCTATGAAAATCTTACGCAGTATATTAACAGTTATTTATTGTCCATTTTGCATAAACCTTTACACGACGAAAATCTAGAGAGTTCATATCCCACGACTGACGAAAACGCCAGCGAATCTCGGGTAAGTTTTAAACATTTTACGAAGTTCTTTTACTAAATATCTGTACCCATTTAGGTTACAGAATCTGAGATTTCCGAAACCGTAACCAAAGATGTCCAACTTCTGACCACTGCATTGAATAACAGTGTACTTGACAGTCAGGTTATTGCAGATATCTTATATAACCGTACATATAATCAGCGCTTGGGTATCACCAAAGCTCTTGAAAAAATCTATAAAATGAACTTATATGACAGAAACACTTCAGACGTGGAAAATAAAATACGTTATCTCTATATTGCTTTGATAAAACCCCTCCCAATAATTGATGGTCCAACACTGTTGAGCAGTTGGATCCCGCCTTCTAAGAGATTTAGTAAAATACTCGACACTGTACTTAAGTCTACTGACATTCACATGGAACCCCTTAAAGTTGCGTGTGCTAACCTAAAGAGTCATATTGAGAAAAGGATGTTATCCACCTTGCAGGACTATGAAAATAAGGTATGTTTGGTGAAACATTCAACAATTTTTTGCAGTTAATTATTTACTTTTGTTTTAAACCATTACAAACTGATTAGACCTATAACCCAAGACGGTATGCATCCAATTTGAACAAAGCAATAGTGGCAGCCGACAAAATAGCTATCACAGAAATCCTGACTAGCTGTAGCAGTAATCAACAACGGTCAGAAGTCCTTGTTACTTATCAACAGATGTTTGAAAAAGACTTCATTTCTGAAGTCGATATTAAATTTAACTCTACATCGGATCGTTCATTCCATGACATACTAGTGGCATATTTGACATCTCTGCCAGATTTTAATTCTCTGTACTCCTTTAATAACTGGATCCCCGAGGCGGAGAGATCACAAGATGTGAATAAATTATTGACGTCAAGGGAAACCTCAGATGGCATCGAAGTCATTAAGAAAGCCTATGAAAATCTTACGCAGTATATTAACAGTTATTTATTGTCCATTTTGCATAAACCTTTACACGGCGAAAATCTAGAGAGTTCATATCCCACGACTGACGAAAAGGCCAGCGAATCTCGGGTAAGTTTTAAAAATTTTACGAAGTTCTTTTACTAAATATCTGTACCCATTTAGGTTACAGAATCTGAGATTTCCGAAACCGTAACCAAAGATGTCCAACTTCTGACCACTGCATTAAATAACAGTGTACTTGACAGTCAGGTTATTGCAGATATTTTATATAACCGTACATATAATCAGCGCTTGGGTATCACCAAAGCTCTTGAAAAAATCTATAAAATGAACTTATATGACAGAAACACTTCAGACGTGGAAAATAAAATACGTTATCTCTATATTGCTTTGATAAAACCCCTCCCAATAATTGATGGTCCAACACTGTTGAGCAGTTGGATCCCGCCTTCTAAGAGATTTAGTAAAATACTCGACACTGTACTTAAGTCTACTGACATTCACATGGAACCCCTTAAAGTTGCGTGCGCTAACCTAAAGAGTCATATTGAGAAAAGGATGTTATCCACCTTGCAGGACTATGAAAATAAGGTATGTTTGGTGAAACATTCAACAATTTTGTGCAGTTAATTATTTACTTTTGTGTTAAACCATTACAAACTGATTAGACCTATAACCCAAGACGGTATGCATCCAATTTGAACAAAGCAATAGTGGCAGCCAACAAAATAGCTATCACAGAAATCCTGACTAGCTGTAGCAGTAATCAACAACGGTCAGAAGTCCTTGTTACTTATCAACAGATGTTTGAAAAAGACTTCATTTCTGAAGTCGATATTAAATGTAACTCTACATCGGATCGTTCATTCCATGACATACTAGTGGCATATTTGACATCTCTGCCAGATTTTAATTCTCTGTACTCCTTTAATAACTGGATCCCCGAGGCGGAGAGATCACAAGATGTGAATAAATTATTGACGTCAAGGGAAACCTCAGATGGCATCGAAGTCATTAAGAAAGCCTATGAAAATCTTACGCAGTATATTAACAGTTATTTATTGTCCATTTTGCATAAACCTTTACACGGCGAAAATCTAGAGAGTTCATATCCCACGACTGACGAAAAGGCCAGCGAATCTCGGGTAAGTTTTAAAAATTTTACGAAGTTCTTTTACTAAATATCTGTACCCATTTAGGTTACAGAATCTGAGATTTCCGAAACCGTAACCAAAGATGTCCAACTTCTGACCACTGCTTTGAATAACAGTGTACTTGACAGTCAGGTTATTGCAGATATCTTATATAACCGTACATATAATCAGCGCTGGGGTATCACCAAAGCTCTTGAAAAAATCTATAAAATGAACTTATATGACAGAAACACTTCAGACGTGGAAAATAAACTACGTTATCTCTATATTGCTTTGATAAAACCCCTCCCAATAATTGATGGTCCAACACTGTTGAGCAGTTGGATCCCGCCTTCTAAGAGATTTAGTAAAATACTCGACACTGTACTTAAGTCTACTGACATTCACATGGAGCCCCTTAAAGTTGCGTGTACTAACCTAAAGAGTCATATTGAGAAAAGGATGTTATCCACCTTGCAGGACTATGAAAATAAGGTATGTTTGGTGAAACATTCAACAATTTTGCGCAGTTAATTATTTACTTTTGTTTTAAACCATTACAAACTGATTAGACCTATAACCCAAGACGGTATGCATCCAATTTGAACAAAGCAATAGTGGCAGCCAACAAAATAGCTATCACAGAAATCCTGACTAGCTGTAGCAGTAATCAACAACGGTCAGAAGTCCTTGTTACTTATCAACAGATGTTTGAAAAAGACTTCATTTCTGAAGTCGATAATAAATTTAACTCTACATCGGATCGTTCATTCCATGACATACTAGTGGCATATTTGACATCTCTGCCAGATTTTAATTCTCTGTACTCCTTTAATAACTGGATCCCCGAGGCGGAGAGATCACAAGATGTGAATAAATTATTGACGTCAAGGGAAACGGCAGATGGCATCGAAGTCATTAAGAAAACCTATGAAAATCTTACGCAGAATATTAACAATTATTTATTGTCCATTTTGCATAAACCTTTACACGACGAAAATCTAGAGAGTTCATATCCCACGACTGACGAAAACGCCAGCGAATCTCGGGTAAGTTTTAAACATTTTACGAAGTTCTTTTACTAAATATCTGTACCCATTTAGGTTACAGAATCTGACATTTCCGAAACCGTAACCAAAGATGTCCAACTTCTGACCACTGCATTGAATAACAATGTACTTGACCGTCAGGTTATTGAAGATATCTTATATAACCGTACATATAATCAGCGCTGGGGTATCACCAAAGCTCTTGAAAAAATCTATAAAATGAACTTATATGACAGAAACACTTCAGACGTGGAAAATAAAATACGTTATCTCTATATTGCTTTGATAAAACCCCTCCCAATAATTGATGGTCCAACACTGTTCAACAGTTGGATCCCGCCTTCTAAGAGATTTAGTAAAATACTCGACACTGTACTTAAGTCTACTGACATTCAAATGGAACCCCTTAAAGTTGCGTGCGCTAAACTAAAGAGTCATATTGAGAAAAAAATGTTATCCACCTTGCAGGACTATGAAAATAAGGTATGTTTGGTGAAACATTCAGCAATTTTGTGCAATTAATTATTTACTTTTGTTTTAAACAATTTCAAACTGATTAGACCTATAACCCAAGACGGTATGCATCCAATTTGAACAAAGCGATAGTGGCAGCCAACAAAATAGCTATCACAGAAATCCTGACTAGCTGTAGCAGTAATCAACAACGGTCAGAAGTCCTTGTTACTTATCAACAGATGTTTAAAAAAGACTTCATTTCTGAAGTCGATAATAAATTTAACTCTACATCGGATCGTTCATTCCATGACATACTAGTGGCATATTTGACATCTCTGCCAGATTTTAATTCTCTGTACTCCTTTAATAACTGGATCCCTGAGGCGGAGAGATCACAAGATGTGAATAAATTATTGACCTCAAGGGAAACGGCAGATGGCATCGAAGTCATTAAGAAAGCCTATGAAAATCTTACGCAGAATATTAACAATTATTTATTGTCCATTTTGCATAAACCTTTACACGACGAAAATCTAGAGAGTTCATATCCCACGACTGACGAAAACGCCACCGAATCTCGGGTAAGTTTTAAAAATTTTAAGAAGTTCTGTACCCAGATACTAAATATGTGTACCCATTTAGGCTACAGAATCTGAGATTTCCGATACCGTAACCAAAGATGTTCGCGATTTGAGCATTTTATTAAATGCCGCTTTAGTTGACAAGAAAGTTATCGTTGAAATCTTAACCCGCCGTACAAATAGTCAGCGCTGGGGTATCACCAAAGCTCTTGAAAAAATGTTTAAAACTAACTTGTATGATAAAAACCCTTCAAGCGCGAAAGAAAAGATGCATATTCTCTATCTTGCTTTGTTAAAACCATTCCCAATAATCGATGGTCAAACATTGTTGAACAGTTGGATCCCGTCTACTAAGAGATTGAGTAAAACACTCGACACTGTACTTAAGTCTACTGATATTCAAATGAAACCCCTTAGAGATTCATGCGCTCTATTAAAGAGTCATATTGAGGAAAAACTGATATCCACCTTGCAGGTGTATGAAGCTGAGGTAAGTTTGTTAATACGAGTACCTCGTAAAAATTTTTTGTTAAATATTAAAATTGTTTTAAACAATTTCAAACTCATTAGGCCTATGATCCCAAACGGTATGCCACCACTTTGTACAATGCCATTAAGGCCGCCGACAAAACGGGAATAAATGTAATTTTAACTCACTTAACGAGTAGTGGCCGTTTGGAAACCTCCAAACAATATGCAGACTTTTATAAAAAGGAGATAATTTCTGAACTCAACAGTCAATTTAATTCGTCAAGTGATGGTCAGTACACCGACATCACCTTAGCTTTTTTGACACCATTGCCGTCAGTCAAGGACTTTTATGACCATTGGGTCCCCATGTTAAAGCGATCGAATGTTCGGCATGACATTGTCAGTTCATTCGATTATGTCGCCATTGGCAAGGCCTATTTGAAATTAAAGCTCTATATTGAATCTACGCTATCGAAGATTTTGCAGGATCGTTTATACGAAGGCAACAGTCTTGCGAAAGAGCATTTGCTGACTGAAGAAAAAGACAGCGAAACTCAGGTAAGTAGTTACAAATATGAAGAATTTGGTCTGTTCTTTAAATGTGTAACATCTTAGGTTGTACCAGCTGACAATTCCTTTGATGCCTCTGAAGATGCCAAACTTTTGTATACAGCATTGTACTCCACTCCCGTTGACACGCAGCTTATCGTTAAAACGTTACTACAACGTCACCTTGATCAGCATTATAATATCGCACAAGCATTTGAAAAATTATACAATAAGATCTTAGTATTGGAACTGGATTCGAGGTTGGAAGGGAACTTGCACGATCTCGCAATAGCTTTAGTGACACAATTTCCAGTCAATGTGCAAACATTGTTTGGCATTTGGATACCTTCTTCGAATAGGTTAAGTAACATACTGAACTCTATTGCCAAATCATATTCGCCCGAAATTACAGCTTTTAATAAAGAAGCTAAACATGTAAAGGACGGCATGGAAGACAAGCTAAAATCCACATTGCATCAATATGGGGACCAAGTAAGTTGAAAGAAATCCAAAGAAATTTGAAGGAATAGTAGAATTTTTTTTAAATCTGCTTGTAATATTTTAGGAATTTCGACGTAAGGAAGTTGCATCCATCTTTCCAGTCATAAACTTTGACGCCGATCACAATGGCAACGCGTTGTTCAAACTCATAAGTACCGCTGAAATCGATTATGCCGCCATCACTCAACTTATGCGTGTATATAGCAATGAACAGCGTTTGGAGATCATTAAGTCGTTGACACTTAAACATGGAAACGAAGTCCTTTCGAAATTCCTTTCCACAACGGGCAAGGATCCTTCACAGGACATCAGTATTGCGTTGTTGTCACCATTGCCGAAATTCGATAAACAAGAATTCTACAAACTTTGGTTCGGATCGAACTTGGCAAAGAAAACTAAAAAAACCCACATAATACTTAACATTTTAAATTCATTTTCTGCAACTGAAATGTCGAACTTTAGCGAATTATATAAGCAACTAACTGTAATTATCGAATATGAATTGTCGCGCGAACGATCATGGAAAGACAACAAGCTCTCTGCCGTGAAATTTAACGGATTGCAGGTAAGTTTTTCCTTACGGCCAATGAAATCTGCGATTATATCTTTTACCCAAACTGACCACTTTTTAGCCCACGCCAGTTGGCAACACGTTTAATGCCGAAAATGATGCTTCCAGTTTTGAGAAAGCAATGAGTGGAGACAAGATCGACTACACAGCCATCATTGAAATCTTTGTGAGTCGCAACAGTGATCAACGTTTGGAAATTGCTAAATCGTTTAAGGCCCAATTCGGCAAGGACTTAGTTAATGAATTCCAAAATAGTAGATTGGAGGGTTATTTCAGTGACATTGTTGTTGCCTTAATGACACCACCGCCTGAATTCTATAAGACCTGGATGCCTTTCTCAGACGGGCCTAACGTCGTAAACAACATTTTAGCCACCTCCTATAGCGTTCAAATGGAGGCCATCAACAAAGTATATCAACGACTGTGCCAAATTATGGAAAAACAACTAACAATAATGTTGAGGACCCGTGTTTGGGAAGGAATCTATTTCCAACGAATTATCTCACTGCTTAAGGAGACCACAGGGCATATTAAGGAACAGGTAAACTTTTTCACCTACACCAAAGAAACTTGTGTTAATTGTGTAACCATCTACATAGCTAACTGCGAAGAAGCTCGACCAATATGCAGAACAATTAAACAAAGTTATGAACAGCCCCGAACTGCGACAAACTGTCATTAATATATTCAAAATTACCAATAGCAATGATCGTTTGCAAATCGCTGAAACTTACAAGAGGTTATATAAAAACGACCTTGTCGAGGAGTTCAAATCTAAACTAAATGATCCCTATTTCTATGATGTGATGGAAGCCTTGATGACACCATTCCCAGAGTTTAATGACGACAAATTCTTGCGCAAGCTCTTGCCCAAGACAGACATAGAAACAAACCAACTAGAAATTTTGAAATTTTTCTCCAAGGCAGAAATTAAGGCCGTACGCGAAGCCTACACACGGCTGCAACTTAGCATTGAATCAAATCTAAAGGAATTTTCGCAGAATCGATTATGGGAAAGTAAGAAGGTCGATCAGTTATATGGCTTCTTTAAAGAAATGCGAGATGAAACTCCGGTATGTTAACTGTAATGCTAAGGAGCCATTTGTTATTGTCTTTTCATGAAATGTATTTTAACTTATGTATGTAGACCTATCCAGCCAAATACGCCGATGAATTGTATGGCATGTGGTTGCCTTCTAGTAGCACACACCATATTTGGTCCACTTTGTCTAGCGGTTACCTCCAGGACTTTGACGAGGCCTGTGAACGGTTACAGTTTTATATACAAAACAGGTATAAACTTTTCTCAAGTGAGGAGTATATGTCATTGAAAGACATTGACCGGCAGAGTATAGGCCATTTGATTGGAACTTCTAGCATTGAAACTCAGGTAAGTTTTAACAACTCTTGCACTTTATACTATATTTATATGTGTACTTCGCCGCTGGTGTTTCAAACAATGCTGTGTTTGTCATCAACCGTCGTCGATGGCATTTTTTAAATAATTTTTCGGAAAAAAATAGTTTAAGAAAAATTTGAAAAATGTTCGATAACTTCGCAAAATCACAACTTTCGATATCTTGATAACTAAGCGAGTTATTGGAAATTTTCATTTAATTTTTGACGTAGAATACGTCTTACCTTACGGTATGAGGAGTCATGTCAGGTTTTTATTGTTGTAATCTTTATTTCATTGAATTTGAGGAAACGGCTAGATGAATTTTTTTAAAATTTTTTTTGTAGTTAAATGAAGATGTTATCTTTCGTTTGATATACATTTCATATTGGTTGATATATTTCTAGTATTTTAATTTCTCAAATGAAAATTGTTTAAACACATACACTCAAACATATGTGTGGTGTTTGGTTGAGTGTTTTTGGTTGCTCAACATTGCTTAGGAACATGTATCTAGTAAAAAGTGAAACGAACAGCAAGCTAATGTTGCTTGGCAACATGTATCTAGTAAAAAGTGAAACAAACAGTAAGCTAACGTAATAAAGCTTTTTTGCGAAAGCTTCAATAAAGCTGTTGTAACATTAATTTTGAATTGTAAAGCGTAAAGCTTTCACACAACGCTCGAATGCTAATGCGAAGACTCGATAAGGTAAACCTTTTTTAATATTAGGGCGGCCCTCTCAACATTCGCAGAACTTATTTCAATAAAAATATTAATTAAAATACATAAATTAAATTAAGTTTAAAAAAATTGAACATAATATTTTTTTTTTAAACGGACTTGAATCAAATGCCGTTGGTAAATATAAAAATTACAGCAGACAGTTGTCCGAGGCCTTCGTCCACGGACTGTCCCTGCAGGCTGTGTCAGAGACACGGCCATTAAGTCTAACGTAGAATACGCCATCCGATAAGACAGAAAACATATATAACAATAAATGATAAATAATATAAGCAAATGAATTTATTGTTATATATGTTTTCTGTCTTATCGGATGGCGTATTCTACATTAAACTTAATGGCCGTGTCTCTGACACAGCCTGCAGGGACAGTCCGTGGCCGAAGGCCTCGGACAACTGTCTGCTGTAATTTTTTTTTCGTTTATTTTACATTAAACCTGTTTTTTTATTCCCTGCTATTCGACCACTTTGTGTGCGGAGCTAAGCGATATTAATCGATTTTAAGCGGCACCCCATACAAAGTCGTCGAATAATTAGTTTAGCAGGAGTTAAAAAAACAAGCTTATTATTTTGGTAAAGCTGCCAGTTCAATCGCTTAAGACGGAGGGTAATACATAATACCCTCCCGCATATCCGAACTTCTGGGGACCCATAACTCCGAAAATAGCGTTCGGCCCAAGCTGTGCGTTTACATTTTTTTGTTTGTTATAGCCGTTTCACACTAGGCCATAGCTTACATCTTCACTCAATTTGTCAAAGTTGTTAACATTTCCCCATACAAATTTGACACTTTGTGAGCTCTACATCTTTGAAAAATGTTCCTGTCCCATTTCGTTTCACCCACATCAAAGTCCAACTAGAACCAGACACGCTTCAGACGACGACGGAAAAAATCGCCAGCGTCTAAACGAAATGGGAGAGAGAGCGTCTGGCGACTTCAGTTTATTTTTGCTCTCTGCGTCGTGTATAGTTGCGGCTCTTTTCTGGAATTTGTTTGAAAGTTTGGAAACATAATGGGTGAGTTCCAAAACATCATTTGCAATGCAACTGAACAAAGTCATGCATTCCTAAACGCAACCATGTAAACGTTGACAATGTCATACATCCCTAAATGTATAATAAAAGTAATCACTGCGCCTACAAAAAGCAAACTGTGCATCACTAATTTTGTTGATGCTTTTTTGACATTTTACATTTATAAAAAAGAGAGTGCAAATACAACAATGGCGGATGAAAGATAAGGAAATATTTCTGTTGATGGTATTATTTTAGCTTTATTCGATTACTTTCCCAGTTAAGATTTGCAAGAATCTACTTTTGAGAGAGAAAGAACGATTTTGATCTCTTTATGAAAATTTGCACAAACAGTACGCAAGAAAACAGCTGATGTAGTTTTAGCGTTTGCTACATACATTTTGGCCTGTACATAGTTACAGTATATATCTACTGCCTCAATTGTCCAATTATGACGGTGTCGGTTCCACAGAATTTTCTGAATGCACATTATTGCTTCGATTTTCTTACCAAATTTCAGTGATATATTCAATAAAATATTAAAGAACTTATTTGTAATTATTTATGCCGTTGTTGATTTATTTTTCACTTTTATTTGTTTACACAAAACAGCTGATTTCAAACAGCTGTTATATCTTACAAATTTGTGTTGGCTAAAATTTCTCCAACCAAAATTTGCAAGATCTCTAACATCGAACTGTCAAAATATTCGATCTCAGGCTCTCATTTACTGAACTTTTGAAGTAAACGAACACGGTTCAGTAAAAATTTGCACAAATTTGTACAAATTTTCGAGTAATCGAACAGAGCTGTTATTATTTAAAGAAACTTTTTTAATTTTTCTAGTGAAAAATTTCATCAGGCATTTCATCAATAGTTTTAGGAAATTCTTTACATTTTGGCACACCTCTCCACACTTTTATGTTGGTTATTGTATATAAGGCAATAGAGCGTTTTGTTCTTTGACCTTTAATATAAGCTGTGTTCGAGTACTTTTCCAGTAAAAATTATCAAGTAACTAGTTTTCGGAGAGTAAGAATGATTTTGCTCTCTGAGTAAAAAATATAACAAAAAGTACGCGAACGACATCCAGTAAAAACTTGCAAGAAATAAGAACTTTGTATGTAAACAGCTAATATGCAATGTAAACATTGGAAGAACCAACAAACGCAATTCGAACAAAACATTACAAATCACCAAAACTGTTTTCTTTTTCAACAGAAATACTTAAAGATTTATAACAAAACATTCAAAAATCGCATTTTCTCTTAAAAACTAAAATTCCAATGATAAATTTATTATTTTATATTCTTTCTACGTCCTAATTTTGTTTGTTTACATAAAACATATGTTTTAAAACATATGTTATTACTTGAAAATTCTTACTGGCAAAAATTTCTCCAGTAAAAACTTGCAAGTTCTCTATCATCGAACTGTCAAAATAATCTCTCTCTTGCTCTCTCGTTACTGGCTTTTTGGTGTAAACGAACACTATCAAGTAAGAAATAGTAATAATTTGTACAAATTATCCAGTACGCGAACAGACTTATATACTAGCTGATCCGGCAGACGTTGTCCTGCAAATTTTGTTCAAATACCGTTATCAGGAGCAGAAATAATGGATTTTTAATTTGTGGATTGTATGGGAGGTACCACGCCCCTTTGTCCAATTGGACCGAATAGTAAATCTAAACCACCCAGGGCGCCACCCAAACGCATACAAAAAAATTTATTCAAATCGGTCCAGAAGTTTAGGAGGAGTTCAGTCACAAACACACGTGCAGTAGAATTACACAGTATGTAATTTTTTAAGTCATGGCAAAATAACCATATACGGTGGTGACCAAAAAAAGACCCCTGTCTCCCAATTTTGCCCAAAGTCCTCCCAAGTTTTTTTTTATGGGCCCCCAATGAAGTGGGGCCTCGTCATTTTTGCAAAAAAGTGATCATTTTCTCATGCTCATATCTTGCAAACCGTTCGGAATTTTGATTTACTCTCTGAGGCAAAGTTGTAGCTCTTGTCATAAAAAAATTGTAAACATATAAAATCAAAAAAACTTCATCTTCAGTCAAAATCGCAAAAAACTTTAAAAAATTCAATTTTTTTTTACCTTTTTTCCCGTGTTCAGGTCCATAGGTAGCAAACCGTTCAAAATTCAAGGAAACAATCAACTACAAGAATGATCCTAAAATCTCAATAAACAACTTTCTAGAACATATGAACTTCCTAGGAATGATTCTTAAAAAACCGTTTAGGTAGCCCTTAGATAGCCGCAAAAGTGAAAAATTTCCCGACAATTTTTTAAATTTCATTTGTTTTTTTCTTTACTTCAACATTGAGATACTATGCTATCTATTACAAAAATAATAAAAAAAAATATTCGTATTATGTTTATAATGTTGATGGCCCTGGACTTGCAAATCGCACTCTCTTAAGTTGTGGATTCAAATCGTCGTCCGAATCTAACTCTGATTCAGAACTTATGGTGTCCACAGGCACGTTTCTTCCAGACTACCCTCCATCATCAGCTTTTTCTTATTCAAATACTTGATTAACATCATACAGGGTGATCTTGTGACTCCACCAACATATCTGAAATGAATTAGAAAAGAAATCAAAAAAGGAATGGAAAACAATGCATCAATAAAATTGATATTACCTCTGCAAGCAATGCGTCAAGTTTTTTGCCTTTGTACCGTTTTTCCATGGGCATTGTGGTTTGGTGAAACCGTTCTCCTTGCTATTCGGATTCGGTAGGGGGTTGTTTGATAAAATTGTCAAAATTAAAACCCATTCTCTTGCTTCCGGTTCCGCGTCTCGATCCCCTCCCAAGACTCTGGTGCATACACGCTGAAGGTAAATCCATGCCATTGAATGACCTATCATCAAGCGATGATTCAAAGTTGCTCTTGAATAGCTTTCTAATGTCAGGGCCATTAAGTACGCCTATTAAATGAAGACAAAAATAAAGATAATTTTATCATCGGTACGCTTTGGGAAAGTTGAATGCGTTTGGACAATTTACAAAGGCCACTTCGATGAATTTTTTAACAATTCCCAATTTTATGTGGAGCGGTGGCAGCAAGATGTCTTGAGTATTGTCTATTAAAGGTGCATTCCTCAGTTTATGTTGTTTCCTTTGTTCCTCCACACTTCCTCTTGGTCTCCACGAATTACATTGGTATTAATTCAGAGGTGAGCGCGAATACCAATTACAAAGAGAACAAAAAATTTTTGGAAAGCCGCCCTTATCGATGATCCCTTGTAAAATGTTGATGACCTTCAAATCACAGCGAATCTTGCATTTATTTTCGTAGTATTAGATTTTTTTCATTATATATTTCAATGTTTCATAGCTTTCTGTCATGTTAATACCCATTGCTAGCGGAATGGAAGGTTTCCGGTTCGACACATGCAACAACACTGCTTTCAAGCTTGAAACAGAACCATCAATAAATAATCTCCACTCCCTAGCGATGTACATAGTTTATTCCCATTTTTACCACCAAAGCTTTTATATGGTTGCAGTAATCGAACGAGTGAGTTATCATCATTTAGAGTGTAGAGGCTCTGAAATTCAGCTTGCCGTTTGCGGTACGACGTAGAGTTAACATTAGCATGTGTGAGTTTTCTTTGCTTTAAAAACGCTGCGATATTCCCAATATGGCTACAATGAAATCCATTTCCATTTGTGTTATTAGTTGTGGTCCATCTCTTCCCTGTTGCGGCTCATAATCGGTATCAAATGGATCTTCATAAGTAACACCACTTGCTCTAGGCATTCCTGTAAATTCTGTCCCACGATCTGGAGTTGGCGGCCTTGGTGATACAAAATTTTCAGGTGCAAGCACTGGTAGTGTGGCTGTTACAGTTGCATTATAAATTTTGTTCTTCTCAGCATGTCGATTTAGACGACATGTGTAATATACTCATGCATAGCAACTGGTTTCATCATGATCAACTGGTTTCATCATGGTTTCGTCTGCTTGCGATAAGATCCAGGTTTCTGCATCAAAAAGCAAGACAGGTTGTATGAGAGTCTGGTAGAGCTGGATTTTTGTTACTCGAAAGAGGGCTTTTGCTCTAAAGTGCTTGCTTAGCCCTAAATAACATATATTCGCAAGCACAATTCTCCGCTTGATCTCAATGCTGACGTTGTTGTTTTTGTTCACGGCAGATCCGAGGTATATAAATTCGTCCACTACCTCGAAGTTATCAACGTTCACGCTTTGGTCTAATCGTGTGGAGGCCCTGTTCGTTGAAACCATTAATTTTGTCTTGTCCTCATTTACCGTCAGACCCACTTTCGCTGACTCCTTATCAATTCTCGGAAACACCGCAGCAACTTCTCTAACTGTGCGACCACTGATATCTAAATCATTAGCATATGCGAGCAGCATGTGACTTTTGCTGCTGATGGTTTTATTCATGTTGACTGCAGCTTTTCTCATAATGATCTCCATTAAGATGTTAAACAGATCGCACGATAGGGTGGCACCTAGTCTGAGGTCTCGCTTAGTTTCGAAAGGTTCGGTAAGGTCCTTACCAACTTTCACTGCAGATTTGGTGTTCGTCAAGGTCATCCTGCAAAGGCGTATGAGTTTTGCAGGAATACCAAGCTCAGACATTGCTTCGTAGTGTTTCCCCAGTATCGGGCTACCGAAGGCCGCCTTATAATCGACAAATAGATGATAGGTGTCGATTTGTTTTTCGTGGGTCTTTTCCAGGATTTAGCCTGAAAATCTGGTCACTTGTCGATTTTCCAGGCCTAAAGCCACACTGGCATGGTCCAATCAGGTCAGCGATAATTGGTTTTAGTCTTTCGCACATTGTACTTGATAGAACCTTATATGCTATGGATAAAAAGCTTATTCCACGGTAGTTGGCACAGATACTCGGGTCACCTTTTTTATATATGGGGCATAGTACACTGAGACTCCAATCGCCGGGCATGCATTCATCTAACCAAATTTTGCTAATGAGCTTATGCATGCACCTTATCAGCTCATCGCCGCCAGCCTTAAACAGCTCCGCCGGTAATCCATCGGTTCCTGCGGCTTTGTTGTTCTTAAGCCGGGCAATAGCTGTTCTGACCTCGTCTTGGTTAGGAGGGGGCAATCGACGTCGTCGTCCATATTGTGATCGATTGTCTCTTCGTCATTGGATATCTCAGGTACTAGTAGCGCGGAGAAATGATCTCTCCATATTCCCAACATGCTCTGCACATCTGCGACGAGATTTCCGTCCTTGTCTTTACAGAAGGGGGGCCCTGAACCATGTCCATTAGTTCCGTTTTTAACTTTTTGGTAGAATTTTCGGGCTTCGTTCTTCCTTCTGTATGTCTCAATTTTCTCACTCTCGCGCTTTCTCCACTGCCGTTTCTTACGCCTAAAGAGACGGATTACCTCCTTTATTTTCCCCCTATATCGCTCAGTTGCAGCTCGCGTTGCAATTGACTGAAGCATTACCTTAAGTGCAGCGTTCTTTTCGTCATTTGTAATCCGACACTCTTCATCGTACCACGGTTTATTGCGAAGCGGTTTTTCGAAACCAAGTACGGTTGTTGCGGCAGTTTTTATAGAGTCGGAAATTGGTGGGGGTGGGTTCGGAAATGGTGGGGGTGGGTTCTGTGCCAAAAGTTGCGAGAGCTTCCTTGAGTAGGCTGTGGCTACCTCTGGTAATTGCAGCTTTCCGATGTCCAGCTTCCTCTGCGTCTGGTTTCGTACGATTTTCGCTCTACTTAATCTTGTGCGAACCTTTGTTACTACCAGGTAGTGATCAGAATCGACGTTAGCTCCTCTGATCACTCGTACGTCCATTACACTGGATGAGTGCCTTCCATCAATTACCACGTGATCAATTTGGTTCTTAGTTCTTTGATCAGGGGATACCCAAGTAGCCTTGTGGATGTCTTTATGCTGGAATCTTGTACCACTAATGACCATGTTTTTTGCCGCGGCAAAGAAATTGCCAATAGTTGGATTAAACACATTCTCCCTTCCTACTTTGGCATTAAAATCTCCTAGTACAATCTTAATGTCATGGCCAGGGCAGCGGTCATACGTTTCCTCTAGGAGCTCATAGAATATGTCTTTGGCATCATCATCTTCTCTTCTGTCGGGGCATGCACACAAATTAGGGTAATATAAAAATATTTCGCTTTTATGCGGATTGTGGCTTTACGTTCACTCACAGGATTGAACCTAGAGACTAGGTGTCGCAGTCTTTTGCCAACTACAAATCCGCAACCAAATTCATGTTTTTTTTCATGGCAACTGTAGTATATATCGCAGTTTCTTTTTCTTGTGCAGCTATGTCCTGTCCATCGCATTTCCTGGATAGCGGTAATGTCAGCCTTATAACTTTCGAGGACATCTGCCAGTTGGATACTTGCACCGGATCTATATAGAGTTCTTACATTCCAAGTGCATATCCGTAAATCGTGGTCCTTATAACGTTTGCGGAGGTCGTCTTGTTTGTTTACGTATTTTCACTGCCATTATGAACGGTGGCGGGAGGCAAACCTAGCCCTCCGTGTTTTTGCATTTTACCTACTGCCAGGATATTTGATTGCAGCCGCCCATTATGGATCAGACGCTGACCAGGATGCGATATGTTGAACCTGGATTTTCTTCTTTTAGTTTCTATCCGCCGTTGGCCCGTATGTTTGGCTCATCCGCCTTCTAAGGACAAAAGAATATGCCCGATTGTTTGATGAGCTTCAGTGACATCAGTCACCTACTAAACCTGATTTGATGCTCATTTGTTTCGCCTTCTCACTCTAGCTAGCTAACGGAGGTTTCCAAAAAGCCATTGCCCGGGACATACTGCGTGGAAGTAGTGAGCTGCTTGGACTGCCCAATGAAGGAATCATTTCTGGCCACTCCCAAGTGAATGGCAATCAGAAACTCTCCACCTCCACGGACAGTCCCATGTCCCATGCCGCCTCATTCACCAAATTTAAATTTTAAGTTTTCATCGACATAGAGTAGTGGAAATAAAATATAAACCGTAGTGAATCAGTGCTTCGTGTTAAAGTTCACGTACCATTCGTTTATTTTAATGTTTTCATTCATTTCCCAACAGAATTTTAGTTATTGTGTCCAGGCACTAAAATTTTACTATGTTTGTAAACAAAATGTTTGTAAACAAACAGTTGTCATTTTTCAACGAAATTGCTCATAAGATGTCAATTTCGTTCGACATCTTATATATCCTGTCTTGAATTCACTACTTAAAACATTATTTTCCTTCTGAAATCTTGTCGAACTTATTTTTCTGATTGGATGACCGCAAACGTAGCAAAATAAATCCATATTTTCACACTGCATATTGAAATTGTCAGTTGCCAATGTTGTGTGCGAATTATGCTGTAACACTAGGTTTGTTCGAGAACTTTTCCAGCAAAAAATAGCAAGCAAAAACTATCTGGAGAGTAAGAATGATTTTACTCTCTCAATAAAAAATAGCACAAAAAGTACGCGAACGACATCCAGCAAGAAATAAGAACTTTGTATGTAAACAGCTGATATGCAATGTAATCATTGGAAGAACCAAAAAACGCAATTCGAACAAAACATTACAAATCACCAAAACTGTTTTCTTTTTCAACAGAAATACTTAAAGATTTATAAGAAAACATTCAAAAATCAAATTTTCTCTTAAAAACTAAAATTCCAATGATAAATTTATTATTTTATATTCTTTCTACGTCCTAATTTTGTTTGTTTACTTAAAACAGCTGTTATGTTTGGCTTGCTAATTCGTGCTGGCAAAAATTTTCCCAGCACAAACCATCAACTTCTCCATCATTGAACTGTCAAAATATTCACTCTCTGGCTCTCTCGTTGCTGGCTGCTGGGAGTTATCGAACACTTTCCAGCAAAAAATAGTGATAATTAGTGCTAATTATCACGTTCTCGAACAAACCTACTTTCTCTATAACTTTCACCACTGAGCTCTCGTTGACGTCGCGCTGTGTAATGCCTCGATTGATTGATTGATTTTCATTTTATTCCATATGTTCGACAATTCATGTAAACTTAAAGCTAACAATTATATAATATTTACAGATTTACTTACATTAAAAAATATTTATAGGACTACCCAAATTGGTACGTGGCATCGCCACAAGTCCAGCTATGCTGGTACTTATAAATAATTTCGAAACTAAAACTTGGTCACGGAAGCCAAAAAAGGGAAACAAAAAAAGGGCAACACTTCAACAATAAAACTTAAAAAACTAAATTAAAACCTAAATTTCCTATTTACAAAGTATTTACACAGGCCCTAGGGCCATTAAATGACCCAAGATGGCTTGGGACTTCAAATTATCCCCCTCCAATTTCGCGTATTTTTGCATAAATGGACCCACTCTAGCGCGGCAGAACAGAAGGTCCATGCCGAAAATTCGCCGGCAATCGGCATCAATAGCCCCAAATTGGGCCATTACGTTCTGCATAGTCACCCCGGAGGGTGCAGCTGCAGCGAAATGTTGGCCTGCGGATGTCGCAGGGCGGAGACTACCCCGAGCAGCAGCAACGTAGGTGGTGCCACTGTGAACTGGGTCACTATCGCGAGAGAAGCTGATTCGAGGAACGACGAGGCGTCGCTTCCTGGCTCCAGCTCTCTCGCGAAGTAATTTTTGCCGCAGTGGACACTCCTTGGCGCTAGCCGTATGCCAGTTAACTGCATAGCTGATGGAGCGGACCGTATGGTCCGGACGGATGACCGGAGCCCCCGGTTTAGGGTCAGGACCGAAGATCGAACCACTTGCTGCAGCGGTGAGGTATGCCGCAATTCAGCGCTACATATCCGTAGCGCTGACAATTCCTGCACTGCGAAACCCCAGTCTTTATATCGTTACGTATGAAGACTTTGTAGTACAGCATGTATTTGATAGCGTAAAACGCTGTCACATCTGAATCCCGCGATAAGTGGATTAGCCACTTATCCCCTCCTAATTTTGTGACTCTTATAACTGACAGTTTTATCTGCAGCCCAGTCAAATATAATTTTAAATCCTCCACTTCAAAGGAGTCGGACAAACCCACTATCACAGCCGCAAACGGTGTTTGCGACCTCGGCGTGTATGTATACCAGCCGTGCCCGCCCTCCTTCAGTAAATTTTTCACAATCACGTATTCCCCTAATACAAAAATCCTGACCACCATCAGCGACCTTCCCATCAATCTGATGGTGAAATTATCGTGATCTAACGCGGCTTTAATTTTCGCCGAAATACCTACAACTCAGGTATTAATCTATTTGTAGTTTCATTCTTCTTTTCGGACTGCGTGGCTCCGTTCTTCCTTCTGGGGCCATCCTTCTTTTGTCTTGACGTTGTCATGACCGCAGCCATCTTCCGTGCCGGCGCTACACGGGACCCTACTTCCTTTATTAGTTTCTCATGGCTTCTTGCTTGAGAAACATTTGTCCAAAACTTGGCAACCCCTCGTCCATAGACTCGGCGTCGTCTACTTCATCGCAGTTAATGGTCCTTTCGAGATCTTTAACTTGAACTTTCAGGTCGTTTATCAGCTTCACGGCCTTCTCAAATTCGGTCGACAATCGTTTGTTTTCTTCCTTCAACTGGCTCATTTCAGTGAGCACATCAAGCTCGGTCTTCCTCTTCTTAGATTGCTCCTGCATGGCATGGAATTCAGCGGCGCGTTCTTCACATCCCCGCACTAGCTCTTCGTTTGTTTCGTAGGGCCCATCAAACCTATCCAGCGAAGTAGAACTACTTGCTTCATTGGTAGTTTTTTTTTCAGGTGACTGGAACGAAACCACCAATCAGGCTCAGACATTTCGCTTTTGTCTCAGAAAATTTTCAGCTGGCGTTTTGCCGACGGCAATTCGCAAAGGCCAAAAAAAAAATTCCAAACTAATAAATTTTGATCTCAAAAGAATTCAATTTCTATCTTAAAAAAGACTGAAATTTTCCAACTTTTTTTATTTTCACTTTTAATTTTCACGGTTTAACACTTCACTGCAAATACACAAATGGTCTATGGGTCTGTAATGCCTCGATGTGAGCGTCGTGTCGCTTTTATATTGTGTGCCACGTCCCTTGTTGCGTGTGCTGTAGAGTTGTGTAGTTCACGAACGAACTAGTTCAATTGAACGAATCACTCTTGTGAACTAGTTCTGCTCTTTTGTTTCAGTAGTTCAATTGTTTCAGTAGTTTTTTGTATTTCAATTGTGCAGTTATCTCTGCCATTTTCTAGTTCATGCTCTCTTTGTCTCACTCAATTTGCACAAAGGTGCCTAATGTTGCAATCTTTGTGGAATGGATATATTATTGCCGGCTTCTAATCTCATACTAGAGAAAATATTTGGCTCATCTGACGTTTTTTTCACACTCTTGATGCGGTCGGTGTGATAGAGAGATGTTTGACGAAAAGTGACATACACCAGGTGGAATTACAATATCTTCTTGCTTTAATTTTTCATGTCGTTTTGGTGAAATTTAAATGTGGTTTAAACTTGTTTATTGACTGTTATTGTTAGCATACATTTGTGTTGTATTTAACACAATAAATTTAACACACAAAATTAAATGCCGTTGTTGTTATTTTGTTCTTTGTTTTGAACCATTGCCTCTATCTGGTATTAGTAAAGCAATTCTTTTCAACATCGAACGCAAATATCACACCAAGCCAAAAGTCATAAATTTTGATGAGACAACATTATGTCTGCTATAAATATTAGTCTATGGTGTTCACAATTGTACATATGTGTGTACATTACTATCAGCTGATTTTGACACTAACTCGGTACGGAAATTACAACCTTGTATTTGTATCATGGGCAAAGCCTATGCACCATGGTACAAATATAATGGTAGATGCAGTACGACAACAAATACAACAAGCCAAAAACAACAGGCATTTTGTTTTTGCTCAGTGTCTGTATTGTGTCAAGTCAGCTGATAGAAAAATACTGAAATTGTTGACAAAATTGGAAAAAGTGTAATTTAGAAAATGATTGTGTTTTATTTGATATTCTGAAAGTGCTTAAGTGTGAAAATTAAAACGTTTTTATGTGATTTTTACAGAGAAAACTTTTCAAAAACAGAAGTTGCCGGCGAACGGGAGTTGCAGACAACCAAATGTAAACAAACTTTGACATAAGAGGAAAACTTACTCATACTCACTCCAGGAAAAGTTAAAATCAGCTGGACTAGTGCTTCTACCATTTATTTGTACCACGCTATGCATTCGTGTTTTCACATCGATATGCGCTCACGTATTCAACGAAGCCAAACGAAATTATTCAGCCTCACTTGAGCATTCAAACAAGAAGGTTGATAGTTGTTTGCATTGCACTGTGAGAAATGTTCCATGCAAAGTGGGTTTATGCATTTTTATTTGCCGAATTTTTTCCGTTAAGCTCGAATGTTTGTTGTGTTTCTCTCAGGGCAGCTCACTTACACAACGACAGAATTAAGGTTGTATGAGTTTGCCGGTCACTGCCCAATAAACAGGTGTTTCCAACTTGTCGGACGTCTGTAAGTTCTCTTAAATTATATCAGACAATTAGCCGAAATATCTGAAATTCCTTCAGTCATTTAAACGAGTTTTCTGTATATTCACTGTCAGCCGATTCTGCACATTCTCTGAAATTCCATACGAAAATCATGCGACATTTCTGCACATTCTCTGAAGGGAATTTTTTATTCTATTTGATTTTGTTTTCCTTCGGTAACCCCGAAAATGTTTTTACTGTATAGTTTCGGTGAATTGAATTGTTGTTTTTGTTTTGTCTATATTATTTTGTTTGTTGTCTTCAGTTACAAACGAGCAAGCATGTGCTTAAGACGTCGCGGTTGTCAAATAAAAATAATAATTAATTTGTACGTGCATATGTAAATGATCCGAAAAGTCGGAACATTCTCGCATATTTATTCAGGCGTCTCTCCGAAATTGCCACGACAAATAGCACAATGTGTCAGAAAACGATCGGAAAAGTCGGACCATTATCGGATGTTTTTTCAGATTTCTCTCCGAAATGGATACGACAAATCGGACAAAGGGTCAGAAAATTATCGGATAAGTCGGACCATTATCGGATGTTTAATTAGACTTTAAGCCGACTTCGTTCAGCTACGTCTAAAAACCCTTCAGAATTTCCCTCAGAATTCTCACAGAAATCTGTCCGATAACTCTTGCACACTTCCGAATTTCCTCCGACAAAACTTTCCGAATTATTGTCAACCGCCCATAGGATTTTCTGTATGTTGTCTGACCGACATCGGCATCAGACTCTGCAGCTTGTGCAGAGTGTCAGACAGATTTCTGACCGAATTCGGTACAAATTGTGTACTGGGTGCTTTGAAGCCAGCCATTCCAAGATGTTTGTAGATCAGGAATTGAGCCAGCATACGAACGCAATCGAAGGTTTTAAAAATGCTGAAGTAGATGTAATTCGGAACATGGCGCATTCCGATGAGTTGGAGGATAATTCCGACGGTGAATTGCTGCCAACGTCTGAATCTGAGGCCGCCGATGAAGTAATGGATCTTGCACCAGAAGAAATGGAAATATCAGATCATTAATATATTTTTTTTTGTGTATATTGAAGTATATTATTCTGGTTTAAGTTTTGTTTTAATTACTTTGTTTTTGTAAAAATAATTTTTAATGAAATTGATATGTTTTTAAAGAGAAATAATTTTTTTTACGAAATTTATAATTTTGTAGCCTTTAATGGCAAAAATATTGTATTCTTTTATGCGAAAAATTATTCTAGAAAATTCGGCGATTTTTTAAAAAGCATTTTTTAATATTTTTTGAGAAAAATTATTAAGTCTATTTACCTAAAAATTTATAAATATTTATTTTAGCAACATGAACATAATTACAATAAATACGCAGAAAAGTTGAAAACTGCCCTAAATGTTCCTACACTGAAAGAAACTATCATGGAAATCTTTATCAACTGCAACACTGCAGACATTGAGGCAATTGCTAATGCGTACAAAAAGACTTATAAGAATGACTTGTCTAAGGAATTAAATGCAGTATTGCCTAAGGATTATTTCCATGATGTAATAATTGCCTTGCTGCAGCCATTCCCAGATTTCAACGTCGAAGTCGTCTACAAGTATTGGGCCCAAATGTTGAGTAGAACAGATGGCTTAAAACATAATATCCGCACGTTTGAAGTCGAGACAAATAATGTTAAAGAGGCCTACACACAACTGAAGCTTTATATTCAAAATAAAATCCTATACATTTTCCGAAATCGTCTATGGGAAAGTCAGAGATTTAATCCGATGAGTATTTTCATTAAGAAAATAAGCAGTGGAATGCAGGTTAGTAGAAATTTCCGCCAAGCGAATTTTTTCACATTCTAATAAAATAATGTTAAGATTCGACAGCATGATGGCGCTCCACTAGTCCCCCCCAGCGGTTCATTTTATCCCGGCAATGATGCTATTACAATGTCCAATGCCGTGAACGACAAACTCGTTCGAATTCGAAAAATAATTCAAATTATAAACGACCGCAGCTATTATCAACGTTCGGAGATTGCTAAGCCTATTACAAGTTTAGTTTCTGATTTAAATTCAAAATTGTACGGTAATATCCATAATATCATTATGGCTTTGATGACACCCTATCCGGATGTCAACGCCCAAACATTGTTTAATGAATGGGAGTTGCAACAGTTCAGGTCGACAAACATAGTGAATATTTTGACCACCTTGTCCATTGACTACATAGAGGCATTTAATGGAGCCTCTATAAAAATAAAGCTTTATTTAGATTCGGAATTGAAAAAGGCTCTACATGATTTGCCTAACCCAAAATGCTTGCAAATTAAGGTAAGATAGTACCAATACTGCAAGACAAGTTTTGTAATTATCCACATGTGTATATTTTAATCTGCATATACGTGTTTCCTTCTCTAGGTTTCTAAACCCGTACCCTCCATCCGTCCGGCCGATGTCTTTGATCCACAAAAAGATGCCAAAGCTCTGGACGTGGCTTTGGAAAAGAAGAAAGAAGATACTATCACTAGCATTCTGACTCACCGAAGCTATGAACAACGTTTAGCTATTGCCCAAGTACTCAAAGATGGCCGATACAAAAATAAAGACTTACTACAAGCACTCAAAAATAAATTTAAATATGGGTTCAGGTCCGTCACTGTTGCGCTGATGACATCATTCCCTGCTGAACGTGCTGCGTTTTTCCGAGACTATTCGGCAACGCATTTGGACAAGCCATACGGAATTATTGACTTCTTAGCCACTACATCTAACGCTGATATCGCTGATGCGATATCCCGCTATCCCAACTCTGAACTGCAAGATATCACGCTCAGTGTCTTTGAGGGAGTTTCCAAGGATATGGCTAAAGACATACTTGACGGAAAGCGCAGTGAAACTGAGGTTAGTCTTATTTTTTTAAACGTGATTTCTAAAAAACATACATACTGATGTTTGCACAAACATGTTATTTTAGGCCGTTAATGCGAGTGAAGCCGATGACGACGCCACATTTTTGTTCGAATTAGGCGCGGATAGATTTTTCAGAACTGTCGAAGAAGAGCAGCGTGTTGCCGCAATTTTCGCTAGACGTTCTCACAGCCATTTACGCAAAGTCATAGAGTTGTATGAAAATTCCTTTAAGGAATGCATCGAAGCGGCCATAAAGCAACGTGGATTGCACAGAGACTTGGAAACATTGGTATTGGCCATAAGTAAGTAGAATTAATCGACAAAAAAAAACGCCTCATGACAATTGTTAATGCCTTTATTTCTGTTCATACAACAGTCCATGCTACTAAGTCCATACCCGACTATTATGCCGAGCGATTGTATGACGCCTTGCGTGGTACATATATGATTTTCGATGCAAATTTGATTCGATTAGTAGTCGGTCGTTCGGAAATTGATCTGCAGGACATCAAGGAGGCCTTCGATAAAAAATATAAAATAGACGGAAAGAACACCAGCTTGATGAAACTGATTGATGTAAGTACACATGTAATATATTTTAACTTTTAGACCTAATAATAAATATTAGTAGTAGTCAACCATTTCTATAGTTGGGTATTTCAGTTCAACGAAAATATAGCTCTTTAACCGATTTTAATGGTTGATTCATTTAGAGGTCCTTTTCTACTAGAGGTTTTATGACAGATCAAACTGCCAAGGCATTTTTGTGTCAGTATTGTTAAACATTTCATCATGGAACCTTCTGAATCGTCGCCGTTTCAGTCTTTTGGCTTTTAAAAAGCTTGTAAAGATCCATTGTTATCGGCGAACATTTTGTTCAACGATCTGTCGAATTTCTGGGCATGGAAGTGGAAAGTTTCTGATAGCCATTCACTTGACAGTGGCCAGAAATAATTCCTCCATTGGGCAGACCAGTATGTCAATGGGCAATGGCTTTATCGGTAACCTCCGTTAGCTAGCTAAATTGAGAAGGCGAAACGAATGAGCAGCCTGATTGGTAATGCGATCACTGATATGTCTCAGGATTATTAGGTGACCCTGTTACTGAAGTTCTTCGAAGTAGTGGACATATTCTTCTGTCCTTTGAAGGCGGATGAGCCAACACCCCTGGCCAACGGTGGATCAAAATTGAAGAATCCTAAATCCAGTTTCGACTCACTGGAGTCTGGTCACCGTCTGATCCATAATGGGCGGCCATATAATAAACGAAGAAACCCCCTAACTGTTGACGACCCTCGCGAACGTTATAAGGACCACGATTTAAGGATATGTTCCTGGAATGTCCGAACACTATACAGGACTAGTGTCACTTTTCAACTGGAGGATGAAATATAAAGCTGACATCACAGCTATCCAGGAAATGCCATACGGTTGCACCAGAAGAAAAAACTGCGATATTTTACTACAGCTACCAGGAGCCGCCAACGAATTCGGGTGCTGCTTTATAGTTGGCAAGAGACTGCGACACCTAGTTTCAAGGTTCAACCTAGTTCCCATTCTTTGGAAACCGCTGCAAGGATGGAACTTGGTTATCAAAAACCGCAGAAGGATAAGCCATGGTACGACGAAGAATGTCGCATTGCAACTGATGAAAAACGCTACACGTATGGCAACGAAACAGCCAGTTACAACGCGTGCTGCGAATGCGCAGGTACTAGAGGCTGAGAAGACACTACTCCATTAAGCTTCTTCCACTGAAGATCAGGAGGTAATGACTGTAGATTGATCGAATCAGCATCCGATGGTGTCGCCCGAACACAGGCTTGTACCAAGACGGGATGTCAACTTTTTTGACAACATTCAGTGCTGCACGGACTGGGTTTGCTTCCCGCCACCGTTCATAATGGCAGTGAAAATACAAAAACGAAAGAGAAAACATAAACAACCCCTATTTGTTGACGACCCCCGCAAACGTTATAAGGACCACGATTTACGGATATGCACTTGGAATGTAAGAACTCTCTATAGATCCGGTGCAAGTATCCAACTGGCAGATGTCCTCGAAAGTTATAAGGCTGACATTACCGCTATCCAGGAAATGCGATGGACAGGACATGACTGCACAAGAAAAAGAATATATACTACAGTTGCCATGAAAAAAAACATGAATTTCGTTGCGGATTTGTAGTTGGCAAAAGACTGCGACATCTAGTCTCTAGGTTCAATCCTGTGAGTGAACGTATAGCCACAATCCGCATAAAAGCGAAATATTTTTATATTACCCTAATTTGTGTGCATGCCCCGACAGAAGAGAAGATGATGATGCCAAAGACATATTCTATGAGCTCCTAGAGGAAACGTATGACCGCTGCCCTGGTCATGACATTAAGATTGTACTAGGAGATTTTAATGCCAAAGTAGGAAGGGAGAATGTGTTTAATCCAACTATTGGCAATTTCTTTGCCGCGGCAAAAAACATGGTCATTAGTGGTACAAGATTCCAGCATAAAGACATCCACAAGGCTACTTGGGTATCCCCTGATCAAAGAACTAAGAACCAAATTGATCACGTGGTAATTGATGGAAGGCACTCATCCAGTGTAATGGACGTACGAGTGATCAGAGGAGCTAACATCGATTCTGATCACTACCTGGTAGCACAAGATTAAGTAGAGCGAAAATCGTACGAAACCAGATGCAGAGGAAGCTGGACATTGGAAAGCTGCAATTACCAGAGGTAGCCACAGCCTACTCAAGGAAGCTCTCGCAACTTTTGGCACAGAACCCACCCCCTCCCGATGACGATCCTGATGCGCAGTGGAAACCCATTTCCGACTCTATAAAAACTGCCGCAACAACCGTACTTGGTTACGAAAAACCGCTTCGCAATAAACCGTGGTACGATGAAGAGTGTCGCATAGCAAATGACGAAAAGAACGCTGCACGTATGGTAATGCTTCAGTCAATTGCAACGCGAGCTGCAACTGAGCGGTATAGGGAGAAGAGAAAAGAGGTAAACCGTCTCTTTAGGCGTAAGAAACGGCAGTGGAGAAAGCGCGAGAGTGAGAAAATTGAGACATACAGAAGGAAGAGCGAAGCCCGAAAATTCTACCAAAAAGTTAAAAACGAAACTAATGGACATGGTTCAGGGCCCCCCTTCTGTAAAGACAAGTACGGAAATCTCGTCGCCGATGTGCAGAGCATGTTGGGAATATGGAGAGAGCATTTCTCCGCGCTGCTAGTACCTGAGATATCCGATGACGATAGGACAATCGATCACAATATGGACGACAACGTCGATTGCCCCCCTCCTAACCAAGACGAGGTCAGAACAGATATTGCTCGGCTTAAGAACAACAAAGCCGCAGGAGCCGATGCATTACCGGCGGAGCTGTTTAAGGCTGGCGGCGATGAGCTGATAAGGTGCATGCATCAGCTCATTAGCAAAATTTGGTTAGATGAATGCATGCCCGGCGATTGGAGTCTCAGTGTACTATGTCCCATATTTAAAAAAGGTGACCCGAGTATCTGTGCCAACTACCGTGGAATAAG
This sequence comes from Phaonia tiefii, assembly GCA_963931995.1. Lineage (NCBI taxonomy): Eukaryota > Metazoa > Arthropoda > Insecta > Diptera > Muscidae > Phaonia > Phaonia tiefii. Next base: position 296,364,837 of record OZ008367.1, read on the forward strand.
CCTTTTATCCATAGCATATAAGGTTCTATCAAGTATAATGTGCGAAAGACTAAAACCAATTATCGCTGACCTGATTGGACCATACCAGTGTGGCTTTAGGCCTGGAAAATCGACAACTGACCAGATTTTCACGCTACGCCAAATCCTGGAGAAGACACACGAAAAACAAATCGACACCTATCATCTATTTATCGATTATATAGCAGCCTTCGATAGTCCGATACGGGAGAAACTCTATGAAGCAATGTCTGAGCTTGGTATTCCTGCAAAACTCATACGCCTTTGCAGGATGACCTTGACGAACACCAAATCCGCAGTGAAAGTTGGTAAGGATCTTACAGAACCTTTCGAAACTAAGCGAGGCCTCAGGCAAGCGACACCCTATCGTGCGATCTCTTTAACATCTTAATGGAGATCAAAATGAGAAAAGCTGCAGTCAACATGAATAAAACCATCAACAGCAAAAGTCACATGCTGCTCGCGTATGCTGATGATATCGATATCATGGGGCGCACAATTAGAGAAGTTACTGCGGGTTTTTCGAGAATTGAGGAGTCAGCAAAAGTGGGTCTGACGGTAAATGAGGACAAGACAAAATTAATGGTTTCAACGAACAGGGCCACCACACGATTAGACCAAAGCGTGAACGTTGATAACCGTTATAACTTCGAGGTAGTGGACGAATTTATATACCGCGGATCTGCCGTGAACAAAAACAACAACGTCAGCCTTGAGATCAAGCGGAGAATTGTGCTTGCGAATTGATGTTATTTTGGGCTAAGCAAGCACTTTAGAGATAAAGCCCTCTCTCGAGTAACAAAAGTCTAGCTGTACCAGACTCTCATTCAACCTGTCTTGCTTTATGGCGCAGAATCCTGGGTCCTATCGCAAGCAGACGAAACATCTGTAGGAGTCTTCGAGAGAAAAATACTCCGAAAAATTTATGGCCCTATAGTGCACAACGGCGAGTATCGGCGACGCATGAGCTGTATGAGCTTTGTCCTGACATTGACATAGTTAAGCGATTGCGCTGGCTAGGCCATGTCAGTAGAATGGATGAAGATGAACCAGCGCGAAGGGTTTTCGAAACCGAACTCGAAGGAAGACGAGAAATAGGAAGACCAAGACTCCGCTGGAGGGATCAGGTTGACGAATCCCTGCGTACACTTGGTATTGCCAACTGGAGAGATAAAGCAAAAGATCGAACTAGTTGGCGAAATATGTTATCTTCGTTTTGTAAGGTCCCTGACCCCCCGGGGTTGTCCGAGACCGGATAAGTAAGTAAGTATTCAGTGCTGCACGCGACCAGCGCTCATCGCTGAAACGCATTAATTTTATATAGACCTGATAAAAGCTTGTGTCATCACAATCGGTAGATGGACCCGGAAACTCCTTGAGAGCATCGGAATAAACCGAAAACGATGTTCGGATAATTGTAATAACACATCAAAACAGTTGACAGACGTTCGATTCTTCTTGGAAGACCAACAAAGCAAAAGTCAGATGAGCGAGTTATGTCATCTCGTAGATGTTAATCTGTTCACGTTCCGACTGCAAAATTGTAATTTTGTTACCTCCCACTAAAACACGCCCGATCATTATAAAATTTGGCTTTAGACAATGTTTCGTCAAACGCCTCCCTGTTATTGAAAATGACCGAATTTAACAGCTACTATTTTGCTAACTCCTACACAAAAGTTGGGCTACCGTCTAGTCGGCGACGCTATAGCACCCGTTAAATGTAACCGATCTGAATGAAATTCAGTACTGAACAACGTTTTGTCAAACGTTACACTGTAATTGCAAATGGACTCATTTTGGTAGAAACGATAATCGCGGAAAAACCCAACAGATCCTAATTTAATTTGGTATTAGGCAATATTTTGCCTAATGATATACATATTACTATTGAAAATGAGCGATTTTGCACGTCCATTATGTTTACTGAAGGTTGGCTGGAAGTGTTGCAGGTCTTAAATTATCTTTCAATTTGAATCAAGCATTACATCTGGAATTTGGTCAAATGGATGACTTAGAGTGAGGGTATGTTTTAGGCGTTTCACCCGTCTGAAATATCTGTACTGTTTTCTTTTCTATGGTATAAACGGTTTTACTATATTCTTTTCCATTATTACCAGCATGTAAATTAAATTGTATCCTATATAATTGTTTCTCTCTCTCTCTCTCTCTATAGTTACAAAAAAATAATAAAAGAAGTCCATATCTGGATGCAATAAAAGCTGTTGTGGAACCGCGTTAACACAGAATATGGAAAGCAACAAGGAATTCCAGCCTAAAACTCTAAAACAAAAACATTTGCATTAAAAATAATGGTGTATTTCCAATTGTATGAGAACGTGATTAAATTTATAATTTTGTTAACCAAAAGATTATGAAAATATTTAATACTTTATATAGATTATAAACCCATTTGAATATATCTACCCCTGTGGTATTCTCAGCAAACCCTTTGTTATGCCTCTGCATTTAATTCTATATATGAGTGATGTTCAGTGGACTCTTCCTCATAATTACAGCTTCCATAGATGGCAAGACCTGCTCTTACGTTTCGCCGCATGCCTACCAATCATACAGTGACCCGTCAAAACTGATACAAGCATTGACACCTTGCTCCTATGCACTATTAGTCGTAGGCGTACGCAATATATGCCTGTCGTCCATATCTCCTGCATCATCACATGAGAGCATTTTTGCACGCTATGCTTACAATTCGCTAGAGGTAAGCCGACACGTTCCAATTCCTGTGAACCTGTAAGGTAGGTTCGGTTCCCCGTGAATGTTTGATGAATTCGCTTCACTACAGATTAAGTCGATATAGATATTACGAGAAAGCTCATGAAGTACTGTGTTACTACAAGAAGGTTCGCGAATATGCTGATCTCGTGGATTGGGATGTGAATAAACAGCTGATGTGCTGTGAAATTCAGTGATCAGTCTCAGTTTAGGCGGTTAACAGGTAGTGTGCAATAGTGTTATTGAACAATAGCTTATTTAAAAGTGATAAGTTGTACTGTAATGACCAGTTTTTAAGTGGGTAGTTAACTATCGGATTACTTAATCTTAATTCTGAGTTAATGAGAGGTTAACTTTGCATTTTGTTTTTCAGTGGTGAGTTAATGTAAGTCGCCATATTGTCAACTAATATGGCAACCCTTGTATTCTTATTGGAAAAAACGTGTGTTGTGGGATAAATACCAAAACAACAAAGGGGGAACAAACAAAATGGAATTATGTAAACTAAGAAATAGATGCATAAAATCGGAGTCATTTTAACAAAAATGTGTAAAAAACTATATAGGCGCAACAATTTAACGATCTAGACTCAACGTATGTGTACAAATACGCAAATCTGAAGCATGTATTTTATACAATCTTCATTTCTCACTTTGACAGTCAGTAATTTGATTGTCAAAATAATATGGTTCTGACTATAAGTATTGGGTGGTTAAATCATAGTTAAACAATGACTAAAAAACACATTTCGATGTTTAACCACAATTTAACTAAGAAACGAAGATCACCACTGACTGAAAAACTGGCCATAAGAGTAAAATAATAATAATACCTATCCTACACTGAACCAATTGTCGTAGGTGAAATCAACGAAAAATTTTAGTAACTTTGTAACTAATTTATTTATTCAAATTTACAAATTCATTTACAAATACAGAAACGTTTTAGTAATAGTGTGTGTGCGCGTCATTTAGGAATAGAAAAATATGTTTAGAAATTACTAATAAATATCTTTAAAGTCAACAATATTAATAAACATTTTTGCAATAAAATATTAACGTGTACATTTACGTGCTTTCGTATATTATCCAACAAATGAATTGCAAACCAATTAGTAGCGTGTGGTTTCCAAATAAATGCTTTCTTGGAAATATATATGCCTTCTATTTCAAAAAGGACAAATTTTTTAATTTTATATAATTGTATACAAATTTACATCGTGTCATAATAATTATATATGTATATATTATATAACGGGTTTTTCAATAAGAGCGCTACAGAAGTTTTTTTAAATAAAACAAAACCGGTTTTAGATACCAATGAAATTCTTTATTCCTGTTAAAGTACGCTCGATGCCATTATGTATGGAACTCGATATCTTTTGCATGGCCACCACGGGCACGCTTGCAGAAGTCCAGACGCTGAACCCAATTTTCGACGGTTTTCAAGCATAAATCGGCCGATAATGCTGCAATTTCACGTTCGATATTCGTACGAAGTTCATCAATCGTCGCTGGCTTGTTGTTGGCAGAGACCATAGACTTGACGTAGCCCCACAGGAAATAATCTAACGACTGGGCCATTTCGTAAGATAACACGTTCACCAAACTTGGTTTCCAATAAATTGATTGTGGCTTTCGTTGTGTGGCTTGTGGCGCCGTCCTGTTGGAACCACATGTCCTCCAAGTCCATATTATCCAATTGGGGCTAAAAATATTCGGTTATCATTGAACGGTAATGTGCGGGTCTTGATCATCACGGAAGAAGTACGGCCCAATGACGCCGCCGGCCCATAAACCGCACCAAACCGTAATTTTTCGGGATGCAATGATGACTCACGGATTACGTGTGGATTTCTGTCTGACCAATAACGCATATTTTGCTTATTGACGAAGCCGTTCATCCAGAAATGAGCCTCATCGCTGAAGATGATTTTCCGATGAAAATCCGAACGTACCGCTCTTAAAGTTGAGGCCACTGACTCCAAATTTCGGTAGTAAATTTTAATAATTTCGACTCGTTGTTGGCTCGTATATCTTTCCATGATGAAATGGCAAACCTTACTGAAGAGAAATGTCAAAAGAGCGGGAAAAAATATGGCGTCGTTTGCTGTCCCTATCGATTTACTTTTGTAGCGTGTCTGTTGAAAAACCCTATATGTATATAAAAAGTACGTTTTCTGGGATTTATTATCGACAAAATGTAGGCAAATTGAATAAAATAATTAGTAAAATGTAATTTTTTTTATTCAATTTGACGATATTTTATCAATTTTACTACTCAAGCGAAAACGAAAAATTTAATAAAATTTTAGTTAAAACAACACCCACTTTTTGTTAGATCTATAGTGATGAAATTTCGTCAAATTGACAGACGTTTTTGTCGATTTCACCACTCCATTTGGTTCAGTGTAGTTTAAAAGTAACGCGGGAAATAAAACAGCACTTAAGACGAATAATTAGCAAATTAGTAACAATATCTTCAGTGTTATCTGTCCAAATTCAATTTGTGTGTTTGTAGTTCAGGAGTACGATCCGTGAGAAGGTATTCACTGCCATCTATGTCTAATCGGTTGGCTGAGATACAGACAAGTGCCCTTGACCTGGATGGGAGGTGCTCCCTCTGAATAACGTCTAGTGCTAACAATGTACACAGCTCTCCCACTTATTTAAGAGCTGATCGGTAGTAATCTGCCGACCGCTGATCACCAAACGGCACTAATTTAGAACAGTTTGTAACCCAGCCCCCGGATATTTCCATATATCCTTCGGAATAATTCCGTCGTCCTGTACTGTCTCACTAATGGTCAGTTTGTATATGGGTAGTTAACTTCCGGATTACTTAATCCTAAATGAAACTTAATTGGGACATTGGACTGTCCTTGGAGGTAGAAAGTTTCTGATAGCCATTCACTCCATCATTCGGCGGTCGAAGTAGCTCACTACTTCTGTGCAGTATGTCCTGGGCAATGGCTTTATCGGAAACCTCCGTTAGAAGGTCAACACCAATGAGCAGCCTGGTTGGTTATGCGATCACTGACACGTCTCAGGAGTATTAGTTGACCCTGTCACTGAGGCTCTTCGAACTAGTGTACATATTCGTCTGTCTTTTGAAGGCGGATCAAAATTGAAAAAAACCAATATCACTGCATTCTGGTCAGCGTCTGATCCATAATAAGCTGCTGCAATCAAATATCCTGGCAGTAGATAAAATGCAAACCACGGTGGGATGGGTTTGCCACCCGCCACCGTTATATAGGCAATGAAAATACACAGCAAATATAATGAATAAAGAAACCCCATCAATGTGGTTGTAGACCAGGGAAATCCACGACTGACCAAATATTCACGCTATGGCAAGTCCTGGAAAATACTCGCGAAAAAACAATGTGGTTTTAGACCAGGCAAGTCCACGACTGACCAAAGACGCCAAATCCTGGAAAAGACCCACGAAAAATGGATATATACCATCTTTTTGTCGATTACAAAGCTGCTTTCGATAGTCCCATACGGGGAAAATTGTACGAAGCTATGTCTGAAATTGGGATTCCGGCAAAACTGATAGGCCTCTGTAGAATGACCCTGGTCAACACCACATCCAAGTGAAGGTGGGGAAATACCTCACCGAACCATTCTGTACCAATCGAGGACTGAGACAATGCGATACACTTTCGTGCATTAATGGAGATAATATTGAGAAATGCTGCAGTAAATACGAACACGACCATCATCACGTAAACCATATGAGGGAAAGACAAAATTGATGGTGTCAACAACCGATTTACCTTTGAAGTAGTTGATGAATTAATCTAGTGACCTCATGAGGTTGTAAAATATTCAATAAAAAATATGTAAATAAAAAATATTGTGTTGCCAATTATTTTGCGGCGGTTGAATTTAATTTGCCGGCGATTTTTCTGCTTTCTTTTCTCGCTCGCCGTATATCTACTTCTCGGCAGTACCGCTGTCCTTCTCTGTCCCTCGAAGCCACACGCCCAGGGATTTAGCCTGGAGAAGCTCTAGGCCGACAGTCGCCACCTGAATGGATCGGAGAACCGCTCGCCCAGAAAAAAGTCCCTGAACTTAGTCGGTGGTTTTGAAACTTCGACTTTCCGCGTGTTCCACTAATTTGTTCGCCGAATTTGTATACCCACGAACTACCTGATAGTTCAAAGCAAACAACAAAATAGCTTCAAATCCGCAATATTAGACGCCAACTCTTCCCCAAATTCTGGATACTCAACAGAATATCGTGGATCTGTTATTTATATATACATATATGTATACATGATTTTATTTCTGTGTAGCCTTCACTTGAAAATTTGTGACTTCTGTGCGCTGCATTATAAAAATTGCACTGTCAAATTCTACGACCCTACTTTCACTGATGTTTCGCAGAGGATACGTTTTACTCACTTCAATGTCTGCGGATGGAAAGAACTTTTGGAGATGCCGGAATGCCTCGCCCAACTCGTTTTCACACATCAGTGCGCATCCCTACAAGAACAGTGGCGGTCATTTGACTGTCATTGTTGATGGATATATCCATCAAACTTTCTATCACGTTCTTAAAGCCAAAATGAAAAAGTTGATGGAAACTTTTGTGTACGTGTGATTTTGCATCTTATGAATTCGGTCGCCTATAAAACATATATCTGAGTTGCTCACACTACTGCTGTTCACTAATCAAAGATTATATCAGTATTAGTCACAGTTGATGGATATATCCATCACAGTTGACTAATCACACTTGATGGTTATATCAAAGACGATCTAGAATTAGACAACCAGAAGATGTGCGCAATTTGGCAACCCTGGTAAAAGTGAACCAAGAAGTGCTAGAAATTCACTCAAACGCATTTCTCTCTCGCGTCATATCCTGATTATTTCTTACCTTTTGCATAGTCTATGTAATTTTACTCCGACATGGTTGGAAGTTGTATAGTTATTAGGGCGTTCCTTCGTTGTATGGAGAAAATTTTTTTTTTAATTTCTTAGGTCTTACCTTGAAATCGAAAAATAACGAACGCCCTAATAGTTATATACAAAAACACTATCAAAAACCTGCTCGTGTATTGAAATCTTCAATGAAGAGACTAAGAGAAAGAGCAGAGAATGGCTAGGATTTCACTCGTATTGTTTGTTGCCATTTGAGTGAAGAGAAATTTTGACTGTGTACATCGTTTGGTTATATCCATCACAGTTGACTAATCAAATTTGATGGATATATCAGTCAAAGGTGATGGGTTACATTTTATAATAAAAGACGATGTTGTTAATGATTTTTTGGTATATTTTTATTATTTTTATATATTTTTAATATCTTATTGTATAATAAATGAATGAAGAACAAACAATGAATGAATGAATGACTAAGGCCTAATTTTTGAGTGGAAAATCATCTTTGATCAAACATAATTTAAACGCTGAATTACAGAAACGCAGTTTAAACAGTCAAAGTTGGGCATTTAAACTATGATCAAGTGACCATATGATTTTGACAGAAAACAACAAGAAGAACAAACACAAAGCTTCTTTAATTGTTAATGTGAACAATTATAATCACCATCCTAGTTGAAATAACAATGAAAACGTATCTTTTAACTCGTAGTGCAGTTAGAGCTTTATTTCTGCTCAAATATTTTCCAGTTTCATTAAATATTTTGTATTTTATCACTTCACTTTTGTTTTGCAAATGGCGTTAGTTTGATGCATTGTAACGATTAGCCGATAAATGTATGAATACCGGTTATTTTTCGTAGCATTTGCCACTGTTGCCACATGGAAGTAAGATTATTTGACAAAGCACTGAAAAACTTTTTTCGTATTTAAAGTCAGATCAAACAAAAATCAAAATCAACTGATTACCAATTTAAATAAACAGTCAAAAATTGGGCCTTAGTGACGCAAAAACGATTAACTTGCTGGCGAGCTAAAGGCCAAGAACATCAAATTTTAAAGTGGACCCCTGATTACTTTGGTTGCTTTCGGGTATAGTATCGGAGAAATATACCCATATACACGGCAAGAATAACAAAACAGTTTATTGAAGATAGAAACATTGAAGTGTTAGATTGGCCACCACTATGTCCAGACTTAAGTCCTGGGGCAAAAACTTGGAGAATCAAGTTTATAAAAAATTGGCGCACTTTTAATTCCTTGAAATAACGGAACAAATCCAGTGTAGCAACAACAGCCCGATTTTTTCTTCTTTATTTTACCTGATAGCGCATTAAACTCTAATAAATAAAATAAATTTTTTTGAATGCATATAGGGCATAACTCAGCCATTTATTACTCGATCGTGTTGAAATAAATTTCAGTGGAAAGGTTTCTCTAAACTCTATAAATCTGTGTATAAACATGTTTATATTTCTTAACCCATTGTGGGGCTAATTAAAAAAAAGGTTTTTTAACCTCGCTTTTTTCATAAAAATTCACTATTTTCAAAAAAAATTCCTAGTCAACTAATTTTCTTGGTATACTCCGATAATAGACAAGTCTTCAACCTTTGTTTAATGTATAGGGTTATCCATTTCGTGGTTTCAAAAGTATAGGGCTGGAATTCGACATCTGTCAAACTAAGTTGTTAAACCAATTTTTTTTCTTTTCAGTTGAAAGTCTGACATTGACGAAAATGGATCGCTTAACTATCACACAACGCATACAAATTATTAAAACCTACTACAAAAATGGTGATTCTGGCACAGCCACATATCGTGCTTTAAGAGATTATGGTTTACATAATCGTCCAACTACGCAAGCAATTGGCAAAATTGTGAAGAAATTTGAAGAGACTGGAGCGGTTACAGATATTGTAAGGCCTGTGCATCATCGTTTCGCTCGTTTCGCTGAAAATATCGCTGCTGTAAGTGAAAGTGTTGCCGAAGACCCGAATGTGTCGATTCCTCGTCGTTCTCAGGAATTAGGACTGTCTTACGGCACATTATGGCGTATTTTGCATTTGGATCTACACCTACATCCATATAATGTCCAGCTTACACAACAACTGAAGCCAGCTGACCATTCACAACGTCGTAGATACGTGGACAGCGATACAGGCGGTGGACGGCGATTTTTCGAACAAAATTTCTTCAGCGATGAAGCGCATTTCTCAAAATTATCCTATTTGGGGTTCTGAGAATCCTCAAGTAATTGAAGAGAGGCCATTACATCCAGAAAAAGTCACTGTTTGGTGCGCTCTTTGGTCCGAAGGTGTGATTGGACCTTACTTCTTCGAAAACGACGATGGAACGACTGTCACCGTCAATTCGGAGCGTTATGGTCATATGATAACCGACTTTTTTTTGCCTGCTATTGAAGCATACGACTTGGAGAATACGTGGTTTCAACAAGACGGTGCCACATGCCACACAACTCGAGCGAATATGGCTTTATTGCAAGAGACATTTCCTGGCCGCGTAATTTCTCGTCGTGGCGATATCAACTGGCCACCAAGATCATGCGATTTGACACCATTAGATTCTTTTTTGTGGGGCTACGCGAAAGACCGTGTTTATGCAGGTAAACCTTTAACTCTTGAGTATAGTATCGGAGAAATAACCAACATTCGTCAAGTTATGGCTGAGATACCGCCCAATATGTGTCAAAAAGTGGTCGAAAATTACCTCAAAAGAATCAATGCTTGCGACACATCGCGTGGTGGTCATTTAAATGATGTAGTGTTTCACACATAATGTCAACGTTCAAACTTTATAATAAAAAAGAAATATGAAAAAAAATATTTTGTCTTTTATTTACGTTTACTTTTGAAACCGCAAAATGGATAACCTTTATATCACTCAACTATAACCCTTCAAAGACCGGAGATATTAAAGTTCAAACAAAAAATATATCCACAGGTCAACCTTTATTTTATTTTATACGTATTTTGGCATCCGGATAACTCGATAACTGCTAGCTATCGAAAAAAGTTATTTAATTTTTTTCGCCATAGTATTTTTGTATTATAAAGCTTTCTGCGTGGAAGGCGTATGTCCAACACCGGTTTCGTGGCTTCGGCATAGTTTTTTTGTGGTATAAAGCGTTCTGCGTGGCAGGCCTTAGGGATTTTCTGCTCTGAGGTAGGTCTAGCACCGGCTTTGTTATAGTATTTTTATGTTATAAAGGAATTTTTTTTATTTTGGAGGGAAATAAAGCACCGCGGCCAAAAAATTATTTTAAAAAAATCGTGCTATTTTTTTAAATCACCCTTATTACGGCTGTCGTCGTCGACATAATACGCCGCCGTCTTGTGACGACAGTTGAAAATCGCTATTTGTGTAGTCGTTATCGATTTGGTATTTTGAAACTAGAATTGACGTCGGCATTGAATTGAAACGACTTTATTTCTGTCGACACAGTTTTTGATAACGACTTGAAGAAAATTCGCAATATTTTTTTCAATTAAAGAAATTTCAAGTTTTATTTTAGAATATTGGTTTATCAAATTAAAATTTTTAGTTCGCAACTTTTAATGGAGGACGGAAACCCCCAAGGAGAGTATGCAGGCGTGTTCCAGAACAGGATCCACTTTATACGTATGTAAGTGCAATTGTCTGTCTGCCGGTAAATGCAATGAACGAAGGGTTCGTTTCAATGCTAATTTATTGGCCTTATTTTTAATAATTTTAGCTGATACAAACAGTTAATGGAAAATTATATTGGGTATTAACACTGTCACTGCCCTTAATTAAAATTATCTGCTGGAATTGAGTTCCCTCAGGGATCACTTAGAACTACAGACTTCGGTGTCTTCAGTGTCCAGTGCCCACCAGTAGAAGCATTGCCTAGGCAGTGGCTGTTTTGTTGTTGTGACGCTTATCTTCATTGTCAGTCATGCAATTGGTCTTTTTAATTTTAGTCTGATATCTTGCAAACAAGCGGCCGCTAACGAAACGTACTGTTCAAATCCTTTAAGATAGCCGAATGGTCGGTCCATGGTGAATTTGATAAGATTCATTACGTCCTTGTCACCAATACATGCAGTTCTGGGGCCAGTAGAGACTGCACGTGCCTCCATGGAGAGCTCGTCTCAATTCACCGCTTCCATTCGCCTAACTTGGTGATATAGGGCGTCTACATCCAATAACTTCTAAATCGGAGTCCATATGGTTACGATAATTAAACACTTTTTAGGAAATAGAAAAACTTTTACTAAATTAAATAATAGAAGTACAAATGTAAATGTTCTTCTTCTTCCTGCTTTCATTCACAACGATTGACCACTTTGTTTACGTTTTTAGTAACGCAGCAGCCACACTTTCAAGTTTTTGTTTCAAGTTTTGTACACATACTGCTTGTCAAAATTCATGTGAATTGATAGCTGTGACGCAGGTTGCACGCAACTTGAAAGCAATATTCATGTTCCATAAAACTTCATGGCTTCTGTACAGCTTTATGAATCGCAACACATCATTATATTTATTACCTCTACTCCCAAACATTTTTAATTATTTATAATATTTGTAAAAGTAGAAATCAAAAAATTATGACGGCTGAATATTTATAAGAAGGAAAACGAGAAACTGTTCATACACATGTAATCACCTGTTTTATTGAAAGAAAATTGAAACAGGACTTGAAAGAGAAATTGAAAGCAAGTTCCTTTCAATTTTTAAAAGTGTAAGTGTATTAGTAAAAAAGTGTGAATGTATTGAAACTTGAAAGGCAAAAATTGACCGTGTAACCCCCGTGTAAGTTATCGATAAACAGTCGACGTCGGCTCAAGCCAGTTACAGAATACCAAACTAGCGTTGATGTGACGACGGTATTGACACGAAGTGATGTTGACATAAAAACGACGTCGACGACGACAACCGTAATTTTTTATTTTGTCTTCCAAAATTTTGAACGTAACTATCTCCGGCCTTTCAAAGGTTATAGGTGATTATTAAAACTTTTAAAAAAAAGGTTGCAGTCATGGTAAAATAAGTAAGGTAAACTCGTTAGAACAGCTGATTTGAACAGTTTTATTGCTTATAGCTAATTCAGACGGTGATGTGAAACACTTGTTTCGTTTACTCAACCATGATTGTGAATCGCCCTGTTCACAAGACGCATTCGTGTTTCTATTGACAGTTGTGATTTATGTCAAAAAAAATAGTTGTTTTTGTACGTTTTGGTTATAAAATGGAAAAGAAAGGTAAGAAAATATTAAACCAAATGTTAAGTATTTTTACCAAAATTTCTTATTTTTTAGTAAATAGAAAAAGTGCCAGCAAATGTTTTATTTGTGTTAACAATCAAGGCTTTGCTTTTTATTTATATTTAAACACAAACTTCACTTTCGCTCTATGTTTATATATTTTTTGCTTTGTTTTGCTTATTCTGACAACTAGTTCAGATAAAAAAGCGATAGCGTACTAAATAAATTAGAGATGGTAGTAAATTATTCATGTTTGGTAAGATGTTTCGAATTGAAACGAGATGGTTCGCTCTCAAAATTTTGTATGGCAAACCATGATGTTTCAAACATGATTGGGGGGCCAAACACGAATGAGAGAACGAAACACGAAAAAAGCCAGCCGTCTGAACTTGCTATTAGGTGTTCCTCTTATGTCAAATTCACATGTAGTTTGTTTTTGTACTTTTTTGTTTACTTTCACAGTAGATACACACATGTAGAATATTTGACAGATTATGGACACCAAACAAAAACAAAATGCCTGTTTTTGTTGTAACAATTCCTACTGCGTTTACCTTACTTATTTTACCATGGTTGCAGTCTTCTCTATTATCGGAGTCTACCTCGACAATAAATTCACTAAAAAAATTTTGAATATAGTACATTTTTTATGAAAAAAGTGAGGTTAAAAAAAACTTTTTTAAATTAGCCCCTAATGGGTTAATACAAATAAACATGTTTCTACACAGATTTATAGAGTTTAGAAAGACCTTTGTAATGATATCCATTTTGAGCAGATCGGATTATAAATAGCTAAGATATGACCGATTATATACTCAAGCTTCAAAGGCCTATAACTCAAGAAGTTGGACCGTCCGTAGATAAAAAAAAATCCAATGAGTGTTCGAACTCACGGGCGATGTGTTAACACCTTTTTGCTACACGGTACCTGTTCGATTTCTATGAACACATTCGTAAATGTTACATTGGAAAATAAAAAACAGCGTTCAATCATATGATGACTTTACAGTTAAATAATATTAATACTTAAAATTATTTAAAGACCCAGTGCAAGCACATGTGTCATTATATTCTTGCTCAATACTTTTTTTTTATTCCCACAAAAGTCAAAGAATGCAAAGCAACAGACACTTGTACATACATACATACATTGTTATATTCGTACGATATAACCGAAGATCAACATAAAATACTTTTTTAATATTACTCCAAATTAAAACACTTCAATCTCGGCTCGCCGATATAGGATCGCCATAATTTTTGGCCTAAACTCTTCGTCGAAACCCGCACTAGCTTTTTAATCCAAAAATTAATAAAATCGGCTATGAATTTCCGGAGAAAATCGCGTGGGAAAATTATATGAAAATCGTCCAATAATCACTTTCAATACAGACTGCCAAGCAACGAACAAACAAACGATGATAAGACAAAACCGAAGATCAACAAAACACTTTTTTAATATTACTCCAAATTAATACTCGAAATTAAAACACTTAAATCTCGGCTCGCCGATATCGGATCGCCTTAATTTTTGGCCTAAACTCTTCGTCGAAACCCGCACTAGCTTTTTAATCCAAAAATTAATAAAATCGGCTATGATTTTCTGGAGAAAATCGCGAGGGAAAATTATATGAAAATCGCCCAATAATCACTTTCAATACCGACTGCCAAGCAACGAACAAACAAACGATGATTTACTCTTACAAACCTAACACTTGCGTATGTATTAAATTTATAGTTTACTGCCCTAGAGGCGCGCGTATAGATGTTAACACATCAAAAACACTTTTCCGACTCAGCGCAGAAGGTTTTGTTGGTGGTGCAATTTTGGTGTAAATCAGAGCATTGTTGCTACACTAGATTTATGCCAAATCCAAATAGCATTCCTGGTAGGATTTTAAAAAAGGATGCAATTTTTACATAGAAATTTATGTTTTTAACTTTATTCACATAATTTGCAGTTTACAATTAATAACAAAGTATTAACTTTCAGTAAGAATTAGCTTAATGTATAATTTGTATTTAATTACTTTCTGTTTCGTTATAATACAACCTAACATGCAATAAATGCGTGTCTTAAGCTTAATATTATGACGGGAAAACAAAAATTTGAGCGCATAAGAAGGTACATATGTATCCATGTAGGTATTTGTTATAAATTCACAATCATTTGCATAAAATTGTCACGAAGTTATTGGAAGTAAACCGGTTTGTACAATATTTTTTGTAATTATGCGTTGTACTTGATTATTGTTTTATTAAACGATCAGTGTAGGCAGTCCACAAGCGATCACGGTACAAAACGGCTGCCTTTTCCATGGATTTGGACTGCAAAATGCCACGACCCACAACAGCAATGTCGGCTCCCTTCTCTTTAACAACATACTCGGGGGTATTATACTGTTGACCCAATGCATCTGAGGTATCATCAATTTTTACCCCTGGCGTAAGCTGAATTAACCCGGGAAAGGCGAAACATGACGAAGATTGGCAAACCACGCCAGCTACAAAATCGATATCAGCACCTTCTGTGGCTATTTTTGCTGAGGCTTCTTTATACTTATCATCAATTAGATTGCCGGTTGCTGACATTTCTGCCAACAAGAAAACTCCTCGATGTTTAGACGAATCTTCGCTGCTAATTCCAGATTTCAAGCCTTGCAATACACTGCGACCGGGAAGAGTGTGTGCTGTTACTAAATCTGCCCACGAGGAGATTTTATACACACCTTTAGCATATTGCAACGACACAGTATTGCCAATATCAGCAAATTTACGATCCTCCATTAGCAAGAAGTTGTGTTTCTTAGCTAACACCTGTAAATCAATTATGAATTGTTCATTGAAATCTTCCAAGATATCAACATGCGTCTTTAACAGGCAAATGTATGGGCCGCATTTCTCGGCAGCTTCTAACACGTCGTTGCAATTGAGAGAATCAGCAGCCAAACAGAGGTTTGTTTTCTTGACAGCCATCAAGATGAACAGCTGTTTTGCCAATTCACATTTGGCTAAGTTGGCACGACTTTCATAGGATATCTTTGTACGAACAAAGTCATTAACTGTTCATGGAACATAAAACGAGACAAAAGAAGAAAAATTAAAATATAATGGTTATATTTGTAATTGCATACATTTAAATTTTAAGAACAATTCAAAAGTATTATATAGAGTGATGTTCCAAATAAGTTATATTTGTGTTTATTCATTCGTTGATATTTGGTTCTTGATATGTCGCCACAGGATTAATTTATTGAGTATCGTGACTATAATAATGTTGACTGGGAAGGAATTTGTAGGTATTTGTCTGGAATTGGGTTTTAACAAACTTATATGACATCGGAGGTAAATTTACAATCGGTTTATTTAAATGGCATAATTCATGATTTATTCTCATTTGGTCACCTATTGCAAGGCGAAGGGTTGTTGTGTACCGACAAGAGATCTGACTGAGGTCAAGTTCGATTTAATTATCTAAATCACTTGTTGCATACAAGGAGTATTTAAGAAATCCTACCGAGAATAATTGGCGTATTTACTGTTATCGAATTGGCCCATACTTCTTGAGTGGTAGACAATATGCCTACCTCAATTATAAATCTGTGGAAACTGCTCTGTACGATGTTGTGGGTTATCTTGAGCGCAATTTGATGTTTGGGGATTTCACTTTGGCTGCCTTCTTGGATATAGAAGGAGCTTTTAACCATGTGTCATCCAGCGCTATCAGGGAATCTCTGGAATCCGCTGGGGTGCCTCCACTTCTTGTCGAATGGATTGCGAACATGCTTAGAGATCGCATTGTAAATTCGAACCTAAGTGTGAGCTCAGTTCGGAAGCTGACTACAAGGGGCAACTGTGCAGTGTGGAGTGTTATCCCCTCTGCTGTGGCTTTTAGTGGTTGACGACATTCTTAGGGACTTTCGAGTGGAGTGGACGTAGATTAGTTGCCGTTGCGGACGACGTTGTTATTCTTGCCGGTGGAAAATCTTTGCCTACGATCAGTGACCTGGTGCAGGATACCCTGGGTGAGTTGTCAATGGCACTGTGGCCTGGCCTTCAATAACATTCAACCTTCGGCGATTCTCAGGTCGTTACAGAATCGAGGAGACGACAGCTTAGTGACACGCCTAATTGGGAAGCTTCTGGTGGATAGATCCGTCAAAGCTGAATGGGGTGGTGTTACAATTGCTAGGAACGTTAACAGGGGGACACCGCAGGGAGAGTTCTGTCTCCACTATTATGGTTAACTTCTGTCAATGAATTGCTTCTTGAATTGGACAGGGCCGAATGCCAGGTCTTTGCCTATGCCGATGATATTGCTATCATCTGTACGGGTAGGAACCTCAATTTACTTAGCATTCGTACAACCAGCCTACTTAGTCCGATTTCGAACTGGACCGCTATCAGTTAACCCACTATCACTTAACGCACTTAAAACCGAGCTTATCTTGTTCTCTTGGAAATATAAAATACCCGCATTTGAACTGCCGTCAGTTAATGGGGTGCAATTACAGTTGACGGAAAAGGTCAAGTAAAAAATAAAATAAATGGTTTCCCATTACATCCCACGAAGGAATCGGGGAGAGCTTCTCACAACCAGTGAGATGTGCGCTTTCTAGTTTTATACGCACCTATTTGTTACCAACAGTTTTACACCGGTTCCGAATGGTATTTCTGAGAAGCATTTTCATGGCTAAATACTCGATAGTGTCGCCGTCACTATTGTAAGGTGGTCAGATCAGGGATCGAACCCAGGATCTCAATTACAAGAGGCGCGCACACTACCCATTGCACCACCGACGGCCGGGTCAAGTAACGGGGAATAATTCTCGACAGAAAACTGTCTTGGAAACCGAATGTGGAGGAGACGGGGAAAAAGGCATTTGTTGCTCTTTACTGCTGTAAAGGGGTGATAGGAAAGCGCTGGGGACTGTCTGCTAGGATCACCATGTGGATTTATAAGGCAATAGTCAGACCAATACTTCTCTATGGCATCGTAGTTTGGTGGAGGTCCCTCCAAAAGAATAATATTCTGAATTCCTTGATGAAAATTCAAAGATCACCACTGATTAGCGTTAGTGGGGCAATGGGCACGACGTCAGGTACTGCACTTAGTGCTATCCTGAACATATGTACTCCTGATATCATCGCCGAATCGGCAGCCGCTACTGTACATCCCTGGTGAGAATCAGAGATTGTGGCGTTTTGATTTCGGGGCATTCCGGACACGCTGAATTACTGTACCGGATCAACTCTATTCCCGTAAAAACGGACTACTGTCGCCCCTACCTTCTACCAGCGACAAACCTAAGGACTGGAAGGGGACACCTGTAGTATCAGATTTTTCACGGATGGATCAATGTTGGACGAGCAAGTAGGCTATGGGGTTCATTCACCGAACCTAAATGTATATATCTCCTTCAAGCTGCCCGATTACTGTAGTGTATTTCAGGCGGAAATTACCGCCATACTGGAGGTTGCTGAACTACTGAAAAGTAGTGTCACAACCCTCCGGAGAATATGTATCTACACAGACAGCCAGGCTGCCATAAAATCCCTGGAAACCATGTTTGCTACGTCCCTGACGGTGAAAGAATGCCACTCATCACTTAGGGTGATGGCCGAGTATTTCGACATCAGGGTCATCTGGGTACTGGGACACAGCTACATTCCAGGCAATTGCGTAGCGGATGCGTTAGCTAGACAGGGCACTAGGGCACAGGTTCTTCCGGCAAAAGACGGTGTTACTATGTCAATTTCTACCTGCCGTTTGTTTCTACCTGCGGTTTGCAGATCAGGCAGTGGGCCGGTAATATGTTCAAGGACAAGTGGAGACTTACTTCAACTTGCAAACAAGCCGGGGCCGTCTGGCTAAAGGTGGACAGGATGTGGACTAGGCAACTACTTAACTTGCCGAGAGGCAGGTTATCCACAATGATAGGAACACTTACGGGACATTGTCTTGTAGGAAAACACGCCCTAATATTGGGACATAGAAACTCCACTCTGTAGATGCTGCATGGAAGAGTACGAGGAAACGAAGAAACACCTTCTCTTGGATTGCCTGCTCTGGCAGACTGAGAAGTAGGATATTCGGAACACATTTAGTTAGCACCGTAGCCCTACAGGATAGTCCTGTAGGTCTTATAGACAAATTCATTGAAAGGGCAAATTGGCTAGACGACTAGTCAATAGTTACTATAGAGGAAACTGCAGGTATCACAAGGGGCTGCTTTAGTCTAAGTGTACTAGACAGCGTGCTGTCTTGCAGCCTTTTCAACCAACCAACCAACTGTGGCCTGGGTGTTAACCCGGCAAAGACTGAGCTGGTTTTTTTAGGAAGCCAACGTTGGAGGGCGTAGAGCTATCTCTATCTTCTGAGGCGAAATATCTCGATATCGTTCTTGATCAAAAAGTGAACTGGAAGCAAAATACTGAGGATCTAATGAAGAAGGGATTGAACGTACTCTACGCCTGTAGCAATTCGATTGGCAAAAGCTGGGGTCTTTGTCCGAAAATCATGCATTGGCCTTTTTCGGCTATCGCCCGCCCAATTATCACAACTTACTTACTTACTTATCCGGTCTCGGACAACCCCGGGGGGTCAGGGACCAGTTGGCAATACCAAGTGTACGCAGGGATTCGTCAACCTGATCCCTCCAGAGGAGTCTTGGTCTTCCTATTTTTCGATGGCTGCCAACTACCAGTTGAAAATGCTCAGTAAGGTTCACAAAAATGTCCCACAATTTTGAATAAACAGCAATGAGAATTATGGGAAACTTCAATGAGAGACAGTAGTACAGAACAGCACCTAGTGAACAAAGTTGACAATGATCGCGCTATATCTATTATTTCCTCTATCTATGGCATAAACTACCATTTTTTGACTTTGGCCTTTGCGTTAGCTTTTGCGTTTATGTTAACTTTCGGGGCTTTTAGAATACTACCCTAAGACATTATGAAACAAAAGAACAAGGAAACAAATTACATTTTAAATACGGCCAAATGACACGTGTTTTTTTCAACTCAAAATAACCCAGGATTTTTACACACTTCATGTGCATTTCCTTAAATATTGTTGGTATTTGTAGTATTATAAACAATAGCATTCTTAAAATCTGTTGATCTATTGAAATATTTACATAAAACCAAATTCTTAAATCGTAACATGAAAATAAAACAGCTGTTGACAACAGTTGTCGATAAACTACTTGCCTGCGTTAAAAAACATAACAGCTGTTGACAACAGATGTCGATAAACTACTTGCCGGCGTTAGAACTCCAGTTAGCGATATCGGCCGGTTAAATTTTATGTGTACATTGAGAAAAGTAAATTCTGCTAACCGGTACTGTACCGTTACGATAAAATATATAACCGAACATTGAGAAAGTGGCCCTTACATTTTTATTTACTACTTTCGAATGAAATTCGCAGCAATTACTGATTTTAACGTTCGGTTCGTGTTAAGAAGTATTCAATTCAATTTATAAGTGCGTATATAAAAAAAAAAAACGAAAATTTCTTTAACAGAAAATTTCCCTCACTTGGTACTAAGCTCTCTGTGAAAATTTCGTAGGCAAAATCAATTACAGGGTTGTTACGCCAAAGTCATTTCGATATGTGGCAAAATCAAACAAACGGCGCGATTTTTAAAAAAAATACTGCGCTTCACTCTTAATTTCTCGGGATTTTAAAGGGTTACACAAAGATAAATAAAGTGTCATATTTTAGCTGCAGGGCCACCTTTCCGACAGCATTAGCACCTTTACATTGGCAATATTCTGAGATAATAATAGCATTTTTTCAGAAAAAGTAGGGTTATAAAAGTCGAATATCATGAATTGGATCGCAATGGGTTAATGAATCGTAGATATAAATACGCAGTTTTAACGACATGTCTATAAGCTTTCCAACGATATCCATATTGTTCCGGTCCGTCCGAAAATGCAGAAGATATTGAAGGTTATATGTTCATACTTTAAAATAAATAAATGGTTTCCCATTACATCCCATGAAGGGACCGTGGAGAACTTCTCACAATCACTGAGCTGTGCGCTTTCCAGTTTTCACTCATTGATTGGGACCTACAGTTTTACACCGATTCCGAACGGTATTTTGAGAAGCTTTTTCATGGCTAGATACTCGATAGTGACCGCCGCCGAAAGAAATTTGAAGGTGGTCAGAGCAGGGTTCGAACCCAGGATCTCATGTACAAGAGCCCCGCACACTACCCATTGCACCACCGACGGTCACAAATACTGTTCATACTTTGGGGGCCCATAATCCGTGAAATATGGGCCGCCGACAAAAAAAAATTTGCAACTTTTCATTGGATAATAATTATTTGTTGCTATTACGAGAGTTTGGGCTGTACGGAACATAAGCCATTTTTTGTTTTATGCAGTATTATTTTTTTCGAATTCGGAACAAATTTTTTTCGAATCGAATTACGCACTAACCCGCAGGTTTTTCTACTCGATACACTTACAAGAAAAATTTTATCACTTCCCAGGTATTTCTACTTCATTAATGATATAATTATTATTATTTTTTCTATCACTGTGTAATTAACCATGTTATCGAATAATTTTAGTAGTTTTTCCGATTTTTTTTTTAATTTTCTAGTGAAAAACGAGCAGAAAGTTATTATCCAATTTATCAACAAAATTTAGATAGCGATAACTAAGCAACTTATCGAAACATTTTATTTATTTTCCCGATTATTTTTTAATTTTTTGTTGAGTAAAGCGAACGACAGACTTGTCATTCATGAGCATGAGATTGGTCGATAAATTTTTATCTGACTGATGAATTTTTAAAAATTATTACCAATCAATTTTGTGAACATAATGGTGGTGGGGAACAACATCGATTACATTCTTATTAGTTATCAAGAAGGGTAGTAAAAAGGCAATAAACACCAACGATAGCTGATGTTCAAGCTCATGAATGACAAGTAGTCTGTGGTTCGCTTAACGAACAAAACGCCAAGCATGACCAAATTTAACCAAATAATTCCGAAAATTGATCGAATTATAAATTAAAAAATTTAAAGTACATTTTGTCGAATTTACCGACTTTTTCAAAAGCGAACCGCATTCATGAGCATGAGCATGAGCTTTGTCGATAACTTGTTATCTGGCTGATTAGTTTGAAAAAATAGAACAAAAAACTGTTGCAACCATGACAGCGATGCGAACAACTTCGATTGCATTCATATTTGGTATCAAGAAGAGCGGTAAACCGTGAATAAACATCAACGATAGCTGATGTTCATGCTCATGAATGACAAGTCTGTGGTTCGCTAAAATTATCTTCCGATGTCTAATCGAGTTATCGAAAAATTTTATATATTTTTTCAGCTTATTTTGAGGAATTCACAAGACAAAGAATGTTCATAAAACCAGCAGATTGTCTTTGGAATACTCTTTTGGACCCAATGGATGAAATTGTTCTCCCCATTGTGTTCTTATATTTTGCCCTAATTTCAATTTTAACCTCAACCTCTTGCCGGAAATTATTAGGGAAGCTGTTTAATGGCCAATTAAAATGTTTTCCAATAATATCCAATGAACTGGGGAGAGCTTCGCTTAATCAGACCTGTGCGCTTTCAAGTTTTACACTCACTGTTTGGGTCTTACAGATTTACAACGGTTCCGAAAGGATTTTGAGAAGCTTTTTCATGCCATCTTCTCGATAGTCTTGCCATATTTAAGCAACTGCCGTCAAAAGAAATGTAAGGTGGTCAGAGAGCGGATTCAACCCTCATGCTTTTGTACAGGAGCCGAGCACACTACTTTTCCACCACCAACAGCCAAATTACTCAAGTGTTTATCGCATCACTTAGCGAGGCGACCTTTGCCAAAAGAAATAATGGCCCTTTAGTGCGGGAAAGGAGCCTGCGTTGTAATGTGCAAGAGTCGTGGGCTGAAGTTAAGGACCAGGGGCAGACAAACAAAATTTAAAAAAAAAAAATAACGAAAAAGAATATGGGGCCCACAGGGTCCAAAAAACTGGCACACCCAGCGACATTTGGTTATGGATTAGTATGGGTACTTCAACGAAAGGTATTCATGTCACGAATTGCACAGTGGCATTCTTTTTTACGTGGGACGTCTGTAAGTGCATATAGGTCCACTTTTGTACGTACAGTGACCATGTTATGGTAACTATCCAGAAAAATGATTTTTAAAAAAAAAATCGAGCGATTTGTTTGATTTTGTCACATTGACGTAAGGCACAGAGGGAATTTTAAACCCCGTCTGTCCCCCAGTTTTCATTCTAATAAACCAATATAAAAAGAAGTCCATTTTCATTTCCCTTCGATTGTGCAACTTACCAACTTCTGTCTTGCCGCCCAAGAATTTTCCATCACTATCGATTTGGACATCAGCTATATATTTCGCTACTGAGTCCACAGTGTCACGTCCAACTTTACCAGCCTCCAACAATGTATTCATCAAGAACGACAATGTGAACAATGAGTGCATGCGTACCGAATTCTTCTTGATATTGGCAGCACCACCCTGCTCGCGGTCAACCACAACAACGGCATCAGTGACCACTATACCCTCGCGCTGCAAATCTTTGACCGTATCCAAAACACTCGAACCGGATGTGACGACATCCTCAATAATGAGGCACGTGTCGCCGGCACTGTAAATGCCTTCAATCAGCTTCTTGGTTCCATATGCTTTTGCCTCTTTGCGACGCACCAACATTGGAATATTTTGTTGCACCGACACTATTGAGGCCAAGGGCAAGGCCGTGTAGGGAACACCACAAACATGTTTCGCCGTCAAATTGTTATCCTTAATATAGTCCTGGATCAAATTAGACACAATTTGCTGAAACCAACAAGATGTAACGACTTACGTATTATTTTGTTATAGATCTGGTGGGGGCGGTTAAGGATCTTACCATCACATCCGGATAGCTGACAATGACGCGAAGGTCAAAGTACACCGGTGAGTTAATGCCAACTTTCATCTTGAAATCACCGAACTTGAAGGCATTAATTTCGAATAATTTAAGCGCCAGTGACTTTGTAGCTTCAGTATTTTTGGCCAACATCTTTTTCCTCGAGTGTATTGAACAACTTTAGCACAATTACCTTTACCGTCCTGAGGTTTTTTTTATCTACCCTTTGTAATTATGCAAATCTGAGTTTCTCTGCCTGTATGCGGGTGTATGTGCGCGCCTTTTATTGTTCAATTAATATAATTTAGTATTTATAAGGCAAAGAGCCACGCGTGTTGTTTATTAGTTGGTGTTAAATTCACTTGTCGCCGAGTTTGTGTTGTCTCTGTTGTGTTGTTACAATGCCCTCACGCCCCCAGCAATCACTTTGTTCGTGGATCAACAACCGAGAGGAGAATGAAAAAGTTCTCAAAAAACAATCGTCTATCATGTTACAATTATCTATAAGGTAATCGCATAAGGCCAGTTGATTTTTGGTTGTTTCTGGTTTTTGTGTTTAAGCAGTCAAATGTTTTTCTTCTTTTATTCACATCCTCCTTGTTGGTAAATTTTTTCAAAGACGGAATTTAAAGCGTAAACGTTGTACCAAGCTTGAGGAGCCGATTCCATTTTTCACACTTAATGTATATGGTGATTTGTATTAATTAGCTGAATTTGACATCTTAAGCATGGAACTTATAATGTGGCTACCTGAAAGTCGTTGTATCATGTATGTACACAAAGAAAATTTTGTGTTAAACTAGATATGGTAACACCGAGTAATCCACGTGTTTTCTCTAATATGTATTATCAAGGTGATACACATGATTCAACTACCAAATCTTTGTCTTCAAGGGGTCCCTGTTTAACCCACTAGGGGCGAGGGATGAGAACACTTCTGCCTGCTGTTTGTTGTTCAGTCAGAACAGCTTGTCGCACAGAGTTTAAATGAAGTGCAGACATTTCGCTTAACAAATTTCTTTCTTTTGCGAATCCAAAAACCAGTACCTCGTTTCTGTAGTTCTCGAATCGAAAAAGTTTTCACATTAAGCATGAAACAAAAAATTCCATCGTTTCTCGATTTGTGAATAAAAAGTGTTTCTATAAATCAATGCGAAAAGAGGTAACACTGATGAAGTTTTGATTGGGATATTCCAAGAAATCTCTCAAGTAGAGAAAAAAAATATAAACAAACAAAATAAACTAGTGCGAAAAAGAACAACAAAAAGAAGTATAGGCATGTATTCAACTGCATTTTATTTTTGATTTCTTGATTTTGCTGTAATATTTTGGAAAAATTAATTGAAATACATAACAGAAAAGTTTAATTTCTTAAAAAACCTTTTTGTAGAAACAATATCAAAATCTCGCACCGTTTTAATTTGTGAGTATTTTTGGCGTTTCACATTTTAATTTTTTCGACTCACTACTTTTTAGAAACAGATTTTCTCGCATTTTTCCAATAAGAATGAAAAAAGCAGTACGTCACAGAAAGTTTTCGCAAAACAAACGTTGTAGAAACAGTCACATGTTAGAAGCGATTTTTTGTACCGATTCCTAGCGTTTTTGTTTCAATTCACATGTTTCATGTGAAAACTTTTTCGATTCGAGAACTACAGAAACGAGGTACAGCTAACAACAACCATTTGTTCCTTTATTTTAATTGATTGCACTAATCATTTTTATTTTTATTAAAATATATTTCCATTTTGGTATTAAACGTTGCGTGCTATGCTAATTCCCGCATTGATTTTTTATAAAGTTGGTCGCCTTAGCATTGACTAACCAACATCTATCAGCTTGTCAGCAAAAATCTGTTCCTCCGCCTACTCACATGTGAATTTTGTTTGCGTTTTGATCACAGTTAGTTGCTCCTTTCCACGACGTTTTAATTCGTATTAACTCCCAATGCATTAACTTAAGCGAAAGACACAATTGACATTCATGAGCATGAACATCAGCTATCGTTGATGTTTATTGTCGGTTTACCGTCTTTCTTGATGCCAAATAAAAATTAAATCGAAGTTGTTCGCATCACTATCATGTTCACAAATTTGTTGGTAATATTTTTTCAAATTCATCGGTCAGATAAAAAGTTATTCTTTGGCGACGACAACCTGCTTTTTTGTTCGCTGCCGCTACATCAATACCATCATACTTATTTTCAGGCAGAGACTATTGGTATACAACAACCACGTATGTGATGCTAACG
Source organism: Phaonia tiefii (assembly GCA_963931995.1). Lineage (NCBI taxonomy): Eukaryota > Metazoa > Arthropoda > Insecta > Diptera > Muscidae > Phaonia > Phaonia tiefii. Next base: position 296,390,909 of record OZ008367.1, read on the forward strand.
CTGTGTTCTTTGCATGTGTTCACTTTGATAGATTGCCCTACCCGCCTATAGATGTTAACAAATCAAAAACAATTGAATTATGAAATGGTAAAAAATAAACGTTTGGCGAATGTTATTCTCAATTCTTTCGACTCCTGGGCCCCAACAGACAATACAATATACAGAAAACATTTCCTAAATAATTTTAGTTCCATTTATTTTTAATCACAAAAATTTCGCTAAGGCGATGTGGCATATTAATAAATGAATATTAAAGGTTACAAATGGAAGATGTAAGATGTTGTAAGTGTGATCGCCTGTTTCATTTGTTCAACATCTTCCATGCGTTCCCCCAAAATGTACGCTAGTATGAAAAGGCTATTACTAGTTTAGTTGTTTATTCTGTAAAAGTAAATCCACAGTATTTCGATAACTAAGCGAGTTATGGAAAAAATCTGGTTGATATTTTCGACATCTCTTGTGGTGTTCTTAAACAAGCATTATTAAAAAATACATCGATGCGTTATAAAGCATTTACACCATTTTAAGGATAGAAATGTGTCCTTTGTAGAAACGAACAAATTTGATACCCAATTGTTTAATAAATTTTTTATCTAATCATTGATATATTTCTGCACAGGGAACGCAACTGGAGTCTTCGGCAGTGACAAACGAGAGGTGATACTACATTGGAGGTTCGTGATTATATTGTTAGCATGCAATGCATTTATTTAAATGTAATTATTGTAAGCAACAATCGAATAAATACTTCTTTAATTAAAAACAAAACAAAATTTGTGTCTGTAAATATGAAAAAATGGGCTAAACATTTGGTAAGGTTGCACATTAAAATTAATCCAATTCACCTACAATAAATTCTGTACATTGTCCTTTTTGCATTGGATAAATCACTTGCAGAATACATTTTGACTTACATTTCTTTATGAAATTGTAAATTCACACATCTTTTTTAAGAACTTGAATACAAATTTGGCAAAATTCCTTTTTTGTTTTTCTTTCCACAAATTAATGGTTACACACATACACAGCGACCTAGTAGTAATACAAATTCTTAGGGGTTTATATTCGTCTCGCTCTAACACACGGTCTCTAGTTAGAATGCTGCTATTTCGTCAAAGTCTTTGACGTTCAAATTAGAAACAGGGAATTTGCCAACATTCATATCGAAATTTAGCATTGTAGTTTGTAGTGTGTTTTGCACTTTGATTTAGCCAATAATGGCACCTTTTCTTGTCTTCATACAAAAAAAGTTACCAAACCCTAACTAGGCAATATTGGCCACTTAAAGAATAGAAATGTATGTCCTTTGTGAAAAAATCGATACCAAAATGCTTGATACTTTTATCTATTGATTAATAAATTTCTTCACAGGGAACGTGAATGCAGTCTTCGGCAGTGACAAACGAGAGGTGCTCCTACATTATACGTAATTATAATAGCGGGTGGGCCAAATAAGGCCTATCAATGTTAAACCCGAATAACCTTTTTGTTTCCTAATATAATTGTGTTTTTTTCTTTGCAGGTTATAATTGAGTTCTTGGAAATTTATAATAGAGAGATACAGTACACAACAACGTGTTAAAATTATAGAATTTTTTATTCTTGTCAAAGATATGACGCAGCGAATGTATCGTCAACATTTTGATTCAAGATTAACTCCCACAGCCTTCATGATAAGGAATTTGATAAGCCGTTTTGAAGTTCAGTGACCGACTGTCCTGGAAGAGGCCGCCATCGATAAATTCGTACTGAAACTGTGCGGCAAAGTGTTGCAAATAATCCATCTGTCTCAACTCGTCGTCGTTCCAGCCAGTTGGGCGTTTCCCGAACAACATTGCGGAGAATTTTAAAGTTAAATCTTAAGATGTATTCATACAAAATTCAAATTGTGCAAGCTCTGCTTACGCAGGACCACCAACAACGACTGTAATACGCTATTTCTGGCGAACGTTTGACTTAAAAAATTCTGATTTCCCTTGGCCACCTCGTTCGCCAGATTTGTTATGTGGATGTGTATGTCAATAAGACAGGGACAATTACACAACTAAAGCAGAATATTCAAGACGAAATACTGAGCCTTCAACCAGAAACCAGAGAAAGAGACAATGTTTGTATCGAGCAACATGGTGGACATTTGTCTGATGTAAAATTTCCATTAAATGTATTTAATATATAAAAATAATTAATAAAAAAAACATTATTACAAGAGTTATACGTATTTTGCATTGATAGGTCTTATTTGGCTCACCCTGTACTATCATATATATAAATTTTAATATTGTAAGCAGCAACTGAGTATGCAATAACGAATTCTTTAATTGAAAACAAAATGTGAAAAAAATGGGAGAAACATTTGTTAAGATTGCACATTAAAATTAATCCAATTTACCTACAATAAATTCTGTACATTGCCGTTTTTGCACTGGGTAAATCTACAAATATGCAAGGCAAATTTTCATATTGTTGGTGAAAGTAAACTTGCCTACATTTATTGGTAATATTTCTAATTAAATAGCTGACCCTAGTTACCAAGTGCATTGGCCGATATCCGACCATGAATGGGGTAATATTACACTAGTTTTTTATGTGTACCTTAACGCCATAACCCTCTCACATGTCCCACATTTCGGGGCCCATAACTCCGAAACTATGCATTTGCCCTGATTTTGTTATTGAACTTTTTTTGCTTAAAATAACATGCCCTACTCGATGTAATAATTTTTTTAATTTTTGGAGAGTAAGCCGTATAATAGACTTTAGCTTGTTTATAAAACAAATTTGTCGATTTGGGGGGGATCGCATATCGTACTCCTACCGGAATCTCTTATGGGTGAATATGGATACATTCCATAACCAAAATCTTCCATTTTGGAGACATTTTTCTCCCTCAATGTCTGCAGCCCAACAAAATGCAACTGTGCAATTGATACTACATTTTAGTGCAACGATTAGTTTCTAGTTTGTTTACACTCGGTTCTAGTCAAACAATTGCGCGTGCATTTTTATTATATTTTATTAAATAACTGATCGAAAAGAGGTTATAATATTGCCAAATATTGTACATAGACATTTGTCGCTATATATAAATTGCACTCTGTAGAGCGGAGACGTGATTTTATAATGAATAACGACGAGAATCGAAAAGAACAAAAGGTAAAAACTACTTATTACACTGCAGTTGCTTGTTGGTGTGTGCGTGTATCTGTGTTGTTGCTGCCATTGTTTGTTTTTTTTAATATTATATGTCAGTGTTGTAAAGTGTTTAAACACCTTTTGTTTCAATTGTTCACGCATGGTCTTTAGGATGTTGGTAGGTAAAAATACTACTGCATATCAAGAAGCATTTAAATACTTGTATTTCTAAAGTAAGAAATATAATTCGAACAACAATCAGGAAAATAGAACCTAGACCATAGAGTAATGACGTATAGAATAGCCAACTATCTCAGTAAATTGATGTCATTTGGTGTGTTGCAGATGGACGGTTGGATGCTGGAAAGTGTTGCTTTACTATTACCAGATAGGGGCAATGGCTCAAACCAACCAACAATAAATCAGCAATGTCATTTCGTTTTGTGCGTTAACATTTTTGTGTAAATACACCACAAATATATATATACAGTGTTGGAAAAAATAATAGGGACACCGATGTTTTTCTAATATTTTTTTTATTTTTTCTATAATATTTAAATATTTAAATTAATTAAATTAAAAGCGTTAAGTACTTCATATACGCTAACAAAAAATATCAAACTCCAATATGATTTTCAAATAAATAATTAAAAAATTGAATTTTTTGTAATATGGCCTTGGAAAAAATAATAGGGACAAGAATCAAAACGTTGCTATTTCTATAGAATACTATTTTAGTTTTAGCTCAATCTCTGAGAGGAGAGAAAAAATAACGGTTAATAATCGTTTGCTTGCTTTGTTGCAACATATGCTTTGTAAATTGACAAATTAGTGTTTAAAAATGGGTCGCGGAGTTCATACAACCGAAGAGGAGAAAAAGTGATTAAAAAATTAAACAATGCGGGAAAATCTATTAGAGAAATAGCAAGTATCATGAACTTTTCGAGGAACAAAGTTTTTAATGCTATCCATTCAAAACGCACTATGGAAACGAGAGGAAGAAAGCGGAAAACATTATCCCGTTTCGATCAACATTTAGTGCGCCTATCAAGAAACTACCCTTTTATGTCTTCCAAGGAACTACAACTGAGTTTAAATGCACCAGTTACCAGTCGGACAGTAAGAAACAGGCTTATGGACGCAGGATTAATGGGAAGAAGCCCAAGGAAAGTACCGTTGTTGAGCAAAAAGAATATACAAAAGAGATTAATTTTCGCCAAGCAACACCAACACCGTTCAAACTGGAAAAATGTACTTTGGTCAGGCGAAACAAAAATTAATTTGTTTGGTTCTGACGGGAAGACTTACGCCCGTCGACCGAAGAACAAAGAATATGATCCCAAGTACACCCAAAAGACTGTGAAACATGGTGGCGGGTCAATGATGGTATGGGGCTGTTTTTCTGCATCCGGAGTGGGTCCTATTTTTTGGATTAAGAATAAGATGTGTGCTGCCGATTATGTTGGCATTCTAAATAATGAAATGCTTCCGTTTGCCGAGGAAGAAATGCCACTTAGTTGGCAGTTCATGCATGATAACGACCCAAAGCACTCTTCCAGACTGGTTAAAACCTGGCTCCAAGAGAAAAGCGTAACAATTTTGGAATGGCCCTCACAATCTCCGGACCTTAACCCCATTGAACACCTCTGGGGCGTCTTAAAAAGCAATATTGGACTCCAGAAATCCACAAGTTTAAAGGAATTGTGGGAAAAAGTTAAGAACGCTTGGTACTCCATACCGATGGAAACGTGCCTACATCTTGTAGAATCTATGCCTCGCAGATGCCAAGCAGTGATTAATGTAAAAGGATCTACCACTAAATATTAATATTTTACTGTAATAATTTAAAATAGAACAGTACTCTATAGAAATAGCAACGTTTTGATCATTGTCCCTATTATTTTTTCCAAGGCCATATTACAAAAAATTCAATTTTTTAATTATTTATTTGAAAATCATATTGGAGTTTGATATTTTTTGCTAGCGTATATGAAGTACTTAACGCTTTTAATTTAATTAATTTAAATATTTAAATATTATAGAAAAAATAAAAAAATATTAAAAAAAACATCGGTGTCCCTATTATTTTTTCCAACACTGTATATACACATGAACGTTGCATGTTGGAAAGTATTGCTTTAATAATACCAGATAGGGGCAATGGGTCAAACCAACCAACAAGAAAACAACAACTGCATTTCGTTTTGTGCGTTAAAATTTTTGCGTAAATACACCACAAATATATACTAACAATAAAATATAACAAAAATTCGTTTACATTTTACAGTTTTTCATCAAAACGACATGAACAATTTAAGTCAATAATTTTTATAATTCCACATGGTGTAAGTCAATGTACGTCAAATAACTCTATCGCACCGACCGACGAATAGTGTGAAGTTACTGATTACAAAATTACAAATTACTATTTTTATTTATTCGGCCTTTAATTGGCACTTTTTATTTCATTATTTAAGCTCAAGACGTTCTATGTATATCTCTATAAATAGAGATATAGTTTTTCAAAAAGATGTTTTTGCAAATGCATCCTCATGATTCCTGGCAAACCGTATAGTTATTTCAGATCTAGCAACAGATCTCCATCAGCGGCTATTTGAAGATGTGAGGCTAGATCTGAAATAGCTACGCGGTTTGCCAGGAATCATGAGGATGCATTTGCAAAAACATCTTCATTTTTAAAAAACGTATTTTTTTTAGTTTTTCAAAGAATTTTGTACTTTAACTATGGACAATTTATGCAATGTTGGTATCATATGAAAGGCTTTTTTAAAGCGCATCCAGAGGTGTATAAAACATATTAAAGCATGTCCTGACACATCCAGTTTTCAAGAATATTCTGCAAAAAGTAGCATTTTTAATAAGGAGATTTTTTTGATTTAAATATCTGTAAAAAATAGACCGACTAAAAACTACCGCAAGGGAAATGAAATGCAAAAATTAAAAAACCTTTACATGCATACGAAACTTATAGATATATTAAACTTAAGTGTATATATAGTTTTATTACCATTCTTATTGGTTTTAAGGTATAAACATGTTTAAAAATTCGATAATCCCATCATAAATAGAGTTTACATTGCAAGCAAAATTATTTATTTCATGATTTCATCCATTATATGCGATAAGATCTCAAAACAAATAATCTCGGATGCACTTTGCACCTGTATTAACTGGTTTATTAACATGTCTACTTCGAAATTTAAATGTATATTGTATTTCATATTTCCAATTAGATATTGTATTTGAATTACATGTTGACCTCTTTGTTGTTTTCATCATATTTTATATCTACACTGGTGGTTATACAATTAGAAACGATGTTTTCAAAATTACATTTCTCTTCACAACTTTCTTATAAAGTGTCTCTCTTCTTGGTAACTCCCATTATATTCTCACTCTAGTTCAATATGTTGTTGGATGTCTAAATATCAACAATAACTTTTGAAAATTTCTCACAATTGGGAAAACTGTAGTAACACGTGTTTCTGAGGTTGGACAGATAATTAGGAACGCATTCGTAAATAGTAGATATTTAATTTATTTTCAACTTAAGTTATTTTTTTTTAAACCAACATTTTACTAATTAACAATTCAAGACAAATGTGGCGGGGGGGGGGGGGGAAATCATGCACTCCAGCAATTATGCTATCCAGCTATCAAAAAGAGTCAATGCCAGTTATAGCAAAACGATTTTGCTATTCAGACAAATGGTTTCTGGGCAATAAGATTATTTAAAAATACGGGAGGTTTTGCGACCCCTAAAAGAAGTTCAATGCCAAGAAAAACTACTCCATAGAGATATAGTTATTTGTATATTATTGTATTTGACGATAGAGTTATTTGTAGAGTCAGTAAAGACAACCCATTTTTGACTTCAACGGAAATTAATACTATTAATACTACGTAGATTCCAAGTAGCTGGCCAGCATGAATGCATTGCATGAAAAAAGTCGCACGTCTCAAGCAAAACAAAATGCAAATCGTTTAAAATTTGCATATTTAAAACTTGCGCCTGTAAAAACAACTTAAGTTTTGTAAAAATGTACTATGGAGCGATGAATGAAAATTTATTTATTTATTTGTGTATATTTTACAAATCAATTTATAAAATATAATTTGAAAGGCGATGGGTAGCAGAGACCATAGTGCGCCTGTTGTTGTAGTGTAAGACTTTAATAGTTATGTTTTATAATATACATATTTACAAAAAATCATGTTTGTAAAGAAAAGAAATTGAATAAAATAGAACAAAATAATATTTGGCTTAAACTTTGTCTTTTACATTGTGCACCTGTAAGGATGATAGGATTCTGGGTAGCATGTTGGAGACTGAACAGTCTAAAATATTTTGAATGGGTTCGTCAATTTTCGATGACGCACATTCGCGAAGAATATGATCAACCGTTAGATTGCTTTGGCAAAAGGAGCACGTCAATGGACTAGATCTGTCATAGTAATGCGAAGTATTAAATAGGGCCTTATTTACTCGTAGTCTAGAAAGTAATATACATTCAGCTCTACTGAGATTAATATTATATCTTTTTCTGGTTCGTGACGGGTTTACTTGTCTTAGAAAGTGTTGCTTTGCTCCCAACTATCTGTTTCCTGCTTTGTGCGGGTTCCCTTGTATGGGTGTATGATTGCGCCAGGAAAACAAGGAGGTCTTGTAATGTTTGTGGCATTCAAGGCTCTCTTGGCAGTTGTATCTGCCAGTTCGTTACCTGGAATGCCAATGTGGGAAGGTATCCAGATTATTGTTATGTCATCTTGTGGTTGTAGTGTGAAGAGCGAGTTGAATATTCCTTTTCTATTATACTTTAGTGCCCTAACTGCACTTAAGCTATCTGTGCAAATAAGCGATTTGGCCTGGCATTCAGATCCATAAGCAATTGCTCTGCCCAAAGCAGCAATTTCTGCGGGAAAAATGCCTGCATTGTCTGGCAAACGCGCTTCCTCGATTATGTTGGGATTGCCCTGTTTAACCTGAGATATTACTCAGAAGCCTGTCCGGATTCCATCATAGGATCCGTCTGTAAAAAGTGTTAGTTGTGGGCCTAAATTATGTGTTTCCCGGGCTAGCAAGGATTTGAAGCATTCGGGGTTTATGGAATCCTTCTGGAAATGACTTAGACTCTCATTAAATTTTAGACGGGCCTGTTTGCCATCTGTTATGACCGGTCTTGGTGGTAAATTTATCTGAAATTCTGTAAGCAGATCCAAAATTTTGCGTATAGCAGAAGTTCGCGAGCTTTCGTTGGGGTCAATGTGTTCCCAGAATGTCGTATGTAGACATTCGGTAGGCAAAGTTATAGCCTTAGCGGCTAGGCTCACTGCATATTTTTCAAGAATTTTTTGAAAATCAGAGAATTTTCCTTCAATTCTTAGTGATTCAATAGGTGTAGATGGAAGCAACCCCGTGGCTGTCCTGAAGCACCTATTGGTGGCCACGTCTAATCTAGAAGTATTTGACTTCGTAGTCCAACCGTAGATAGTGATACCGTGAGATAGGGATCCTATTACAAGTGTGCGGCAGATGTCTACCGCCGTGTCAAAGTGGGGGCCTTTACCCTTTGAGCAAATAAGTCTCAGTCAATTGTTGATTTTGCCAAGTTTGATTAATACGCGATTTACCTGCTCGTTCCAAGATAAGGTTTTCGAAAAAATGATTCCTAATATTCTCATGTGGGATAAGGTGGCAATCTCGTAGTCTCTCAGTTTCATAGACCCGCCGGTGCATCTTTTCTTTCTGCACACATGAAGTAATTCCATTTTATTGATTGGAATGACCGCGCCCGTAGACACTGCCCAGCTTTGAATTGTGTCATTGAAGTTATTGAGTGAGCATTCCACATCATCAGGTTTTCCTGATGCTATGGCGAAGACGTTGTCAGCAAAGATACCAACAAAGTCAATACCCGGGTGGTTTTCTATTGCCCTAGCTAAAGAGTTTGCGTAAATGTTGTAGAGCACGACAGAGAGGGGCGAACCTTGCGGAATTCCGTTTTCGAGGGGGAAAACAGGGGAGAGATGACCATCGACTCTGACGAGTACTATGAAAATAATAGGTTCAAAATGGCTTTGGGGACTCCCCATTTATGAAGCTCCTTTATTACATTGGAAGAAATGACGCGATCGAAGGCTTTCTCTAGATCGGCTGAGAGAACAGTGCTGTGCTTGCGTTCTGTCAAAGCTTATATAGGACGACCACTAAACAAATCGTTGGATCCTAGATACACCATCAAGACCATTAAACACCGAGGAGGAAACTTGACTTGATATGGGGTGCATTTAGTTGGAATGGCGTCGGTCCTATACACCGCATAGATGGTCGAATGAACCAACACCAATAAAAAATATTCTTCAAAATGTAATGGAACAATTTTCGTTCGAAAATATGCCAATTACACACACTCCGGTTCATTTATTTAAAGGCACTAACAATTCCATATTTAGAAGCCTGTATCTTTTGCAATTTGTAACCGATTGCAGAATTTTAAAATGGAAATGGAAACTAGACATCTTGAGATATATCAAAAATCATGGCAATAGTGGTCTATTAACTAAAGAATTTCTTTGAGCAATTTAAAAAAAAGTCCAAAAATGTGATATGTTTTTGGTTCACTTGAATAGAGGCACTTTATTATTTTTTTATTATTTTTAAAGTAAGAAAAATGGAAAAACACAAAAATTGTAAATCTATCGGGAAAAACTAAAATCAATGTTTACCGTTCTAAAGGATATTCTAACCGCGCAATAGCTAAAAAAATTGGACGGAGCCCAACAGTTGTCGACAATTACATTAAGGACCCCGAGGGGTATGGAAAAAATTTTAAAGGAAGGGTTTCATTGTCTTTATCTACGTATGAGAAAAGAAAAATCATCAGAATTGCTTCTAATTTTGCCTTGTCCTTGTCAAAAATAAGAGCTTAAAATGGAGTGGAAGCGAGCAAGTCATCAGTACGCAGAGTAATTAAGAGCTGTGATTATCTTAAATACCCGAAATTACAAACAAAGCCGCCACCTAATGCTCCTCGTAAGGAAAAGCGGCATCAATTCGCAAGAGACTACATGGTATGGGATGTGCAGCCAAGAGGTCATGTAAATACCGTTGTATTTACGGATGAGAAGAAGTTTCCATGATCTGCGCAAAGAAAGGCGTTTTTTGAACCGACATCACAGCCGAGAGGGCGGCATTATGGTATGGGGTGGTGCTATTACCTACTATGGCACCATCGATCTTGAATTTCAAAGTGCAAAAATGATTGGGGCAAGCTATAAAACGTTATTGGAATCGGCTTTTCCGAAGTTCAGTGAACTATTTGGTCCCATATCTTGGTTATTGCAACAGGATAATGCACTATACACAACGCCAGAGTAGTAAAGGAGTTCATTGCAAGCCAAAATGTTAATATTCTTGACTGGCCACCCTATTCGCCTGATCTAAACATTACCGAAAATGTCTGGGGTTGGTTATCTCGTAAGGTCTATAAAGGAGGTAGATAATTTGATGACAAGCAGGATGCTTGGAATCAAATTTCGTTGGATTACATAAATTCTCTTTATCTCTCAATGAAAACCCGTATATTTGAAGTTACTAAAAACAAAGGGGGTTGTACCCACTAATAGTTCTTAAATAAAGTAAAATAAATTTAAAAAAAAAACAAGAAAAACTGTTTTTCATTACAATTAGTTAAAGTGCCTTTATTCAAGTCAACCAAAAAAAATAGCAGAATTTTGCACTTTTTTATAAATTGCTCAACAAAAGTTCTTTAGTTAAGAAACCACTACTGTCATGATTTTTTTTATATCTCAAGATGTCTAGCTTCCATTTCAAAAGATACAGGCTGCTGAATATGGAATTTTTAGTGCCTTTAAATAAATGAACCGGAGTGTATATTTTCCAACAAGATAACGATCCTAAGCATACTTCGCGAGTTGTAAAGCAATGGTTTATGGATACGAATACTAAAGGTTTGGTCTGGCCACTACAAACTCCGGACTTAAATACAATTGAAAACTTATGGGGAGATATCGAACGAGGTTTAAAAACAAAAACCCAAGAAATAGTGACGAACATTTTCGAAATACATATTACGAAAGTTTGGGAATCGACACGGAGATTGGCTGATGTCAGAATATATATGGGCTACCCTACAAAGTATTAAGCTTCTTTTGTATAATTTTCTGTAAAATTGAGAATAACATATTGTTCTTGTCGTCGTTTCTAATTGCATGACCATCGACTTTTAGAGATCTATTAGAAAATGAAGTTTCCTCTTTTCAGGAATATAGCTAGTTATCGAAATATTTGTAGAAAGTATAGCAATAAGTCAGTCTTACAATAATGGGTATTTTCTGTTTTAATTTTTGTTTTACGGAAGTAATTCTGTTGTTCAATACAAGTTGAAGTAGAGTTTCTAATTGTATGACCACCACTGTGCATTAACGGCATAATTCATAAAAAGTTATGACAGGTTTGAGGGAAGATATTTATCATACAAAAAACATCTCCTAAATCTCTTATAACTTTTTATGAATAAGGCGCTAAGAGTTTTGTATTGCATCACTTTTTCTATTAACAATTAAGCAGTACTTCAGATTTTGATTTAAAAATTGTATTTCATATGTTGTACATTTTTGGTCAATTGAATATGTTTAGTGGTTGAATATCAAGCTAATTGCTAAAGTTGTTTGTAAATGAAAAGTAATTTTTATTACATTTTCCCGACATTTCGTCAATTTCTTGTTGACATCTTCAGGGGTTTCGTCTATTTTAATACAAAAATTAGGTCACAATTAACAATATGCATTATTAGCAAAACAATAAACTTACAATACTATTAACTTAAGTGCGTATTTGTATTTACACGTTACATTAACACATAAAACAAAACAAACACAACTTAAAATTAATATCACAGGTTCTGTATTGCCACACTGTAGCTCGCGCTTATATTGTCACTGTGTTCTTTGAGATTCATCGTTTTGTCTATCTTCTCTAGTATTCTCAAACTTTCCAATGTCATTCTCGTCTTTTCCCTTTTCCCTTTTCCCTTCTCTCTTTATCCAATATCCTTACATTATCGAAATCAGCTGTGTGGCCTGATTCAATTATGTGTTGTGACAATAACTCTGTTCGAGTACTTTCCCAGTAAAAATTTGCAAGAATCTACTTTTGAGAGCGAAACAACAATTTTACTCTCTTTATGAAAATTTGCAAATAAAGTACGCGAACGACTTCCAGTAATAATTTGCAATGAAACAGCTAATGTTTATGTGTGCAAGGAAACAACTGATTTTTCTGTTTGCATTTCATTAAACAAAAGCTGTAATTTTTATATGGAAGAAATTTTTGTTAAAACTTTCCGATGAGGACGAATCCAACAATGTTAGCACAGTAACGATACCATATGCTCGTACATCGGGAATTCCATTTCCACCTTAAAAAACATAAAACTTAATTATTCTTAAAAAACAAGGAACAAATAGGGTATTAAACGAAAAAAACAACATTTTCCGCGCTGCTCCATATTTTGTGAAATATACGCCTCCAAAGCTTGAATGTATAATTTTTGACAAAGTTTGTAACTTGCGCTCTATGTTCTGTAATTTTGCCGCCGGACTTACAGAAAAGTACGTCACGGAACACGGACGGAAATATGTTTGCGCATGCTAACCTCACTACAAAATGTAATGTACTTACAAATTCTTCATTTTTGGAAGTTACCACAAGTTCCAATAGAATTGAAAGAAATTTTATCTTTTGCCACATACATACATTCTGGCGTGTATTTCCATACCTTTGATACTGCCACAGTTGTCCAATAATGACGTCGCCGGTTCACCAGAATTTCCTGAATGCCACTGCACATTATTGTTTTCCATTTTGTTTCTAAATTTCACAAATATATTGAATAATATATTAAACAAAATAATTTGTACTTAACTCTGTCGTTGTTAATTTATTTTTGTGTTTTGTTTCTTTACATAAAACAGCTGATTTCAAACAGCTGTTCTATCTTGCAATAGGTCTGTCTGTTTACTGCAATATTGTACAAAATGTTGTCTGTTTACTGCAAAACTTTTGCAACGAGAGAGCCAAAGAGAGAATTTTTTGACAGTTGGATGATAGAGAACTTGCAAAATGTTACTGGAGGAATTTCTTCTATCAAGATTTTGCAAGTTCGATCAGCTGTTTTTTATTTACATTTTGATTGCAATATTTTTGTGTGAAAAAGAAGAATAAAGTTGAAATTTAACAATGGCAGAGGTAAGTGCTTAAAATTGTATTGTTTTTTAACGTCTATTGTAAATTAGAATATAAAAACATTTGTTTTTATGCTAGAAACGTCCATACATAACGTAAATAACGTCCATACGTAAATTCTTATTTCCTTTGTCATTTCAATTGTTTACACTTGTTGCTGTTTTCTTGCAATATTTCACAAAATATCTGTTTACTTTTTGGAATAGAGAAAAAAAGAGCGTAAAATTTTTTTTACTCTCTGCAAAAAGTTACTGGATAAATCTTGCTGGAAAAGTAAACAGACAAAGCTAATTTTATGTTGGCTAAAATTTCTCCAACCAAAATTTGCAAAATCTCTAACATCAAACTGTCAAAATTTTCGCTCTCTGGCTCTCATTTACTGGACTTTTGGAGTAAACGAACAGAGTTCAGTAAAAATTTGTACAAATTTGCACAAATTTTCGAGTACTCGAACAGAGCTAATGCTGTTCTTGATCTCTCTTTTTCAATGTATTACTTGTGTTCTCCCAATCTCATCTGTAGTTGTCTCTTTATCGTATACCAATTGCCAGCTTTGTGTTCCGTCTCCTTTGCATGGTATTGCGTATATGACATTGTTTTGTTGTTGTCGATCAATTGGTGTTTTCGTTTTGGAGAAGATAGTGCCAAGTGTTGTGTTATATATGCAAAATATATATTCTCTGTTGCCATTATCGCTTGAAGAGTTTTGTTGTCCATTAACCCAGGGATGTATTTTACACTGAAAAAAGTTCTCGGTTCGCTTTCTGCAATCTCAATGTTGGACGAATGAATTTGAAGATCGTCATTCTGGTGTAATATTATCGTCTATTAGTCTGGTAATGAAGTTTCTGGGAAAGCTGTTGTTAGTCAACATGTTCATATTTCATATTTCCCATGCGATATTGTTTCGTTAGGATATTTATTTTAATTATACATCGTCCTCCTCTTTTTAGTTTTATTATTTGCATCTTATTTTATATGTATGTATGTATATCAATAATTTTGCGGTTAATAATAATTAAAGAATCCTTTGGAAAATCGTCCCGGAATTACTTGGCTGTCGTTAAATTTAATGTTTTTTTTAAATAGAATTCATTTATTTGCTTTAAGTTAGAACTCTTAATGCTGATGTTATCGGTCAATAAAGATGTTATTCCTTTAACCAACAAACATAAAAAGTGAGTAGTAATATGTTAACTAGAGGGGATATTTTAATTGCTAGCATACAATTTGTAATGTTTGTAGATATAAATAGCTACATTAACTAAACTAAATTAGTAGTTGTTCCATATATCTGTGTAAGAGTAACACACAAGGTGGCTGATGAATATTGCTACATTAAGAAACTCAAATAACTTTTTTTTTCAGTGTATGGAATTCATTTTTCTTTTATTCATGTTAAAGCTCATTCAATTTTATTAAATATAGCTTAATTAGTTTTAAAAATAATGGAATTTAAATGCCCCCCCTGCTCGTTGATGCATGTGCGGCATCTTAACAAAAAGTTGTTCATTACTGCTTGGAGAGTTGAGACAGGAGTAGCCGCAATTGTTTTTCGAATGGATTGCTTTAGTTCATTCAAATTTGTTGGTTTTGCTTTGTAGATTTCCTGTTTGCAATAACCCCATAAGAAAAAGTCAGGTGCAGTAAGGTGAGGCGACCTGGGGGCCAACGGAATGTGGAGTTTCTGGATATCAGCTTATTGGGAAATTTTCGTCGCAATTCTGTCATAACAGGCCGGGCTAAATGAGGAGTTGCACCATCTTGCTGAAACCACACAGAGTTGAAAGAAATTCTCATTCTGCGTAATTCTGGATAGAAAAACTCTCTCAACCTGCTCATGTAACAGTCTTCAGTAACCGTAACGGTGTGACCGTTTTCTTCGAAGAAGTAGGGCCCGACATTGCAGCGTGATTAAACTGCACACCACACTGTGACACGAAGTCGATGCAATTCCGTCTCATGGAGTATCTGTGGGTTGGAAACACTCCATATTCGATAATTTTATTTGTTTATGTTGCCGTTTAAATCGAAATGGGCCTCGTCAGACGTGAAAAGACAGTTAAACATGTTTCCGTCCGCTTCCACCATTTGGAGCATCTTCTGGCAAAATTCCAAGCGAATCGGGAAGTCTGCCGCGTTCAGTTTGTTGGACATTTAAATTTTATATGGGAATAAGTCCAAATCTTTGTGCATAATTGACTGCAATGAGTTTCTGCTTATACCCATTTGAGCAAATAAGCTTCTTGTCGAAACTCTTGGATTGTTTTGTATGGCAGCAGCTACAACAGCGATTGCTTCCTCCGTTCGAACTGTAGGGTTTCGATGGTAAGGTCTTCTGTTGACTACCCCATGCTTAGCAAAATTGTTAACAAGTCTCATTATGGTCCATCTGCTCGGAGGATTGCCGCCAAACGTGCGCCTATACCCTCTTTGGACCGAAACTACGGACTCTAGTGCGTGATAGCGGTTCATAATCCAAATTCTTGTTTCAGTGTCCCAGTCACCCATTTTTTTTAAATCTAAAAATCAATCTGAAAAAATTAACCAGATTCATTAAATAGAAAAAAAGTTATTACATTTTTTTTGGGAGGCGGCTTTCATCAGCCACCTTGTATCTAAATTGAAAGTTGTATTTTTAACCCTTTATCGTCCCATGTGACAGTAATGTTACAAACTCTAATATTGACTCAATTTGTCTATTATGGTTAAATTATGGAAAATTTTTTAGTGTAACATATTTGACACGAAATGCGCATCATATAAAGCTTATGCCTATTGTTTACGTTTTTTCGCGCCAAAAGTTTAGTCTAAAAATTTTGCGAGAGCGCATCAGGTGTATAAGTTTGCTGATGAAAAAGGATTTAAATATCGCAATAAACTGAGTTTTTTTGAAAACGGTGAATAAGCGTATAATTAATTAATTCTTACCGAGTGTGGAATTGAGAAGTAAGTGATAAATAACATTTGTGTGGATATTTTCCGTTTGTAACATTTATGTCACAATGCCTTATTTCTTTCCACAGAACTAATACGGTTGATTGGTGACCAAATAAATTTGTATAGTGTTCAAAATGACGTCAATGAGGTCGTATACACTTCAATGACAACAGCAGAAATCTACCATCAACTGATAAAAATTACCGACAGAATGTTCAAATTATTAAATCATTGAGGAGTTGAATAAGAATTTCGGGAAAGTTCCTCTTAAACAATA
Source organism: Phaonia tiefii (assembly GCA_963931995.1). Lineage (NCBI taxonomy): Eukaryota > Metazoa > Arthropoda > Insecta > Diptera > Muscidae > Phaonia > Phaonia tiefii. Next base: position 296,407,546 of record OZ008367.1, read on the forward strand.
TCTTTGCGTTAAATGGAGCGATAAAATATATATTCTCTGTGGCTCTTCGGGATTTGCCTACAAAATTGAGCCAGAAACCGGCAAAGAAAATATATGGGTTCGATCTTCGAATGTGGTCGTGTGAATGTCACGTATAATTCCACGTAATCAAAACTTTCAGCTGGCAAATGGAAGAATATTCAGTGTTTGAACAATTCGACGGAACAGAATACCAAATTGTAAGCTTCCAAGCGAAAAGGAAATGAAGAAAAAAGAAAGAGGGTATTCCGTGGAGTATCTTTGCAATACCGAAGGAATCGATATTGCAACTGTTGCGTGGAAAGATAATACAATTGTAAATCACGCGTCCACATTCGTTGGTAAAATGCCAAAACACACTAGCGGCATTCATGCAAACGTGAAAGCCGAGAACTTTTGCTCAGCGCAAGTTTCCCTCGCACCGTTGCATGAGGCACCAAGTAAAGTTGCTCAGCGTATTTGTGCTCAAAACCATATCAGCTGACCAAGATGGATACATAAGGTGGTAGCAGTAGCAATTGCATGTATTATATCTGTGTACTTTTTCTACTGTTCTAGTGCTATCACCTTATTTATCCATCCTAGTTAGCTGACAACGAAATGTCAAAAGTTTGCACGTTTCTCCATCCCACGTTTGCGCAGCAAATCTGACTTGAAGACTTTCCACTTTTGTGCAAGTCGCTTTGTATGGGAAATTTCGTTGTTTTGACGTTTGCCGCGTAAGTTTGCGAGGTTTACGCGTTTACGAGGCTCTTTCGAGTTTGCCTGAGGACCACTACCGTAAAGAGATATGACAAACTTAAAAAAAAAATACGTCGAAATCGAGCGACCTTCTATTATTGGTCAATACAATGCGCACATGGGAGATGTGGATCTCATTGAAGCAATTATGGGCTGATACAAAATTAAACTTCTCAGTGAAATATGGAAAATTCAAGTGTTTTACTATGTCCGTGAAGATAAATTCCGAATTTAACTAGCAAAGACACAAACCACATTCATTTATAGAACTCTGTTAACAGGTTAACAGACATCTGTTAATGCGGTCAAAAAGATATATATATCAATAGAAGAGATTTTTAAACGATCAGAGCATTATATATACACGAAAATTAAATATTAAACTAATAACATTATATTATTAAAAAATTTTTCGCGCCCAAACAAAAACAGCTTTTTAAAAGAGCTATTGCCCTCACATAAAAATGTATGCATTTTGGAAACATTTCGAACGATTATTACAGAACAAGGAATTCTCCCGTGTTCTCACATACCTTGTTGGAAAGGTCTTTAAAAATACTTTCAGAATCTGTAATCAGAAAGTGCAAAAAGTTCTTCGAAGGATCCAAGTATTTCAATTTGGTTTCAGACACCCAACAAATATATTCGCCCATTGTGCGAAAACACGGAATTCTCCCGTATTCTCACATGTCTCGTTGGAAATGTCTTTAAAAACACTTTCAGAATCTGTAATCAGAAAGTGCAAAAAGTCCTTCGAAGGATCCAAGTATTTCAAATTCGCTTCAGACACCCAAATTTATTCGATCGAGAACCTCTGGCCTATTTTACCTACCGAAGTTTACCAGCATGGGTGCCAGTTTAAGAATGTCAAGGATCAAAAAGTAGCAATCCAAGAAGAGTGGAAGATAACTGATTCTGCGCATATTCATACGCTGATGAACTCAATGCTAAGACGCTTAGAATAAGTTATACGTCCTACGAAACTTTTTAAAATATTTAATAAAACGTTTTGCCTTCATAAATATTTCGCACTAGTAATTAGTTTATTTTTGTAGATTCATCTTGAAGAAGTCATAGTCAAAGTATGTTTTCTGAAAAGCATTTAATTTTGAAAGGACTAATGCAATATAAAATAAAAACTTGAAAATTCGTCTCACCATTTGGAAAAAAAAACAAAACAAGGTGTTGCCTTTATAGTTATTTCGTGGGGTGTCGTTCATACAGTGCTGTCCCTGAATATCTTCCCTTGCCGCATGCGTGCTGCGCACAACACAACAATTTTAAATCAATATTCGCCCTCACGGGGCCATCCATCAGACGTTCCAAAGTCTTTAGTGGGAACGCTGGCAGGTTTATAGGCGTAAAGTCGTTAGGAGTTGTGTTAAAGGCCTTTATCTCTTTGGGAATAAACACCACCCTTGTATACCTCCATCCTCTAGGCACGTTTCTGAAGTTTATGCATGCGATGTTCAACAATATAAGTTAGGGCACCAATAGGTCGGCCACAGCATGAAGTTTCGCTGGTGATGAAGTTCGAAACCGCGCCGCTCCCAAAAATCGGGCTCGGGACCAGTCCAACCTGAGGGCTCGCGATCTGGGAGTCAATATTAATTCTTTTGCCTGGTAGCTCCCGAGGCGGATGTCTATTTTGCGAGCCGGCGCACCAGCCGAGAGCCAAGCCAGTTGTATTTTTTTTCGTTATGGAAGAAATAAAAAAAAGACAAATATCTCCGATTGCCAAAGCTATTGTTTTAATTGAGCAAATTTTTTGAACAAAGTTGATTACACAAAACCTTTAGGAACACCCCAAAAATCAAGTTATTTTTGCAATCGGACGCACCGTTTTCGAGGTATTTGTCTTTTTAATTTCTTCCATATGCGAAAAGTGGCACGACGCGAGCCGAAAAAATTAATATTGGCTCCTGGCTCGCGAGCCGGCTCGTTATTTTGCGACAGATTTTACATTTGCTCGCGGCTCGCAAAATAGGGAGCCGAGTCGTGAGCTGCAAGCCCTCAGGTTGGCCAATGCGAACCCTGCTGGTGATACCATGATGATACCGGTAGATTTAAAGGGTATGAAGATGTCGGTAGTCCATTTAATCCTGGCAAATTTTTCATAGTTGAGAAGTATGTTGTCCATCGGTCTCCTCGTTCAGAGAGTTGCCACACAAGTGGGTATTCATAGGGTAATTGACCGAATACCCACTGCAGGATTCCCACTGTCCGGAATGTCCTTTAAGGTACCCTATCGTCATTTTTCCTGACGCCAATATTTTCCTGTCGATAGCCCATTTAATCCTGGCAATTTTTGATAGTTGAGAAGTATAAAGTTTTCGAGAATTGAGAAGGAGTCAGGAAAAGTGGGTGTGACGGTAAATGAGGACAGGACAAGATTAATGATTTCAACGAGCGGGCCTCCACGCGATTAGACCAAAGGATGAACGTTGATAACCGTTATAATTTCGAGGTGGTGGACGAATTTATATACCTCGGATCTGACGTGGACAAGGGCAACGACGTCAGCCTTGGGATCAAGCGGAGAATTGTGCTTGCGAATGGATGTTATTTGGGGCTAAGCCAGCACTTTAGAGATAAAGCCCTCTCTCGAGTGGAAAAACTCCAACTATACAGGACTCTCATACAACCTGTCTTGCTTTATGGCGCAGAATCCTGGGTCTTATCGCAAGCAGACGGAACATCTGTAGGAGTCTTCGGGAGGAGAATACTCCGAAAAATGTATGGCTCTATAGTGCACAACGGCGAGTATTGGCGACGCATGAACCATGAGCTGTATGGGCTATGTCCCGACATTGACATAGTTAAGCGGCATAGGTAAAGCGATTGCGCTGGCTGGTCCATATCAGTAGAATGGATGAAGGCGAACCAGCGCGAAAGATTTTCGAAACCGAACTCGAGGGAAAGCGAAAAATTGGAAGACCAAGACTCCGCTGGAGGGATCAGGTTGAGGAATCCCTGCGTACACTTGGTATTGCCAACTGGGGAGATAGGGCAGAAGATCGAACTGGTTGGCGAAATATGTTATCGTTGTTTTCTAAGGTCCCTGACCCTTTGGGGGTTATTAAGTGAGAAGTATGTTGGCCATCGGCCACCTTGTTCAGAGAGTTGCCAGGGAAGTGGGTATTCATAAGGCAATTGACTGAATAACCACTGCAGGTTGCCCACTGTCCGGAAGATTCGTTTCGTCATTTTGTCTGACTCCAGTATTTTCCTTAGTCTTGAGGACTCGTATGCGCCTTCTATGGATTCACAAAACAGCAGCCACAAGTTTATCTTCTTTATATAACCAAGGGTATGGAAAGGCTCTTAACATCTGCCCTCCAGCTTATTTATAAGTTGTTTTCTATTGCGATCTAAAATGTAGATTTAAATCGCACAGATCGCAAAAACATTTCAAATCAATTGATATGAAATTAATAATAGTATTTTTATTTTCCAACAGATTTTTTAATTAAGGACATGTTAACTTCTATGCTTTCTAATGAAGCATAATTTAAGTTCACTAATATTATTACAAGGAACAATTTCATATGTGTAGTAATGTGGCACTCACACACGGACATAAGGACACGGACACACTCACACTGTGTCACTTCCTACATGTTTTGCTATTGTGTTCGTGTTTGGTTAGTAAGCGGAGTTCTCACTCAATTTCTTTTTCTCCCATTCCTCCCTTAGCTCCCATTCTTAGACATACTGCAGACATACATACATACGTGCACACATACATACATACACATACAAAGGACAAATATACCGCCAATGTTTATAGTATATATGTATGTATGTATATGCCTATGTGTATGTGTGTTCCTGTATAGGGAAAAAATAACCATAAAATCAACTTCTAAGCACATACATATACAATAAAGTATATTATATACAAACACTAGTGCTATATTATGTACATACATACATACATACATATGTACATGCACATATGTACATGGTATATACTTTAATGTTAATACATATATATTCTAACTATCCACCTCCTTGTGTTATTTAATATTTAAAAGAGGCCCCTCTATGACACAAACACCCAGCAAACTACAACAATTAGTAGAACAAGGGGAGGCGAATGTGTTGTTGTACAAGGAATAAAAAACAAAAGGACAAAGTGAAAAAAAGTGAAACATTTCCCGTTAGAGATTAAAACATTGAAATACCACATACTGGTAGTTATCATCGTCATTATTGTCCTTCTCATTATCATCAGAATCATCATCACCACAATCATCATCAGCATAGCCTGTCATACATCATCATACTCTCAGTTGCAGTTTTGTCTCTAGTAGTGGGAAAATGCAGGAGATACTAAATCTAATTGGGAGGCTCTACCCCAAGCCTGTTAAATTGTCTTTTTTCTCTCTCTACCTCTCTCTCTCTCTCTGTCTATTGTAAGCTTAGTGTAGGGATGATAATTAATTGCTATTGTACATAAATGGGTCTTTAAAATGTACCTTTTTAATCATATTCAAATATATTAAGTACATTAATTATACCAGAGCTCATATTAGCACCCCAGAAAAGGGGGTCATAATCTTATATCTCGTGGGATTCGATTAATTTTAATAACAAACTGACCCGTAAGTACAAATTTTCTTACTTAATTGACCTTAAAGAACACAGGTCGGTTGGTCGAAAAGCACACTTAGGCTAAAGAAGCCCATTGTGCTACTTGCAGTCTCCTCCATAGCAACTATTGACTAGTCGTCCAGCCAATTTGCCCTTTCAATAAATTTGTCTATAAGACCTACAGGAATATTCTGTAGGGCTGCGGTGCTAACTAGATGTGTTCCGAATATCCTACTTCTCAGTCCTGCCAGAGCAGGGCAATCCAAGAGAAGGTGTTTCGTCGTTTCCTCGTCCTCTTCCATGCAGCATGTACAGAGAGTGGAGTTTCTATGTCCCAATCTTAGGGCGTGGTTTCCTACAAGACAATGTCCCGTAAGTATTCCTATCATTGTGGATAACCTGCCTCTTGGCAAGTTAAGTAGTTGCTTAGTCAGTAGTTCAGAAGTTCAGCAACCTCCAGTATGGCGGTAATTTCTGCCTGAAATACACTACAGTGATCAGGTAGCTTGAAGGAGATATTTACATTTAGGTCCGGTGAATGGACCCCATAGCCTACTTGCTCGTCCAACTTTGATCCATCCGTGAAAAATCTGATACTACTGGTATCCCCTTCCAGTGACTTCCCAGGTATTCCTGTTCGGAATAGAAGTCCTTAGATTTGTCGTTGGTAGAAGGTAGGGGATACAGTAGTCCGTTTTTACGGGAATAGATTTGATCCGGTGTAGTAATTCAGTGTGTCCGGAATGCACCGATATCATGACGCCACAATCTCTTATTCTCACCAGGGATGTAGCGGCTGCCGATTCGGCCATGATATCAGGAATACAGATGTTCAGGATAGCACTAAGTGCAGTACCTGACGTCGTGCCTATTGCTACACTAACGCTAATCAGTGCCGATCTTTGATCTTTTTCATCAAGGAATTCAGAATATATTTCTTTTGGAGGGACCTCCACCAAACTACGATGCCATAGAGAAGTATTGGTCTGACTATTGCCGTATAAATCCACATGGTGATCTTTCCTATCGCCCCTTTGCAGCAGTAAAGAGCAACAGACGCCTTTTTCACCCTCTCCTCCACATTCAGTTTCCAAGACAGTTTTCTGTCGAGAATTATTCCCAGATACTTGACCTTTTCCGTCAACTGTAACTGACGGCAGTTCAAATGCCCTTACGAAACAAAAATAATATATTTTTCAAACCGGCCCTATCTTTCGTCGTTTTTCCGCAATTTCGGCTTCGTTTGCGTATGTCTACTGACATGAGGCTACACTCACAGAAAAATTCTGTTGAATCAATCGAGTTAGCTTTAGAGGTTGACACGACTACACTAGACGTCATGACAGCCGAATCAGAAGTTGTATGAACCTAGTTAGAGGTTGTCACATTCGAATTAGAGGTTGCCACAGTAGCATTAGAGGTAATCACAACCGAATTAGAGGTTGTCACAACCGAATTAGAGGTTGCCACATTCGAAAAAGGGGTCAAAACCGAATTAGAGGTTGCCACAGTCGAATTAGAGGTTGTCACAACCGAATTAGAGGTTGCCACAGCCGAATTAGAGGTTGTCACAACTGAATTAGAGGCTGTCACAGAGGAATTAGAGGTTGCCACAGCCGAATTAGAGGTCACAACCGAATTAGAGGTTGTCACAGCCAAATTAGAGATTGCCACAGCCGAATTAGGGGTTGTCCCAACTGAATTAGGGGTTGTCACAGACGAATAAGAGGTTGCCAAAGTCGAATTAGAGATTGCCACAGCCGAATTAGAGGTCACAACCGAATTAGAGGTTGTCACAACCGAATTAGAGGTTGTCACAGACGAATTAGAGGTTGTCACAACCGAATTAGAGGTTGTCACAGCCAAATTACAGGTTACCACAGTCGAATTAGAGGTTGTCAGAGATGAATTAGAGGTTGTCACAACCGAATTAGAGGTTATCACCACCGAATTAGAGGTTGTCACAGACGAATTAGAGGTTGTCACACCCGAATTAGAGTTTTCCGCAACCGAATTTAAACTGAATTTTGATTTTTTTTTCTATTAATTTAGTAATGATTTATTTTCCAGTATTCTCTAATAATTACAAAGCAGAAAAATAGTGCACTTTATATGGGGTTTTTTGAAGTCCTGGCCTCCATGGGTCACAACACCAATTCTAATGTGTCGTGTCCATAGAGTAAATATGGGTAGAGAAAATCTTTCACTCACCAAATTTCTGACATTTGTCCTCGTGTGATGTATACGTTTGATGTTGAAAAGAATTGCTTTACTAATACCAGATAGAGGCAATGGTTCAAAACAACGAACAAAATAACAACAACTGCGTTTCGTTTTGTGTGTTAAAATTAATGTGTTAAATACAACACAAATGTATGCTAACAATAACAGTCAATAAAAAAGTTTAAAACACATTTAAATTTCACAGTTTTTCACCAAAATGGCATGAAAAATTAAAGCAAGAAGTTATTGTAATTCCACCTGGTGTATATCACTTTTCGTCAAACATCTCTCTATCACACCGACCGCATCACGAAGAGTGTGAAAGGAAACATCAGATGAAACAAATGGCGGCTCTACTATAAATTTACTCTATGGTCGTGTCTGTCGATTTAGGCCCGAAACCGCGAGAGCAAAAATTGTACATTCTTCAACTTTTTCAATAGAATATTTCATTTATTTGAATTTGCATTTTTATGACCGATTTTTGTTAGTTTTTGGTTAATTCATTCATTAATTCATTTTGGTTAAATTCATACTACAAGCTTACAAGTCATGAACATTTTTCTTAATTGAATTTTAAACGTCGGTTTTGAAATATATAAAATTATGTTGTGGTAACCGAATTTAAAATGTAACAACAGAGTTCATGAGAAATTCCGTTAAGTTGCAAATTTTGTTATATGAGACCAGATTCGACAGTTGCAACCGAATCAATTCCAAATTCAGTTGTTACAAACGAAAATTTAGTCGACATTGCGAAGATTCAGTTGTAACAACCGAATCAGTTAGGAAATGAGGTTACTTCAACCAAATTTCAGTTGTGGGGACTATATTCAGCCGTGTCAATCTCAATTCGGTTGTGGCAACCGCGATTCGGTGGTAACAGGCGAATTTACGGTTGCTATAACCTCTTTTCTATGGTACGTTGATGGGAATGCTTAAGTCAATTGCAACGCGAGCTGCGACAGAGCGGTGTAGGGAAAAAAGAAAGGAGAAAATTCTACCAAAAAGTCAAAAACGGAACTAGTGGACATGGTTCAGGGCCCCCTTCATGATGATCTCCATTACGAGGTTGAAGGGGTCGCACAATATAGTATCGATTTGAGGCCCCCACTGATATCAAAATGGTTCGGTTAGATCTTTATCCACCTGTACTAAGGATTTCATGTCCGTCAGTGTCATTCTAGGTCAGATTTTTTTAAATATAGCACATTGTACTCTGATACTCCACTCTTTGGGCATGCAAATTTTGGATATGACCTGGTGCATGTACCTTGCCAGCTCATTGTCACCAGCCTTCGGTTGTGGCAACCGCAATTCGGTGGTAACAGGCGAATTTCCGGTTGCTATAACCTCTTTTCCATGGTATGTTGCAGAATGTCTTAAGTCAATTGCAACGCGAGCTGCGACTGAACGATATACGGAAAAATGATAGGAGGTAAACCGCCTCTTTAGGCGTAAGACACGGGCAGTGGAGAAAGCGCGAGAGTGAAAAAATTGACACATACAGAAGGCAGAATGAAGCCCGAAAATTCTACCAAAAAGCCAGAAAACGGAACTAATGGACATGGTTCAGTGCTCCCTTCTGTGAAGACAGGGACTTAAATCTCATCGCAGATGTGCAGACCATGTTGGGAATATGGAGAGATTATTTCTCCGCGCTACTGCTACCTGAGATATCCAATGACGCTGAGACAATCGATCACAATGTGGACGACAACGTCGATTGCCCTCCTCCTATCCAAGACGAGATCAGAACATCGATTGCCCGGCTTAAGAACAACAAACCCGCAGGAGCCGATGGATTACCGGCGGAGCTGTTTAAGGCTGGCGGCGATGAGGTGATAAGGCGTAAGCATCAGCTCATTAGCAAAATTTGGTTAGATGAATGCATGTCCGGCGAATGGGATCTCAGTGTACTATGGCCCACATTTTAAAAAGGTGACCCGAGCAACTACCGTGGAATAGGCCTTTTATCCATTGAATATAAGGTTCCATCAAGCATAATGTGCGAAAGACAAACCGATTATCGCTGACCTAATTGGTCCATACCAGTGTGGTTTTACGCCTGGAAAATCGACAACCGACCAGATTTTCACACTACGCCAAATCCTGGAGAAGACCCACGAAAAACAAATCGACACCTATCATCTATTTGTTGATTACAAGGCAGCCTTCGATAGCCCGATACGGGGGAAAATCTACGAAGCAATGTCTGAGCTTGGTATTCCTGCAAAACTTATACGCCTTTGCGGGATGACCTTGACGAACACCAAAGCCGCAGTGAAAGTGGGGAAGTATCTTACCGAACCTTTCGAATTTAAGCGATGCCTCAGGGAAGGCGACACCCTATCGTGCGATCTCTTTTACATCTTAATGGAGATCCATATGAGGAAAGCTGCAGTTAACATGAATAAAACCATCAGCAGCAAAAGTCACATGCTGCTCGCGTATGCTGATGATATAGATATCATTGGACGCACAGTCGGAGAAGTTACTGCGGTGTTTTCGAGAATTAAGAAGGAGTCAGCAAAAGTGGGTCTGTCATTAAATGAGGGCAAGACAAAATTAATGGTTTCAACGAGCAGGACCTCCACGCGATTAGACCAAAGCGTGAAAGTTGATAACCGTTATAATTTCGAGGTGGTGGATGAATTTATATACCTCGGATCTGCCGTAAACAAAAACAACAACGTCAGCCTTGAGATCAAGCGGAGAATTGTGCTTGCGAATAGATATTTTTTTGGGCTAAGCAAGTACTTTAGGGATAAATCCCTTTCCCGGGTATCAAAAGTCCATCTATACCAGACTCTCATGTGGCGCAGAATCCTGGGTCTTATCGCAAGCAGACGAAACATCTATAGGAGTCTTCGAGAGAAAAATACTCCGAAAAATGTATGGCCCTATAGTGCACAACGGCGAGTATCGGCGACGCATGAACCATGAGCTGTATGAGCCATATCCCGACATTGACATGGTTAAGCGGATCAAAATAACGCGATTGCGCTGGCTAGGCCATGTCAGTAGAATGGATGAAGACGAACCAGCGCGAAGGGTTTTCGAAACCGAACTCGAAGGATGACGAAAGTAGGAAGACCAAGACTCCGCTGGAGGGGTCAGGTGTACGAATCCTTGCGTACACTTGGTATTACCAACTGGGGAAATAAAGCAAAAGATCGAACTGGTTGGCGAAATATGTTATCTTCGTTTTGTAAGGTCCCTGACCCGTCAGGGTTGTTCGAGACCGGATAAGTAAGCTACCGAAATTATATTCCTCAGTATTGTCCCCATGTAAGATCATAGTACGGTACATTCATTGAGGACGATATTTGTCGTAGTGGTATGTTCCCTCTGTGGATTTTCAGCAATGCATATAACTCGGGCGCAGCGGCCAGGTCGTTCGTCAATTTTCGACCTCGCAATACTAGTTAATAGGACTTTGGGGTAGCGGGGGATGATGATATTTTGTTTGTCAGCAGCAATTTCAGTAGGTAAATTTCTCCAGAAGATTTCATAAGATTGGTTCGGTTTTGTGGAAGATATCTGGTCGAACAACCAGCCAATAAAAAAAGGGCAGGTATGGGTAGAACTTGAAAAAAGGGTAACATTAGTTTGGAATGATTGGGAATGTGTTAATAAGAATGTTTGCGACTAAACATGGATAGAAAGGACAAAAATTGAAACAACGAGAAATTTAGTTGTAATGATTGGAAATTTATTCAAAATAGTGTAGTGTCTAAAAAATGGTTGAACTTGAAAAAGGTTCAAATTAGGTAAAAGTTAAAAAAACAAAAAAAAATAAAATATATGACATGATTTGAATTTGTTCAAAATTGTGTTTGTCCGTAAAAAGAGCAAAATATGAAAATATGTCTTCTTCATAAAATTTATACATATGTTTGTAAAATAGGTCAAAAATGGGTAAAATGTAAAAATGGGAGAAAATTGTTTGGAACGTGTTAAAAAAAATTTCAAAATGCGAAAAAAATCGTTTGGAAAGATTGGAAATATGTTAATAATAGTGTACATGGATAAAATGGATGATTGAAAAAGTAATACAAATGGTTAAACTTCAAAACGATAGAAATTCGGGTTCGGGTTTATAACTTGTTAAAAATAGTGTATGTGGGTTAGACGGTAAAAGCTCAAAATGCGGGAAAAATAGGTGTTGATTGCATGGGGTTGTGGATGTTTTGAATGTAACACGGAGCATGTTTGTAATTTTGAAGTTTTTTTGGCGTAGAATACGTCTTACCTTACGGTATAGGGAGTCATGTCAGATTGTTATTGTTGTAATCTTTATTTCATTGATTATGAGGAAACGGCGAGATAACTTTTTTTAAAAATTTTTTTGTAGGTAAATGAAGATGTTATCTTTCGTTTGATATACATTTCATATTGGTTGATATCTTCCTAATATTTAAATTTATCTAATGAAAATTGTTTAAACACATACACTCAAACATATGTGTGGTGTTTGGTTGAGTGTTTGAGTTTGTAGCGTGAATACAAACTATGCTGCTGTTTCAGTGGGGACACAAACCTTCGGCTGTTGTTTTGATTGATGAAATATTGAAATTTCGTATATTTACTTATGTATTTAAGTGAAACAAAATGTTAAATGTGAATTTGAATTTAACATGGATATATAATTATAAAAAATATAAATCAAATTGATTTGCGTGTGTTATTTATCATTTATCCTTACTCTTTTAATTTAAAAACATATCCTATTTTTCCTACCATAAGCTTATGTACATATATTATCAAAAGTAGCTATCAAATAAATAAATTCATTTGCTTATGTTATTTATCATTTATTGTTATATATGTTTTCTGTCTTATAGGATGGCGTATTCTACGTTAAACTTAATGGCCGTGTCTCTGACACAGCCTGCAGGGACAGTCCGTGGCCGAAGGCCTCGGACAACTGTCTGCTGTATTTTTTTTAGAAGATCCCTTGTGTTTGCTTTTAATGCCAACATTTTTAATATGCAATTATTAGTTTTGTATTGAACAAAATCAGTTAAATCTATTTTTATCGGGTACAGCAAACGCGTTTTATGTTAACGTGCTTTTTATTATCTGAAATAATAATAATTTTGTGTATGAAAAATTTGTTTTGTAAGACGTAGACAATAACATACACTGTTTTCATTCACAATTTTCCAAACGATTTGATCGCATTTTCAAGTTTTATCCCTTTTGCTCGTTTTTAATCACATTCACATTCCTAACCTTTCCAAACGATTCTTCTCGCAGTTTGAAGTTTTACCCATTTTGCCCCCTTTTTACCCTCCTTTACACATTCACAATTTTTGCACATTCCTATCCTTTCCAAAAGATTTTTCTCATATTTTCAAGTTTTACCCTTTTTGCACACCCCCTCCTCCCTTCCCCCTTTACTCGTTTTATTCACATTCACACATTTTCCGCATTCTTAATCTTTCCAATTAATTTTTCTCGCATCTTCAATATTTACCCTTTCGCCCACTTTTTTACTGCATTTTGAAGATTTGCGTTCATAATCATTCGATACGACTTCTGTCGCATTTTTAAACACCTTCCCACCCATCCCATATTAAACACCTCCCCATCCTTTCAAACAATTTTTCCATATCATTAAATTTTCACATTTTGTTGCCCGCTTTTCTATTTTTTCCAGGGTTCGTATTTCGTGGGTTATGGGTTACCCAGGGTAACCTATCCCCATTTTTTATCGAAAGTATGAAAAAATTAGAAAAAATTTTTTTATCTCGGAAACAAAGCGTCCAATCGGAAAAATACCCAATTTTTGCGAGTTTCTAAGAGTTTTTCCCTTTTTTTAGCGGTTTTCTTATTTTGTCGATTTTTTGAAAAAAAAATTCTTCCATACGAATTGGAGCACTTTATGAAAAACCCTTAGAAATTCGGAAAAATTGGTTCTTTTGTCGATTGGACGCTCCGTTTCAGAGATATAGAAATTTGTTCTAATTTTTTCACATTTTCGTTCAAAAATGGGGATGGGCAACCCATTACCCATCGTCGTGCGTAGCTACCAATTATTTTCCCCATACCGTGTGGGTAATGGGTAACTTTCATTACACATTCACATGGGTAACACATGGCGGGGTAAATACGAACTCTGATTTTTTCACCCATATGTAAATTTTTCCTATACTTTTAATAATTAGAAAATATTATGAAATTTGATTTTTAAATCGGGAGCGAGCAATATTTTAAAATCTTTGGAAATAAAAATTCGGCTCCCGAGCAAAAAATAAAACTCGAGATTTTAAAAGATTTAAATCTTCAAAGAATTAAAAATTAAACTCCCTTACCGATTTAAATTTTTCGAGCGAATCGAAAATTAATGGCTCTCCTTACTCTGATAACACTGTGCAACAGTAGGTCTCGGGCCTCAACCAAATCAAACAATTGTGAAAGTACTTGGACGTGGTATGACAAAACAACGTTCGGTTTTGCACCTATATGTAACAATTTTTTTTACAGGCCGAAGAAAATTTTGGAGTTGGGTCAGGGCCCTATTTCAGATTTTACTTCCATAAATCTTAAACACCTTGAAATATTGGATTACAACCTTTGAGAATATTGTTGTTATTTTCCCATTTCACAATACCCTATAATATATTTCTAAGGAAAAGTACACTGTTAATCGATTATTTCACGAAACTTCATGAAAAATTTCACATATTTAAGTTTAGAATAAGAATATGGTTAAACGCAGCATTTCTACACCAATTATGGAGCTCTAAATATAAATTTTGTTGATTAGTATATTTAGAAAAATTATCAAGAAATTTGTAAGCTATAATACTTTTGAAGACAGCTACCGCAATTTATTTACCGATAGGCAGGAAACGTCAAAACATATAAAATATGTGCAATTTATCATGACGTTTCGTGAAATAATCGATTAACAGTGTACTATTCCTTAGAAATATATTAGTGAGCATTGTGAAATAGGATAGTAGCTACAATATTGTCAAAGGTTGTAATGTAATATTTCAAACTGTTTAGGATTTATTGAAGTAAAATCTGAAATAGGGCCTTGACTCAACTGCAAAATTTTCTTCGGCCTTTAAAAAAAAAATTGTTACGTATAGTGGCAAAACCGAGCGGGGTTTTGTGATACCACGTCCAAGTACTTTCACAATTTGTTGGTTTGGTTGAGGCCCGAAACAAATTCCTTTAATTTGTGGCACAGTGTAATCACACATAGGAATACAAATGTTTTAGAATTAATATGATTTTGTACTAAATGTGTCGATTTGTATAGGAGGTAGCAGATGGGGAGAGGAGAATACTACACCATTTCCAATTGAAATTTGAAAAAAATCAATTGAAATTTAAAAATCCTATTTGAAATTTGAAATACATCAATTGAAATTTGAAAATTCTATTTGAAATTTGAAATACATCAGTTGAAATTTGAAAAACATCAATTGAAATTTAAAATACATCAATTGAAATTTGAAACACATCAATTGAAATTTAAAAGACATCAATTGACATTTAAAACACATCAATTGAAATTTGGAATACATCAATCGAAATTTGAAATACATCAATTGAAATTTGAAACACATCAATTGAAATTTAAAAGACATCAATTGAAATTTAAAACACGTCAATTGAAATTTAAAACACGTCAATAGAAATTTAAAAATCAAATACATAAAATCGGTTAATAATTTTTAAATTTCAAGTGACGAATTTTAAATTTCAATTGATGTCTTTCAAATTTCAATTGATGTCTTTCAAATTTCAATTGATGTCTTTCAAATTTCAATTGATGTGTTTCAAAGTTCATTTGATGTATTTTAAATTTCAATTGATGTGTTTTAAATTTCAATTGATGTCTTTTAAATTTCAATTGATGTATTTTAAATTTCAATTGATGTGTTTCAAATTTCAATTGATGTTTTTTAAATTTCAATTGATGTATTTCAAATTTCAAATAGAATTTTTAAATTTCAATTGATGTATTTCAAATTTTAAATAGAATTTTCAAATTTCAATTGATATTTTTCAAAATTAAATTGATATTTTTCAAATTTCAATTGGAAATGGTGTAGTCGCTGGCAAAGTTTCATTGTGATTGGTAAAGATTTTCGGCAGTTGTGGTGTTGATCAACCAGCCAGACACACAGGCGGACATGGTTAAATCGTCTTAAAGGATCCTAAAAAAAATTCACCCAAAGATACTAACGGCCTTATTCTGGCAGGGTAACAAAAGTCACCACGCTTACTATTTGACAGCAATGTGACAGTTGTCACAAATCGGTATTCTGACACAATTTTTTTGGTGACAAAAGTAACAAAAACTGTTGCCTGCCAAAGAGGAGGTAACAGCGCGTGACAGCTGTTTTAGTTGCCGGAAAGTTGATAAAAACACATTTTATAAATCCTGCAAGTAAACAATAAAACTGTATACGCGAAAAATTAATAATATATTTGGTACCAAAATGTCAAGAGGGCATAATTAAATGGAGGAAGGACTTTTGTTACTTTGTGCTATGGAAATGGAGCCAAAATAAGAAATAACATGCTTTTGTGTTAGAATGATTTAAAAAGCGCGAAATGAATTATAAAATTTTTAACGTAAATATCTCCGGTCTTTGAATGGATATTGGTGAGTCATATACCTTAAAAAAAAGGCAACGGGCTTGTCTATTATCGGAAACTGCCAAAAAATAAGTATAATAGGGCATTTTTTTTGAAAAAAAATTAAATTTTTAGCAGAAAAGTGAGATTAAAAAACGTTTTATTAATTAGCTCCCCAATGGGTTAGTAAAAGCAAATATGTTTATAAACTGATTTATAGAGCTTAGAAAGACCTTTGTAATGATACCCATTTCTACCAGATCCGATCATAAATACTGGAGATAGGAACGAAGGCCTATATCTCAAGAAGTTGGACCGACCGCGGGATGGAAAACAATTTTTTGAACTCAGCGCATAAGCCTTTGTCGGTGGTGAAATTTTGATGTAGATCAGAGAGTTGGCGCTAAAGTAAATTATTTCTTCTAATTGGCGCGGTTGCGCAGGTGTATTCTTTCCGCTTAGCATCTCTGTATGTTCCTTGAGGAAGGCAATATAGCATTCCAGCTGTGCCTTTGCGGTGCTCTCAAATTCCCTAAATAATAATATATTAATTTTAATTCAATAAAACACAAATATATTAAATACTTACTTTTCCTTTTTTACCGCGTTTATTTTGTGCAGAAAACCATATGTTTTTGTTTTGTTGACCCTGCTTTCGACAATCTGTTATTGTGAGGTGAATTATTTGTTACGAGGTGAATTTATCGTTGTCACCGTTTTGCCAGAATACCAAATACAAACAATGGTGACAACTTTGTAATAATTTTCTGGTTACGATTTGATTGTTACCACATACCTCTGTCAATTTAATTTAATGTCGACCATATACAATTTTTTCGATAATATCCCTCTCTCTTTATCATATACTTTTTTCTCTTTTGGACTTTATTTGTAGTCCCGTTATCTATGATTATCGCTGTAAGTTTGCAATTCAATAGAAAATAATTATATGTTCCTAACACTAAAGTGAACCACTCTATCTTTCTCGGGTGTTTAGTATAAAATATCTTTCTGTACGTGAGTAAAGTGATCGTTATGAATATATGCTAAGTGAACTTACGGATGAGGATCGCGGAAACATTGTTGGAATGAGACTTGCAGGTAAAGGAATTGGCGAGATTGCAGCTGCGATAAATTGGCATCGCAATACAGTTTCGAATTTCCCCAAAGATCCCGAAAACTATGGTTGTATTAAGCGCAGTGGCCGCATCCCAACTGTAGACCAGAGGACTAAGCGGCGCATTTGGCATTTAGCAGCTAATGAGAATATAAGTTGTAGGGAAATAAAAGTAGAATTGCGTCTAAATGTAACGAGACAGCGATATAGGTCATCGGTTCCAAAGCAAAATGGTCAAACCACGCTTAACCCAGCGCCATAAAAGTGCGCGTATTGCTTTTGCAGAAAAGTACAAGTTTTGGGAGGACGAATTTGAAATCGTTATATTTAGTGATGAAAACGAGTTTAGTTTGGATGGACCTGCTGGTCACCATAAATATTGGAGAGATGTACGACATCCTCGGCAAACGTGCTACAAGCGAAACCACGGTGGTGGATCGCTTATGATATGAGCTGCATTTGGAGCACGAGGAAGTCAGAAATATGCATTGTCCCAACTGAAATGAATACGGAAGCATACGCTGATCTGTTGGACAGCAATTTAACTGACTTTGCTGGCGAATTATATGGAGATAACTGGACTTTTCAACAACACAACGCCCCGATCTACATTGCTCGGCTCACAAGGGATGTTTTTAAGTCCCGAAATATTCCATTACTGGAGCGGCCAGCCATAAGTCCTGAACTCAACCCATTTGAAGACCTCTGGGGGATACTTTCCGCCAAGGTGTTTTCAAAGTCACCGGAATGGGAGAAAATTGACATGTCCAGTTTAAGCAACTTAGTGAGTTCTATGCCACGCAGGCTACAAGTTCTTATACACAAAGGCAACTCAATATATTATTAACTACATATTTTAATTGGATAAGATTAAGAATTAAACTTAATTTTAATTTTTGCATATATAAATATTTTCTATGAAGAATATATCAAACACTTTTTTTGTTCTAAAAAAGAAATAAAAAATATGTTTTCTTATAATTTTAAAGAACACATAAATATGAACTAATATCTAAAATAAAAATCAAAAAAATTGTAGTTTTCAAAGCTCCAACTCAACATGATACATTGCACATATAAATATTTGACAGGGGTACGTGTCTATTCTATGTGTTAAATTTTTTCCGTATTACTCGTAAATGATATTTATCCCCATCTCTATGGGTGAGGGTATCAAAAGTACAAAAAAGTACCAATTGTTACCAGCACTGATTAACATCTGATAACACATCTAGTAACCGAGAGAGAGAGAGCGTGAATTAATGTTAGTAGGAAACACACAAGTGTATCAGGAGTGTAGCGGTTATTTTTGTATTTTTTTTGTACGGCAGAGAGGTGGTGGTGAGTGAGCCTGAAGTTTCCGGTTTTCACCAAGGGTGGTGGGTGGTTTTGCTTTAACTTCTAACGGTGGTGTGGTGGTTGTCGCTCACTGCTTGTGTTATTTTTTCCACTGGCATCATCATTGTCGCTGTCTGCCCGTCCGCCCATCCGTCCGTCCGTCTATTCATCCATCCATACGTCCGCCGTGGCAAGGCAATAGCAGCAAGTGCGCCAGAAGAAAGTTATTAGTTTGGTGTCGGCGCTCGGCTTAGTTAGTCGCTATTTTTGCACGCTTTTCGGTTGCGTTATAACATCTACTATTATTGTAGTTGACTTTAGTGTTGTTTTTGTGTATGTGTGAGTGGATGTGTGTGAGTGTGTGTAAACTGTCTACTACTACTACTACTACTACTGCTACTGCTGCTTCAACAACAGCAGGAACAACCAACAACTACTACTACCACATTTGTGTTTACTATATAACACTACTTTAGCTCTTCTTCTTCGTCGTCATCGTCATCGTCATCGTCTTCTTCTCTTATATTGTGTTTAATATTAACATGTTTGTTTCTACTACAACAACATACTGAAATTGAAAGTTCAAAATACATATACTACTACTACACACTAGTAGTATTATTAATCTATAAACGAGTACTACGACTAATACTACTGTAAACAACAAATAAATAGAGTGAAATAACCAATTTCCACGTAAACACCTCTCTCCTTCTTGGTTTCCGTCTCTGACTCTTAACTTGCTGTGAGTGCGGGACGATTTGCGAGATTGCTGCTTCTTATTTTTTACACACTTTCTGAGCGTGTGTGTGAGTGTAAAGATTTACACCGCTTACGCTCGATTCATTGTGTTAACAATATATATGTAAATGAGTGTGTGTGTGTTGTATTAAAGGATATTCTTTGTATTGTGTAAGTGTGAAAGTTGTTGTGTTGCGTTGTATTGTGTTACTCGCCACCATTCCTGGCCATTACTAGCCAAACTTGGACACCACTAGAGGAGAGGTGGTGGCACACACATTGAACTTGTGCTTGTGTGAGAAGAGTGTTGTACAAGAAAGTGATTAAATCACCGCCAGTAACTTTGAACAACAACAATACATACGAAATTATAACTCTCTTGTCCTGCAGTGGTATGGTGGTCTGTTTGTCAAATTAGTTTTATGTTAATTTTTGTTTGAAAAATCGGTTATCCGAACCTGGTCTTCAACATCATCCACCACCGCCACCATTATTATAGTAACTAAAATCGTCGCTACCACCATCACAACCTTCATTATCATCATTATAATCATCACGACGTCTGTCGTTGGCGCCGAGTAGTCATTCTCGACGTCTATATTGTGTGTTTTATTCCCACAATTTCCACGAAGGATAATAATACGGAAAACGAAAGTCCTTTTTTTATATTTGATTTGACGAAATTTAATAATAAAACAAAAACAATTAACAATAAGCAGAGGCACCTTATTCTCCCATCCCAACAACAACAACACCACCAACTTTAAGAAAATGTTGACCATTAACAATTAAAAAAAACCTATTTAAATTTTTGATTTGATTTTCCCTAAGTGATAAGAAACTCCGAGACTTGTTTGCGTGAAACATTTGACTTGTAATGATGAATTTCTCCGCGTTTGGTGGACCATTCTCGGGCATCCATCAGTTTGCCGCCAAGTTTGGCCATGACACCCAAACACCGGGTGCTTTCACCACACCCGGTATCAATGGGAATGTAACAACGGCTGCCTCAGCAACGGATAATCATGTGCAACGCTATCAGACAAATGGCAATCATTTTCAGCAGAATGTGCCAAATGGTAAGTAAACAAATAAAATTTAAATTTTTCAATATTTATATCAAACTTTCTGGGATATTCTACAAAAAAAAATTGAAGCATTATCACAAGATTACAATAAAGTATATTATTTAAAGGAATCATTCGAATGCTTTCAAATTGGAAGAGAAAACATTTCTTTCAGAATACAGATAGTGAATCAAGTTACCCACCACGTGTTACTGAGGTATTCGTGTTGGTTGTACCAACCGAATGCATGGGAAATTTGCAACATACTTAAAGCCAAATTCGGTTGTTGCGACCGAATTGATTTCAAATTCGATTGTTGCAACCGACTTATAGTAAAATTTCGTTTCTAGCAAACGAATTGATAGCAAAATCTATGGTTGCCACAGAATTGATAGCAAATTCGTGGTTTGCAACCGAAATACAATAAAATTCTGTTGATGCAAATGACATAAAACATATTTCGTTTGTCGCAACCAAATTGATAGCCAAATTCGATGGTTGCCAACAAATTGATAGCAAATTCGATGATTGCGACCGGAATAAAACAAAATGCAGTTGTTGCAACCGACTTAAAGCCATATTTCGTTTGTCGCAACCGAATTCAGGGCAAATTCGATGGTTGCCACCGAATTGTTAGCAAATTCGGTGTATGCAATCGAAATTAAACAAAATTATGTTGTTGCAACCGACTTAAAGCCACATATCGGTTGTCGCAACCGAATTGATAGAAAATTCGACGATTGCAACCGCAATAAAACAAAATGCAGTTGTTGCAACCGACTAAACACCATATTTTGTTTGTCGCAACCGAATTGAAGGCAAATTCGTTTGTCGCAACCGAATTGATAGCAAATTCGATGGCTGCAACCGAAATTAAACAAAATTTTGTTATTGCAACCGCCTTAAAGGCATCTTTCGTTTGTCGCAACCGAATTGATAGCAAATTCGATGGATACAACCAAAATAGAACAAAATGCCGTGGTTGCAAAAGACTTGAAGCCATATTTCGTTGGTCGCAACCGAATTTATAGCAAATTCGATGATTGCCACCGAATTGATAGGAAATATGGTTGCCACCGAATTGATAGCAAATTCTATGATTGTAACCGGAATACAGCAAAATTCTGTTATTGCAACCGCCTTAAAGCCATCTTTCGTTTGTCACAATCGGATTGATAGCAAATGCGATGGTTGCCACCGAATTGATAGAAAATTCGATGGATGCAACCGAAATAAAACAAAATTCTGTTGCAACCGACTTAAAGCCATATTTCGTTTATCGCAACCGAATTGATAGCAAATTCGATGGTTGCCACCGAATTGTTGGCAAATACGAAGTCTGCAACCGAAATGATACAAAATTCTGTTGTTGCGACCGACTCAAAGCCACATTTCGTTTGTCGCAACCGAATTGTGGCAAATTCGATGGTTGCCACCGACTTGATAGAAAATTCGATGGTTGCCATCGAATTAGTAACAAATTCGATGGATGCAACCGAAATGAAAGAAAATTATGTTCTTTGCAAATGACTTTAAAGTCATATTTCGTTTGTCGCAACCGAATTGATAGCAAATTCGATGATTGCCACCGAATTGGTAGTAAATTCGATGGCTGCAAGCGAATTGGAAAAATGTTTGTTGTTACAACCGATTTAAAGTCATATTTCGTTTGTCGCAACCGAATTGATTGCAAATTCGATGATTGCCACCGAATTGGTATCAAATTCGATTATTGAAACCAGAATAAAGCAAAATTATGTTGTCGCAACCGACTTAAAGCCATATTTCGTTTGTCGCAACCAAAATGATTGTAAATTCGATGGTTGCCACCGAATTGATAGCAAATTCGTGGATTGCCACCGTATTAAAAACAAATTCGATGGTTACAACCGAAATGAAACAAAATTCCGTTGTTGCAAATAACTTGAAGCCATATTTCGTTGGTCGCAACCGAATCAATACCAAATTCGATGGCTGCAACCGAAATAAAACAAATTTTTGTTATTGCAATCAAAATTATAGAATTTTTTTTTCCTAGAATGAAAATAAATTTAATATCAGTTGTCACAACCAAACCAATTATGATTTTTCAACCGAATTCCAGTTGTGGAAACTATATTCATTCGGTTGTGGAAATCGCAATTCGATGGTAACAGCTGAAATAAAACAAATTTCTGTTGTTGCAATGAAAATTATAGAATTTTTTTTTGCTAGAATGAAAATAATTTTAATTGCAGTTGTCACAACGAAATCATTTATAAACCCGACGATTTTTCAAACGAATTTCAGTTGTGGAAACTAAATTAAGTCGGTTGTGGCAACCGTAATTTCTGTGGTAACAGATGACTTTGCAGTTGCTACAACCTCTTTTCGAACAATTACTTCTATGAGTGCAGAAATCACTTAAGTTTCCAATGTCTCAATCAAGGCTGTGAAGTTTTCCTTAAATGTCAAAAACTCCGACTCAAACTTCCCAATTTCAAAATTTTTAACTCCAACTCCACAAATAAACCAAACGCATTTAAATTGATTAAAAGAATTTCACAAAGCAGCGCTTTAATTTTGTTTTAAGAAGTGTTAAATAATACCTCGCCCAGTTTCCTACGAGTACAAAAAAAATCCTTGGCCAAAAATTGGACTAGGTAGCACGCTGAAAAAAAACGTCCCCAGCAAAATATTGCAGGAAACATGTACGTGTTTGCAAGCATTTTTTTCATGAATTAAAGATCTACTGCTTTTTGTTTCTTTGTTGTCTGCACGTTTTTTTGTTTTTAGCGGTTTTCAATAAACAATTCCACATTTGGGTTAGCCTATTAATTTTTGTGTCTCAAACATGTAATATTGAATAGCAAATACAATGTGTTTGGATACAATTATATTATATTTGCGGCAAGCTACAAACACGTTATATTTGCATCCAAAAAACAAAAAAATTCATATTTTTCAGCATGTAATAGCGGAACCGAAGGGTGTTAAATTGCAGGTAACTGAATTGTCAGAAGTTCGAATTTCTAGATACGAGTATTTGAAAGTCAATATTTGATGTCCGAAATTTGGCGGCTAAAGATTGGATAGGGTAAAAGATGTATGTAGTATATAGTAATATTTTTGAGAAAAATGTTCGTGCTGGAAAGTCTGGAAAAGTCTTCCGTGACATCTCTAGAACTAGAACAACACAGTGGAAAGCTTATATTTTAAATTGGAGTAACAATTTTCTGTTTTTTAAAATTTCACTGAATTATCTCGCAAGCTAAGGGCAATATCGCTGGACATATAGGTTTGCATTAATTGGATATATATGAATGAATTGTTTCCCATTATATCCCATGAAGGGACAGGGGAGAACTTCTCACAATCACTGAGCTGTGCGCTTTCCAGTTTTCACTCACTGATTGGGACCTACAGTTTTGGATATATAGGTTTACATTAAAATTCGTAAGTTCCTTCTATACCTCGTAAAACTTGTACATACTCCTACATTGACGAAATGTCAAACATTTTTCAAACAAATTTTAAGTTTGAATTTATGACAATTACGAGGTATATGAAGTATATGAGCACACGGTTTGATGCAGCTCCCATACAAATTGTATCAACCAAGTTTGGTACTATCGCGTCCGGAGGATACAAAAATTTAACTTGTTAGGCCATCATCCTTGGTTCCCATATAAAGGGGGTTTCGATGCCATTATGTATGGAACTCGATTTCTTTTGCATGGCCACCACTGGCACGCTTGCAGAAGTCCAGACGCTGAACCCAATTTTCGACGGTCAAATCGCACGACCGAGGCGGCCAATCGACTGGGCCATTTCGTGAGATAACACGTTCACCAAACTTGGTTTTCAATAATTTGATTGTCGCATTCGCTGTGTGGCTTGTGGCGCCGTCCTGTTCGAACCACATGTCCTCCAAGTCCATATTATCCAATTGGGGCCAAAAATATTCGGTTATTATTGAACGGTAGCGATTCGCATTCACAGTAATGTGCCGGTCTTGATCATCACGGAAGAAGTACGGATTGCTGTTGTAGCGATGGATGCAACCGAAATAAAACAAAATTCTGTTGCAACCGACTTAAAGCCATATTTCGTTTATCGCAACCGAATTGATAGCAAATTCGATGGTTGCCACCGAATTGTTGGCAAATACGAAGTCTGCAACCGAAATGATACAAAATTCTGTTGTTGCGACCGACTCAAAGCCACATTTCGTTTGTCGCAACCGAATTGTGGCAAATTCGATGGTTGCCACCGACTTGATAGAAAATTCGATGATTGCCATCGAATTAGTAACAAATTCGATGGATGCAACCGAAATGAAAGAAAATTATGTTCTTTGCAAATGACTTTAAAGTCATATTTCGTTTGTCGCAACCGAATTGATAGCAAATTCGATGATTGCCACCGAATTGGTAGTAAATTCGATGGCTGCAAGCGAAATGGAAAAATGCTTGTTGTTACAACCGATTTAAAGTCATATTTCGTTTGTCGCAACCGAATTGATTGCAAATTCGATGATTGCCACCGAATTGGTATCAAATTCGATTATTGAAACCAGAATAAAGCAAAATTATGTTGTCGCAACCGACTTAAAGCCATATTTCGTTTGTCGCAACCAAAATGATTGTAAATTCGATGGTTGCCACCGAATTGATAGCAAATTCGTGGATTGCCACCGTATTAAAAACAAATTCGATGGTTACAACCGAAATGAAACAAAATTCCGTTGTTGCAAATAACTTGAAGCCATATTTCGTTGGTCGCAACCGAGTCAATACCAAATTCGATGGCTGCAACCGAAATAAAACAAATTTTTGTTATTGCAATCAAAATTATAGAATTTTTTTTTCCTAGAATGAAAATAAATTTAATATCAGTTGTCACAACCAAACCAATTATGATTTTTCAACCGAATTCCAGTTGTGGAAACTATATTCATTCGGTTGTGGAAATCGCAATTCGATGGTAACAGCTGAAATAAAACAAATTTCTGTTGTTGCAATGAAAATTATAGAATTTTTTTTTGCTAGAATGAAAATAATTTTAATTGCAGTTGTCACAACGAAATCATTTATAAACCCGACGATTTTTCAAACGAATTTCAGTTGTGGAAACTAAATTAAGTCGGTTGTGGCAACCGTAATTTCTGTGGTAACAGATGACTTTGCAGTTGCTACAACCTCTTTTCGAACAATTACTTCTATGAGTGCAGAAATCACTTAAGTTTCCAATGTCTCAATCAAGGCTGTGAAGTTTTCCTTAAATGTCAAAAACTCCGACTCCAACTTCCCAATTTCAAAATTTTTAACTCCAACTCCACAAATAAACCAAACGCATTTAAATTGATTAAAAGAATTTCACAAAGCAGCGCTTTAATTTTGTTTTAAGAAGTGTTAAATAATACCTCGCCCAGTTTCCTACGAGTACAAAAAAAATCCTTGGCCAAAAATTGGACTAGGTAGCACGCTGAAAAAAAACGTCCCCAGCAAAATATTGCAGGAAACATGTACGCATTTTTTGCAAGCATTTTTTTCATGAATTAAAGATCTACTGCTTTTTGTTTCTTTGTTGTCTGCACGTTTTTTTGTTTTTAGCGGTTTTCAATAAACAATTCCACATTTGGGTTAGCCTATTAATTTTTGTGTCTCAAACATGTAATATTGAATAGCAAATACAATGTGTTTGGATACAATTATATTATATTTGCGGCAAGCTACAAACACGTTATATTTGCATCCAAAAAACAAAAAAATTCATATTTTTCAGCATGTAATAGCGGAACCGAAGGGTGTTAAATTGCAGGTAACTGAATTGTCAGAAGTTCGAATTTCTAGATACGAGTATTTGAAAGTCAATATTCGATGTCCGAAATTTGGCGGCTAAAGATTGGATAGGGTAAAAGATGTATGTAGTATATAGTAATATTTTTGAGAAAAATGTTCGTGCTGGAAAGTCTGGAAAAGTCTTCCGTGACATCTCTAGAACTAGAACAACACAGTGGAAAGCTTATATTTTAAATTGGAGTAACAATTTTCTGTTTTTTAAAATTTCACTGAATTATCTCGCAAGCTAAGGGCAATATCGCTGGACATATAGGTTTGCATTAATTGGATATATATGAATGAATTGTTTCCCATTATATCCCATGAAGGGACAGGGGAGAACTTCTCACAATCACTGAGCTGTGCGCTTTCCAGTTTTCACTCACTGATTGGGACCTACAGTTTTGGATATATAGGTTTACATTAAAATTCGTAAGTTCCTTCTATACCTCGTAAAACTTGTACATACTCCTACATTGACGAAATGTCAAACATTTTTCAAACAAATTTTAAGTTTGAATTTATGACAATTACGAGGTATATGAAGTATATGAGCACACGGTTTGATGCAGCTCCCATACAAATTGTATCAACCAAGTTTGGTACTATCGCGTCCGGAGGATACAAAAATTTAACTTGTTAGGCCATCATCCTTGGTTCCCATATAAAGGGGGTTTCGATGCCATTATGTATGGAACTCGATTTCTTTTGCATGGCCACCACTGGCACGCTTGCAGAAGTCCAGACGCTGAACCCAATTTTCGACGGTCAAATCGCACGACCGAGGCGGCCAATCGACTGGGCCATTTCGTGAGATAACACGTTCACCAAACTTGGTTTTCAATAATTTGATTGTCGCATTCGCTGTGTGGCTTGTGGCGCCGTCCTGTTCGAACCACATGTCCTCCAAGTCCATATTATCCAATTGGGGCCAAAAATATTCGGTTATTATTGAACGGTAGCGATTCGCATTCACAGTAATGTGCCGGTCTTGATCATCACGGAAGAAGTACGGATTGCTGTTGTAGCGATTTACTTTTGTAGCGTCTCTGTTGAAAACCCCGTTATATATGTTGTACGAACCATGCTTGGAGCTATCAGCTCCAAAAGGTTTCAAATATTCGATTCAAAGAAATTTGGATCCTTTAGTTTAGCTTAGTCAAAATAGGACATGTCGCTCGACGTTTTCATAAAGCCCCTATATAAATTGCAACAACCATGATCCGCACTGTAGACTCCAGGATTTACAAATATATACCGATTTGGTACGTTACGTGTGTCTTGGGCCAAGGATTATCTGTTTTGAAAATAGTCCATCTCGGTCCACGTTTTTTGTAACAACTAAGCTTGGTGCTATCGACGCCTGTGGTTACAACTATTAAACGATTCTAAAGTTGATACATAAGATAAGGCCAAGACTAATTGCTTTGGTATATGGTCTATATCGGACCACGTTCACCCGCAGAAAAATTTCGGTTGTGACAGCGGAATTGGCCATAACCGAATTTAGATGTAGCCACAATCGAATTTAAAGCTTGTCACGGCCCCACTCGAGGCCACAACAACCGTATTAGAGATTATCATAACAGCATTAGAGGTAGTCACAACGGAATTAGAGGTTGTCACAACCGAATTAGAGGTTGTCACAACCGAATTAGAGGTTGTCACAACCGAATTAGAGGTTGTTACACTCGAATTAGAGGTTGTTACACCCGAATTAGAGGTTGTTATACCCGAATTAGAGGTTGTCAAACGAATTAGAGGTTGTCAGAACCGAATTATAGGTTTTCACAAGCGAAATAGAGGTTGTTACAACCAAATTATAGGTTGTTACAACCGAATTAGAGGTTGTCACGAGCGTCTAGTCTCTATATTCAGTTGTCACAGTCGTATTTAGATTATATCACAACATAATCGGTTGAACCAACAGATTTCAAGAGAAATTCGGTTGCAGAAATCTAATTTTTCATAAATACAGTTGTTGGGAACGGAATAATGTCAAACTTAAACTTAAAGCGAAATTCGGCTGTTGCATATGAATTGATAGCAAATACAATGGTTCGAACCGAATTTGTATCAAATTCGGGTGTAGAAACCGATTTGTATCTAAACTCGGTTGTTGCTACCAAAATTATAGAAAATTTTGACTAAATAATCGATAATGTCGCTGTCACTAACCGAGGTGACCGTCGTCAACAGAAATGTAAGGTAGTCAGAACAGGGACCGAACCCAATTTCTCATTTATAAGAGCAACGCACACTACCATTTCACCTCCGACGGCCACAAATAGATCTAATACAATTGGAAATTCAATCAACATGAAGCGACGATGTTTCAATCGAATTTCAATTCTGGGGACTTAAATTCAGTCGTGATTACCTCAATTCGGTGCCAACAGCCGCCAATCTAGCTAGGTACTATAGATATTTATTATAAACAGATCAGGGACGCTAGGTGATATAGGGTATTATCATTGTTTGCTTTCACCTCAAGGCTTGCCCAACCATATTAACTCTGTCCACTGGTTTATGTTGGGCATATTTTCTTTAGTACACTCAGCTAATTTCATCAAATACACTGACTATATCCTTGGGTTACCATAAGACATATGTACCATCATTCTTGGGTTGGTTTAAGTCATATATTAGTCTGGCTAAAGAATTCCATTATGATATAACTTGAATTGGAAAGGGTCATTTCAAGGTCTGTATAACCTGTTCCTCGGTCTCGAACGAAAGGCAAGTCAGTCACTCGAACTTAACAGAAATTGAGTTCCTCTAAATCAAGAGGTTTCGTTCGACTGACTATCTATGACCGACATCATTTCACAATTACTATCTTTAAAATTTTTACTATTACTTGACTTTGCGTTGATTGCTATTGAAATCAGCTCTAACTCTATACAACAACATTAAGCCGTTTCTCGAACCATGTCGTTGGAGGGTCATCGGTTTCCGAAAGTTCCTTAGCTAATTCAGCAACCGTTCGTGGTGAGATTGTAAACGCTAGCAATTCAACTTTCAACCATTGCTTTGTATAACTTTAAGCTTCACTAATCTAGCAAACTGTTAGAACAATCAAGCTGCCACACACATCACAAACTGTTCGCTGTTAGCTTCATACTGCAGATTATTCGTTTTGAATTTTCACTTTTGGAACGAAGTTCCTTATCGCACGTTGCGGGATGTGGGCTAAACGGAATCAACTTTTTTTTAAACACTATTATGCCACAACCGAGTATTATCAACTTTATTGGGTACTTTTGCTTTGGTTTGTGTCTAGACTAAAATATGTTGGGAAATTTCTTGTTTAATGGGAAGTTTTCTTGGTGGAGCCATGTAACCAATATTTAGTATATATTGTAGTTTTGAACCCAATAAAAAGTAAATTTAGCAAAGCCAAAGTGAAAGAAGTTTAAAAAATAAAATTTTCTTAAATAAGTGCCTTTTCTTAAAAAAAGTAAATTTTTTCAAAAAATACCTATTCATATTCTTGACCAAAGTACATTTTCTTAACAAAATACCTTATATTAAAGAAGTACCTTTGATTAAAAAAAAGTAAATTTTCGTACAAAAAGTACCTTTTCTTAAAAAAGTACATTTTGTTACAACAAATTGCGTTTTCTTAAAAAAATACCTTTTCTTTAACGAGAAACTTTTCTGTGAAACAAAATAACTTTCTTGCGATAAGTACCTACTCTTAAAAAAGTACGTATTCTTGAAAAAAGGACAAATTCTAAAAAAAATTCACATTTTTTAAAAATAGCCTTTTCATCAAAAAAATACATTCTCTTAAAAAAATAAATTTTCTTACAAAAATTCCTTTTCTTAAAAGTACATTTTCTTAAAAATAAAATAATACCTTTTCTTTTCTTGAGATACTCGTAAGAGGCCTTTCTGAAAGTAAGTACATTTTCTTGAAAAATAACCTTTTCCTAAAAAGAATATCATTTCTTTAAAAAGAACCTGTTCTTAAAAAAGTACTTCTTTGTAAAAAAATTCATAATCTTATGTCTTTTTCTTACAAAAAGTACTTCTTCTTAAAAATAGTACTTTTCCTTAAAAAAAAACATTAGTTTTTAGTAAAAGAAGTACCTCTCTTTAAAAAATATACTTAAAAAATGTTTCTTATAAAAAGTTCATCATTTTACAAAAAATTTTATTCTTAAAGATTCATTTAAATTATCGTATTTTTCAACGGGCGCCTTAGGCGGGTTGGAACTAACTAGTACATAATATATAGCGAAAGGAACTTCGTTCCAACCGGGTGTCCCCCGGCACCTCATGTGGTTTTTTTTTTTAAATTTTTTTTCTTTTTTGATTTGATAATTTGTTTGATTTTCTTTCTATAGAACTTTATATTGTTACGAATTTTCTAATTGCCCTGTTTAATTTGACAATAAGTAAAGACCAGATAATAACGATCGGAAAATAAATTTAAATAAAACAGCAACGGCGTCAGATGTCAAATTGATTTAGGCTTTATTTTGAAGCTACATTTACGCCATTAAGTTCGAAATAGCACATGATTCAAATGGTGGCCTCGACTTCGCTGACAGCGCTTCAAGCGGTTGGTCCATTTGTAGATGACCCCGTCCTATAAGTGCGACGTTATTCTTGCAAAAGCGTTTCGAATGCTGGCCTCGAG
Organism: Phaonia tiefii; assembly: GCA_963931995.1. Taxonomy (NCBI): domain Eukaryota; kingdom Metazoa; phylum Arthropoda; class Insecta; order Diptera; family Muscidae; genus Phaonia; species Phaonia tiefii. The sequence continues at coordinate 296,438,464 of OZ008367.1, forward strand.
ATCATCTAAAGTGGTTGGCTTGTTAGCGTAGAAAATAATCGGGGTGTTAATTCGCATGATCGTGTGAGATGATCCAGTCGCCAAATTTGTCCTTCACAACTTCGTTCGTTGCGTCGCTTGTATGACATGTAGCCGCCATCTTGTTGGAAACACAGCTCAGAAATGTCGATGTTGTTGAGGTCTGAACACAGAAAGTCGGTTAGGTTAACATGGCTGTATATCGAGAACCACTGGCGGTAACGGTTTATCCTTCGCCATTTCAAAAGAAATAAGGTCCGATGATGCCGCCATGCCCTAGAATGTACACTAAACAGTCAATCTTTGTTGGTGCAGTGAGGCTTGGTCGAACACTTGAGGATTGTGTTTGCTCCAATAACGGCAATTTTGCTTGTTGACATAGCCGCTGAGCAAAAAATGGTCTCGTCCGAGAAGATGATTGTTTTCCGAAATACGAATCTCCGGCCAACATTTCCAGCGCCCAATTAGCGAACTCACGCGTTGCCTTTGGTCGTCCGGTTTCAATTCTTGCCTCAGCACAATATTGTACGGATGTAAGTCCAAACCCAACCGCAAAATAATCCGTGTTGACTATGAACCGGATTTCTCATTCACCTCATTTTTCGACATCATCCCCTGACGAAATTAAGAACCTGCCGTATGATTTTTATGAAAATATGTATATCTTGTAGCCATCGGTGGTGCAATGGTTAGTGTGCGCGTCTCTTGTACATGAGAAAGTGGGTTGGATCCCTGCTCAGACCACCTTACATTTCTTTCGGCGACGGTCACACCGCTTAGTGATGGCGACACTATCAAGTACTTAGCCATGTAAAAGCTTCTCAAAATACCGTTCGGAACCGGTATAAAACTGTAGGTTGCAATCAGTGAGTGTAAAACTAGAAAGCGGACATCTCACTGATTGTGCGAAGCTCTCCTCAATCCCTTCATGGGATGTTATGGGACACCATTTTTTTATGTATGTCTTGTGATCAGTTATATATAAAAATTTACTAAAATCTTTCAGCAAGTACTTAGTTTGTTTATTGACGTGACGTCAAAAACGCCAAGTGATGTAAATGTTACTTGTGTGATTCCCAGTTAGGCCATGATGACGACCGACTTCACGTCGTATTTACAACTCAGCCGGAGTTTCGATAACATTAATAATTTCCATACGTTCGGCGTGAAATGCTGCATGATGAAATATCAAACCTTACTGAATACAATAACAGCCAAAGTCACGATCTGGAAAGAAAACCTAAGCGAACGAAAGCCAGTCACTCACTTTCATTCTTATCCCAGGCTTTAAATGTTATTGTGTGTTTGCAAAATCGGAAGCCACTAACTATTTTCGCTGTCATCTATGCGAACGAAAATGTCAAAACCAGTCACTTGTCTTTTGGTTGTCGCATAGCTGGAAATCAAATAAAACCTTGAAACAAAAGCAATTTAAATATAATTCAATGGAAGAAACACAATGGACAGAATATAATGTCATTATAATAAATTTATTATTAAAATATATTTCCATTTCAGCAGAAAAACGCCAACTTTGCGGCAACTGCAGATACTGGTTCCTCATTCTCTTCTCTCTCGCTCCGAAATTAAATGGCGAACGTCAACTTTATGTTATTGCTTTGAACAACAACCATACAAACACACGTAAAACCATGCGAAAGACAAGTCGAAAGATAGTGACTCGCTTTTTGGATTTTGTAGGAGAGGGTGTAAGTGCGGTCAGATTTTGCACTGAATTGTATATGTTTTCGTTCGTTTGTTAGTGACTCCCAAATCAGCTGTTTGTCGCATAGAAAGAAAGCGAACGTTAACGTTCGACATCGTGACTTTGGCTGTAAGTCTTTTCTTAATAGCACTATTGCCGACGATGTGTACGTTATCCCATCTAAAATTAGATGTATCCAAGATTTGCACCAATCGGTTTATTTATATCACTACAACTCCCAATTTATTGTACCACTTAAACTGCCAATTCGCGAACCATCTCTTCTCGAGTGTTGTCGAAAATCCAACATTGACTTTATGATTGGTGGTGAAATACCATCTGTTCTCATTTGTCACATAGTGTTCCCACGATATCATCAAATATACGTGGTGAGTTGGTATAAGGTAACTTTTCAACTTGCAACTGCGGCCTACTTTTAGGCTCAATTAAAATTAGGCATTCATGTTGCAATAGACACCACAAACTTCTTCGAAATACCAATAATAATTTGACATATATGTAAAGGGTTTTCCAATTTGAGTGATATGATTTCTTTAAAAAAAGAACACACTCATTGTTAAGGAAATTCAAATGATTTTTATTTAATTGAAGTACAATCGATACAATTAAGTTCTGAATAAAACGTCTTTCAAATGGCCTCCACGTCTTCTTTTGCAGGAACGAATTCGATGAACCCAATTTTTGAGCACTTTTTCCACTAAATCAAGTCGTATGTCATGAATAGCACGTTCAATATTGACTTGTAAAGCTTGGAGAGAGTCTGGTTTATTGCTAAATACCAATGACTTCAAAAAACCCCACAAGAAATTGTATAATGGTGTTAAATCACAACATCTTGGAGGCCATTCAATATCACAATTTCTTGAAATAATCAAATCTCCAAACTTTTCTCGCAATAATTCGGTTGTTAGACGGTTGTAGACGTAGCCCCAGATGTTGTCAAGATGAACTTCTTCCAATTTCGGCCATAAGAAGCTTGTTATCATCGATCTATACTGGTCTCCATTAACAGTAACGGTGTTATCAGCTTCATTTCGAAAGAAGTAAGGACCGATGATTCCACTAGACCAAAAACCACACCAAACTGCCAATTTAGGTGAATGTAATGGTTGTTCATGAATAATTGGTGGATTTTCTTCGCACCAGAATCGACAGTTTTGTTTATTTACCGCACCACTCAGATGAAAGTGAGCCTCATCGGAGAAGATGATTTTCTTAAAAAAAATTGTAATCGTTTTCAAGTTGTTCCAAGACAAAATCGGCAAAATCATGACGTTGTTCGTGAGTATATCTCTCCAGGATGAAATTGTAAACATTACTGAATACAAGGAAAAAAAATTACAGATACTACGAGGCTGGATCAATAAGTCCGTGACTTTTTGAATGAAACACAATATTTTTTTTTTTTTGGGAAAAAAAATAAATTTTAACATAATCTCCATTTAGCTCAATAAACTTAATCCAACGTTTCTCCAATTTTTGTATTCCTTTCAAAAAATAGGATTTTTCGAGGTCCATAAAATAGGCACTTGTCTGATCAATCATTTCATCGTTGGAGCTAAATCTCTTTCCACCGAGCCATTTCTTTAGATTTGGAAATCCGGAGAATATGGCGGATGAGGTACCAATTCGTAGCCCAATTCATGGAATTTTGCCATTGAGACTACACCCGTGCATTATCATGATGAAAAATAAATTTTTTCTTGGCCATATGGGGGGTCTTCGTTAAATCGGTTCAATAAGTTGGCATAATATTCGCCGTTTATTGTTTTTCCTTTTTGAATGTAATCGATGTAGATTATCCCGCGTGCATTTCAAAAAACGGTTGACATCACCTTATTGACCGACAAACTTACCTTGACCTTCTTCGGAGCCGCTCCACCCGAGAAACCCATTGTTTAGATCCATGATCCATGTTACGTCCACAGTTACAAAACGCCGCAAAAACTCCTTCGAATTGCGGTTAAACAACTCCAAACAATCCTTTGCAGTTGTCACACGATTACGTTTATGGTCAATTGAGAGCAAACGCGGCACCCATCTTGCAAACAGCTTTCTTAAACCCAACTGATCATTTAAAATCGAAACCACACTGGCATATGAAATTCCTATGGCATCAACAATCTCACGCACTTTTACTCTTCGATCGGCCAACACCATATCGTGGATTTTTTCGAAATTTTCAGGTGTATTGAACTCAATTGGCCGTTCAGCAGGTCAATTCTGTAATTCTCCTAGCTAAATCTCTAACTCTATCGCTAAAATGCTAAAAAAATTTCAAGGCAAATTTCTTAGAGATTTCTCTAAATCCGTATTCTGTAACTGCAATCAAGAGCTAAGAAGCTAAAATTTCCTATTTTCGCCGTAGCTAATTTGCTAAACGTAGTCTATACTACTCACTCTGCTTTGATACAATGCTGAGAAAAAGAGACAAACATATTTCGCATACATTTGACACTTTATATTAGAGCTGCCAAGCTTCATATTTTGTTATCCTCAAAAACATATAGAATTTTCCTTCATAAAATTGTAAAAAGAACTTGTAAATTGCTAATTTTTAAAGGTAAACTTGAAAGTTCTTGTCAAATTGTATTTAGGTTTTGCAACATACGTTTAGTATTTTGCCGAAAAACCACCAATTATTGATATCCCTCTAAAATTTTGCAAAACATGGCAGCTCTATAAAGGCTTAGTTTATTTTATGTAAAAAAGTAAACAAACAGTTTATAAAATTTGTGCTCCTCCATGTATTGAACTGAAATGAATTTCTGCTCCTTTGTTATTCTTTTGGTGGTTTCCTCCATTTTACTGCTGAAATTGCAATAATTTTAACAATTTTTTTTTCAATTTACAATTACTTACCTTTTAGCTGCTTCAATTTTTGCTTGCTAAAAATTCTTCATTTAAGAGACAATTAACAGCTGTTTATTGCGTACAGAATTCAAAATAAGAGTATTTTAGAGATGAAGGTTAACGCTAAAATTACGGCGAATTTCATTTTAGATACACGTTACAGAATTGCATTTGATGCTAAAATTCTCTAAATTCATTTTAGAGTTTTTTAGCGATGGAGATTAAGCTTTAGCAACTTACAGAATCCAGCTGCAGAACGTTCAGCGTCATTTGTACATGTGCGACCACAACGAAAGTCAGTAAACCACTTTTTTACCATTGAAATCGTTGGTGCAGAGTCCCCATAGTATTTATCAAGCTTTTCCTTGGTTTGATTGGCGGTTTTTTTTCGCAAAAAAATAATGTTTAATGAGCACTCGAAATGCACTTTTTTCCATTTTTAAAAAAATGCACGAGGTTGTATATTTTGCGCAAAGTAAATGCCAGAACTTGCTCACAATTTGCATTTCATATAACTACGAGGGAAGTTCGAAAAGCCACGGACTTATTGATCTGCCCTCGTACAAATGGCCGAAACGTCACTTATGTTTGTTAAGCTAAAGATGTAATGCATTTATCGTACCAATATCTACAGCTGCATGGATTTGATGAGTAATGGGTGGCAACCCTGATCAAAGCCACAAACATACCACCTGTTCATACACTCAAAAAAATAAACACAGCAGAAAAGTCTGCTGAAAAGGGGAAAGCAACCAAATTTGCTATTACAGCAAACATTGGTTTGTTGTTTCAGCAAACAGTATGTCAGCTATTTTATCAACCCTACAAAAAGTTTGTTGTTATTGCAGTTCATTTGCTGTATTAGCAAAGAAATTTTCTGCTGATAAGTAGCATACATTGTTTGCTATTAATAGCAAACTTAATTTTTGGGGTGTACGTAGCAATTGCATTTAGTAATAAGTACAATTGTCTATGGTTTTTACATTTTATGAAATTTACATTTGCAGGTAATTTAAATTACAATACTAACTATAATTTCAGTCTAATGACTTGATCCCGAGTGTGATTTGAAAACCACTCTGGGCTTAATAACAAATTTCACATTAGAATACTATTATAAATGTTGTGCTTGAGAACAACAAATTTCTAATTTGAATTCTCTACATATTAATACAAATTTCAATACAAAATTTCTAATAGGATTACAAAATCCCAAATTTATTGCCCCTATTACGGTTCTCAACTTTTGCGAGAGTTTGGTGGTAATCGATGAATTGGCATTGTCGTTCTCAACTCAACGGCCGACTCAACTCAACTGAACAACAGCTGATTTTTTGGTTGTGTTCACTTATTTTTGTCGTATTGCCTTTGACAACTCTGCGCCAGTGTGGTCGACAAATGCGTTAAATTTACACCACTGCTTGAGAGCAGTTGAGTTTGAAGTTGTGCGTGATAAGAATGGAGAGATCGTAAGAAGATATTATTTTGGCTTCAAAGTATAATTTTCATTTAACATTTGAACATTTTAATTTACAAAATAATATTTTATAAATTTAGAAGTATCAAAATCAAAAATTGAGAAACTTGTCCAGCTAATGGAAACTAATCCAGCCGTTGCCCTTGGAAAAACACAATTTAGCACCACGAAGAACCAAGTGCCAGAACTATGGGAAGGATTTGCTGTGGAGTTAAATAGTTTAGGACCACCGTCCAGAACATGAATGAATGGCAACGGGAATGTGCAAATACATATGTACCTTGCACTGGGCAGCTCAAGAAGGTTGAATGCATCACGAATATTTCTACTTAAATGCAACACATCTATATTCGCGTTTTCGACTCCCATCTTCATAAATGAAATCTCTGCTATTTATATCCATTTCGATTTTGCAGGCACAACACAATTGTTAACTTCGTTTATTTTCACATAAATCAGCTGCTTTTACTTGTCAAAATTGATATTTCGAGCTGGTAATACCATAACAATTGCAACCAAAAACAGTTGTGAACCACAATACAAAAGATAAGTTTGGTTGTGTTGAAGTTGGGTCGTCTCTAAGTCGGCCAAACTAAGTTGAGTGGTGAACGGTAATAGGGGCATATATTTCAAGTTTAAATGCAATATTAAGAGTTAAAAATAAAATGTATGTAATTAAGATGGAACTTTACACTATTTTGGAGGCACCAAAACACCATGACTGTATCAAGATATGAACAACAAAATTTGGTTTTTATTACGATCTCTATTTTGTGATTATGACGCCGTCAATGTGTTTCATCGGATGTCGTCACTTTCATAGAAGTGATGAAATTATAATAATTTTATTGATTTTGTTTTTAATCATAGAATACGGTTAGTATCTATTATGTATGTTTTTAATGAATATGTATGTAAATATATACATGATTGTATATGCCTACATGTAAATATATATAAGTACATACATACATATGTACATATAAGCGATATGAGTTGTTTGACTCATTACCTTTCACTACCACCATTATGTACGTACGATATTCACCATACACCATACTAAACAACAACAACAGCAGCAGCAGTAAAAATAAGAACGACAATAAAAACAACAACTGTATTAAAAAGTACCCCCGTTAAAGTTTTGTTGCCGCCACCATACACACCATATTCACGCATACCACGTACAAACACACACATACCACATACACTCTTATATTTATGTATGTAGTGTGTGCCGCCTTGCCTCATCATACGTTGTGTTATTTCATTTCGAAAGCGCCTGAAAGCAGTGTAACACCACCCACCCTTGTTTTCCTATTTGTTTTTGTTTTAGCTGAACTCAAAATGAAAAGGAAAAGCTGCTGGCTTGATGACGATGTTGTTGTTGTTGTTGTTGCTGCCGCTGCTGCCATCAAAATGCAATGAACTCTGGTGTTCTGCAGTTGTAGTTGTTGTTGCTGTTGTGCTTTTATTTGTTTTTTTCCTCTTCAATTTCATTACAAGTAGAGTAAAAGAAGATATTTGCTATATTTTGGTGTTTTGTTGTTGTTGTTGTTGCTGTTGTAAAGTCCAACATTCAGACAACTTCTCTGACTTCTTAAAGCATAAGAAGAAGAAGAAAAAGAAGAATCATAACAAGAGTGCAATGAAACTACCGCTCTGCCACCGGGGGAGGTTGAACGTGTTTTATTGTTTTGAGAGAGGAAGAGAATGGCAGTGGAAGAGTGTAAAAATATTGTAAATCCTTACAAAAACAATTAAACATTTCCCGCAAACAATATTTGCATCATATTTGCTGTTTTTCTGATTAAACTTTAAATCGTTAAATCCTGACAATTTTCACAATGACAATTCAATTTCAAATGGATTTATGATTTCAAATGGGCAATAATAGTTAATGGAACGTTTGAGGTGGGTGTGTGTATGTGAAAAACTCACCCCCTGTTGGTCAAGAGTAGTGGTGAGTAATGTTGAATTTTTTAATCAAAGATTCTAACTACACCTATTTACACAGCCAATATGTGGTTTCTAGTGGGTATTTATGAGGGAATTGTAAGGGTTTTGGATGCTCGTGACCAGAACAACGTTTAATGAGAATGACAGTGGGGAAATATGACCGTTAACCCCAAATTGATCACTATATTTACTCGATATGGGGAAGATAGGAAGATAAACCTAAATGTCCATAGTAAAAAAAAATATTGATGTCTCATTACATCCCATGAAGGGATTGGGGAGAGCTTCCCGCAACCAGTGAGATATGCGCTTTCTATAGTTTTTACTCACCTATTGGGTACTGCAGTTTTACACCGGTTCCCAACGGTATTTTGAGAAGATTTTTCATGGCTAAACACTCGATAGTGTCGCCACATTGAAAGAAAATCTGTACATCAATTGGATGATAAATGTTCATCAATTGTTCTTCATTGAATTGATGACAATTTTCATCACTCCATTGAAAAGGTTCTTCAATTGGAAGATTGTGCGTTTCTTCATATCTTTCAGCTTCATTGAATTGATGATCTTTTTTACATCAATCTTCATCATTTCAATTTAGTAATAATTAGTGGGATGTATTCAAAATATAGACGTAGTATTGAAAAAATAAAGAGAAAAAGAAAAAAAAACTAGAAAAAAATTTAAAATAAATACATAATAGAAAATAGTGCAATGGACAGAAAACATTATCCACGCAATGAGCATTTTCTATGTGGTCTTATACCTTGTTCTAGTGGATTTTTTACACTGGAAAATAGTGCAAAGAATTTAGCTACAGATTAACAAACAATTTACATCAAAATGATGATCAATTTACATCAAAATGATAATCAATTTACATCAAAATGATGACAAACTTACATCAAATTGATGACAATCTTAAATGTAATTGTCGAAAAATGCGCAGCAAATTGATGAAAAATTTGCATCAACTTGATGTAACGTTTTCGTTCAATCAACGTAAACTATTGATGAAATATGAATGAAAGATTGATGAAATGTTCTTCATCAATTCAATGAAATGTGTCGTAGGTTGGAAAATGAGGAAATGTTTCATCAAATTGTTGAAGGATTTCATAAATTTTATGAAGCTTGAAATATTTACATCAACTTGATGTAACGTTGGCGTTGAATCAACGTAAACTATTGATGAAATATGAATGAAAGATTGATGAAATGTTCTTCATCAAGTCAATGAAATGTGTCATAGGTTAGAAAATGAGGAAATGTTTCATCAAATTGATGAAGGAATTCATAAATTTTATGAAGCCTTTTCTTTCAGTGCATCACTAAGCGAGGTGACCGTCGTGGACAGAAATATAAGGTGGTCAGAGAAGGGATCGAACCCACGTGCTCATGTACAAGAGCCGTGCACCTTAACAATTGCTCCACCAACGGCCATAGTTTAGAGTAGTATAAGTCGATCATGACAGACTGGATACAGATGGATACGCCACACAACGGCACATGAAGGCCCAATTATGTAGCGGGTGGCCCAAATACAAAGGTATCTTTTTAAATCTAACATTCATATGATGAAATGCCACTGATAGATTTTTTCTGTTCGAAGTGAGAAACGACTACAAAAGTCAGTCGCTTTATGCTCGAACAACTTTGGGGAATATTGCAAACTTATTTCCAAAATGAGTGCTGTGTTTCCCAAACTATATGTTTCCCAAACTACGTGTTTGTTGGAAACAAGTTTTGGCCGAAATTTAGCATCCAGACTGGCTTGCTAGTGGACGGGAAGCCAATGTCGAGAAGTCAATGCATCTAAACAGCGTGACAGTTTGGTGTTGATTTTGGAGAGGTAGCATCATTAACCCATTTTTTTCGAAAATGCTGCTGGCAACGCCATTTCAGTCAACGGCCAGTGCTACAAATCCATGATTACGGACTTTTTATGAGTTGAAATGAAAGATATGTACTTGAATAGTCTTTGCTTTCAGCAGTATGGCGCACCATGTCAAATCTTATCAAACAATCAATCGTTTGCACACTAAGTTCGGTAAACGTGATATCAGCCGTCTGGGCGATATCAATTGACCACTTCGGAGCTGCGAGACTTGTTTTTGTGGGGTGCAACTAAATACCGATCCTATGCTAATAATCCAGAAACGATCCATATCATTAAGGCTAATATCGTCCGAGCCATTCGTGAGATAGAACCAGAAACTGTCAATAAAGTCTTGGAAATGGTCGTCGCGGCTGGCTCGGATGTGGTCCAATTGGGATTTCCCTTTCCAATTGAGATTTCACGTTTTGCAGCAGATGGGGCCGCATCAGTTGCGTTAACGCAGCGAATGATGTCTTCCAAGTCGTCGTCAATCGTCTTTGGAATATCGACGTATACTAGCAAATTCACATACCCTCGATCTTGGAGGCAAATTCAAAGGTCCAAAAGGTTGTTGAAGCAAAAACTCTCCCACATCAAGGCGAGTCAAGTCAGGAACGAATAAGACATTGATCATTGCTATGTAGCGACCACCATTATGCCTTTTTCTGGATTGAACGGCGTCTCAGGGATAGAATTGGTGCTATCGGGCCTGGATCGGACGTGGATCTTATGGGGCTTGTATACCAAATGATCACCAGGAGATGTGCCACCACATCCGAATTAAGAACCTCGATCCGTAGGAGGCATGTTAACAGAGGCACACCTTCTGTGAATCCTTGAGCTGAATGGAATTCTGGTCACTCTGGAAAATGTGGGTGCGACAATTGTTGCTTATGCGGACGACGTGACAATGACTATAAGGGACAAGTATCCCAGCACCCTAAGGGACATTCTCCAAGGTACCTTACGAATTATGCTCATATGGGCGGGTGAAAATGGGCTGGGTGTAAACCCGGTCAAGATCGAGCTGGTCCTTTTTACCCGAAGGTATGAAATAACTACCCTGGAACCTATCACTTTGTATGGTTTTGAAATTAAGCTTGCAGAGTGTCAGCCTGAGTTTTATTTTGGACAGGAAGCTTAGTTTCAGACCCATCATAGCCGAAAAAGGCGATGATAGCTCTATACACCTGCAAGAGGGTTACAAATTGTAAATGGGAACTTTTCCGAAGATGGTTCACTGTATTTCTACAGTGGTGGTGACATTGCTAATGTTCTATGGGGTTATCGTGTGGTGTCAGATGCTTGATAAACCCATCTATTGTGCACTACTGACTAAGGTTCAGAGAATGATAATGATGTCCGTCACGAGTGCTCTACCCACCACTTCCACTGATGCACTGAATGTAATGTTATATTTGTTGCCGGTGGACATTATAGGCAGGCTAAGGCAACTCTCACAATGGGGCATGTTCGTAGTCGGTCATGGAACAGTGCAACTCCAGTGGTACTCCCAGCATTCCTGAATTTGTCGACTACTCGTAAACTGAACCACTATTCGAACGCAAATACCACACTCTCATACCGGGAAAGGATTCCTGGAACAAAGGAGTTCCTGGGTCAAAGGAGTTCCTGGAACAAAAGAGTTCCTGGAACAAATGAGCTCCTGGCAAAGATGGTTATGTAAATTTCTATACGGATGGTTCGCAAATGAAGAATCAGGTAGGCTACGAAGTTTATTCTAGAGACCTAGGGTTGTCCCTTTCGCTTATATTACCGGATCATTGTAGCGTTTATCAGGTAGACAATTTGGCTATTAGAGAAATGGCCGACTGACTGAGGGATAATAGTCCAGCAGTCATTGGGATCAATGAAAGCAGTATTCCTCAATTCAACATTTGCCCAGGACTACCGTAGATCTCTTAACGAGATGGCCCAGCTGTACGATATTGACCTCATGTGGGTGCCAGGGCACAAGGATATTTTGGGAAACTGCTGAGCTGAGAGTTGGCCAGGAACTAAATTACAGATTCCACACAGACCTTACAGATTTCATAGCGACGTTGAAGCATATCCTGCAATGATAATGCAGGAGAGATGAACAATGGGCACAGATTCTGTACGCTCAAGAAAAATCTGGTCCATAGTGGTATCAGGAGAACCATGAACCTTTTGCCTTTAGCCAGTCCCAAGGTGTCAATGCTTCTTTGAGTGTTGACGGGAAACTGTCAGATTGGTAGTCATGCGGCGAGACTAAAGGTCAGGGCAAATGACTTCTGTAGAAGTTGTAACGATTAGAAATAGGCGAGGACAAGAGCCGGGGGGGGCCAACGCTTCATCTTTTTAGTCCGTGGTATCACACTGTCAGATAGGTAGGCATGCGGCGAGACTAAAGGTCAGAGCAAATGACTTCTGTAGAAGTTGTAACGATGACAAATAGGCGAGGACAAGAGCCGGTGGGGCCAACGCTTAATCTTTTTAGCCCGTGGTATCACAATGGTATAATATGTCTAAGTGAGCCGTTGATCGATTGCCACTAATACCTAGCCTAACCTAAAACTGCTGTTACACATACCAAGATTATCTCCATAAAAAAAACCTCAATAATCCCCGAAAATGCGTTATTCTTGTTTGGTGTAAATGCCGTATAAGGTCGTCTCAACAATGGCTTAAGGATTATCTTCACTCCTAAAGCTTGGTACGAAGGGTTTTTCACGAGGAAATGATGTTTCAGTCAATTCTTTCCTCGTGAACAACAATCAGTGTTTTTATGTCATTTTCCAACACTGGATATATGTTGGATCATGGTGCAAACGTATTGTAATTCAGCATAATCATAGAGTAATGACGATAGAGAGTAGCCAACTCTCTCAGTAAATTGATGACATTTTGTGTGTTGCAGATGGGCAGTTGGATGTTGAAAAGTATGGCTTTAATAATACCAGATAGAGGCAACGGCTCAAACAACCAAAAAGAATACAGCTATGGCATTTCGTTTTGTGCGCTAAAATTTCTGTGTAAATACAATAAATGTGTAAATACAAAAAATATATACTAACAATAAAATATAACAAATAGGTTCAAAATACATTTAAATTTCACAGTTTCTCATCAAAACGACATGCAGCAATTTTTGTAATTCTACCTGGTGTAAGTCAATTTCCGCAAAAAACTATCGCACCGACTGCACCACGAATAGTGTGAAAGGAAATGCCAGCAGATGAGGAGAATGACAGCTTTGTATGACATTACTATATGAGCATAATTTGACAGCAGCAATAAAGTAAATAAAAAAGTACGAAACCAAAATACATATAAATGAATTTTAAAGTCAAGTGAGTCAACGATATGAACAGATGTTTTAAATCAGATGTTCTAGTGATACTACGAGGGCGGATCAATAAGTCTGTGACTTTTCCAACTTTCCTCGTAGCTATATGAAATGCAACACTGCTCCCATCAAGTAGCACCTGTTAATAGACTAATGTCAAATTTTGAGCAAGTTCCAAGATAACCGAGCTTATCTTGTTCTCTCGGAAATATAAAATACCCGCATTTGAACTGCCGTCAGTTAATGGGGTGCAATTACAGTTGACGGAAAAGGTCAAGTATCTGGGGATAATTCTCGACAGAAAACTGTCTTGGAAACCGAATGTGGAGGAGAGGGGTGAAAAAGGCATCTTTTGGTCTTTACTGATGTAAAGGGGTGATAGGAAAGGGCTGGGTACTGTCTCCTAAGATCACCATGTGGATTTATACGGCAATCGTCAGACCAATACTTCTCTATGGCATTGTAGTTTGGTGGAGGTCCCTTCAAAAGAAATATATTCTAAATTCATTGATGAAAATTCAAAGATCATCACTGATTACCGTTAGTGGGGCAATGGGCACGACGTCAGGCACTGCACTTAGTGCTATCCTGAACATATGTACTCCTGATATCATGGCCGAATCGGCAGCCGCTACGCTACATCCCTGGTGAGAATCAGAGATTGTGGCGTTTTGATATCGGGGCATTTCGGACACGCTGAATTACTACACCGGATCAACTCTATTCCCGTAAAAACGGACTACTGTATCCCCTACCTTCTACCAGCGACAAATCTAAGGACTTCTATTCCGAACAGGAATACCTGGGAAAAGTCACTGGAAGGGGACACCAGTAGTATCAGATTTTTCACGGATGGATCAAAGTTGGACGAGCAAGTAGGCTATGGGGTCCATTCAACGGACCTAAATATAAATATCTCCTTTAAGCTGCCTGATCACTGTAGTGTATTTCAGGCGGAAATTACCGCCATACTAGAGGCTGCTGAACTACTGAAAAGTAGTGTCACAAACCTCCGGAGAATACAGGCAGGCTGCCATAAAATCCCTGGAAGCCATGTTTGCTACGTCCCTGACGGTGAATTAAATCCTCTCATCACTTAGGGTGATGGTAGAGTATTTTGAAATCAGGCTCATCTGGGCACCGGGACACAGCGACATTCTAGGCAATTGCGTAGCGGATGCGTTATCTAGACAGGGCACTGCGGCAAGGTATGCCAATCTCTACCTGCCGTTTACAGATCATGCAGTGAACCGATAATATGTTCAAGGACAAGTGGAGACTTACTTCAACTTGCAAACAAGCCAGGGTCCTCTGGCCACAGGTGGACAGGAAGAGGACTAGGCAACTACTTAACATGCCGAGAGGCAGGTTATCCACAATGCTAGGAACACTTACGGGACATTGTCTTGTAGGAAAACGTGCTCTAAGATTGGGACATAGAAACTCCACTCTCTGTAGATGCTGCATGGAAGAGGACGAGGAAAGGACGAAACACCTTCTCTTGGATTGTCCTGATCTGGCAGGACTGAGAAGTAGGATATTCGGAACACATCTTGTTAGCACAGTAGCTCTACAGGATATTGCTGTAGGTCTTATAGACAAGTTTATTGAAAGGGCAAATTGGCTAGATGACTAGTCAATAGTTGCTATGGAGGAAACTGCAGGTATCACAATGGGCTTCTTTAGCCTAAGTGTGCTAGACAGCGTGCTGTCTTGCAGCCTTTTCAACCAACCGTCATTTACTTTGCGTTTAACAGCTGTTCAAAACATACAACCTCGTGGATTTTTTTTAAAAATAGAAAAAATTGAATTTCGAGTGCTCATTAAACATTAGTTTTTGAAAAAAAAACCGTCAATCAAACCAGGAAAAGCTTGATAAATACTATGGGGACTCTGCACCATCGATTTCAATGGTAAAACAGTGGTTTACTGACTTTCGTTGTGGTCGCACATGTACAAATGACGCTGAACCGTCTGGACGACCAATTGAGGTCAATACACCCGAAAATTTCGAAAGAATCCACCATATGGTGTTGGCCGATCGAAGAGAAAAAGTGCGTGAGATTGTTGATGCCATAGGCATTTCACATGGCAGTGTAGTTTCGATTTTAAATGATCAGTTGGTTTTAAGAAAGCTGTCTGCAAGATGGGTGCCGCGTTTGCTCTCAATTCACCATAAACGTAATCGTGTGACAACTTCAAAGGATTGTTTGGAGTTGTTTAACCGCAATTCGAAGGAGTTTTTGGATAGATCCCTTACAACATTCCGGAGACCAAGCACCAGTCTAAGCATTGGGTTTCTGTAGGTGAACCGGCTCCAAAGAAGGCCAAGGTAAGTAAGTTTGTTGGTCAATAAGGGGATTTCAACAGTTTTTTGGATGCACGCGGGATAATCCACATGGATTATCTTCAAAAGGGAAAAACAATAAACGGCGAATATAATGTCAACTTATTGGACCGATTTAACGAGGATTTAAAAAAGGATGTAAGAAAAATGTAAAAAAGAAAAATGTTCTTTTTTATCAAGATAATGCACGGGTGTACCACGTGTGGTCTCAATGGCAAAATTCCATGAATTGGGCTACGAATTGGTACCTCATCCGCCATATTCTCCGGATTTAGCCCCCAGTGAATATTTCCTATTTCCAAACCTAAAGAAATGGCTCGGTGGAAAGAGAATTTAACTCCAACTATGAAATTATTGTTCAAACAAATGCCTATTTTATGGACCTCGAAAAATCATATTTTTTTGGAAGGGATACAAAAATTGGAGAAACTTTGTGCTCAGTGTATTGACCTGAAAGGAGATTATGTTGAAAAATACAAAATCTGTGTTTCATTCAAAAAGTCAGGGACTTATTGATCCGCCCTCGTACGATATCACTTTTTTTTTTTTAAAAAAATTTCTAAAACTAAATATATAAACTCCCTTATGCCTATATCTCGGGAACAAATAGTCGAATCGAAAAAATTACTAAGTTTTACGAGTTTCTTAGGGTTTTCAATAAAGTGGTCCAATTCGTTTGTAAGTTTTTTTTTTCAAAAAATCGCCAAAATAAGAAAATCGCTAAAATGAAAACCAGCTATAACTCGAAAACGGTGCGTCCATTTGTATATATTTTATATCATTCGAAATAATTTAAAGAGATATAGATGACGGCGAGTAATTGTAAATGCAAATATTTTTTTTTGTAAAAGAATAATGTTGACTTTGTAAGACGACATGTAACTTTTTCCCCTTGGGCAAGGATAATAAGGCATTATCTGTGTTGTTTTTCTTCACAAATACATATAGGCATACACGCATATATATATATACATATATATAAGGACATTAAAAACTAGATATTTTATTTTACCCATCATTATGACACATCCATATGGGGTATATGATTCAGCAGTACATACTTATATACATTTGTAACTAATTATGTATTTTTGTATATCTATGTACATATATAAATCATTGTATATAACTCTCACCTGTTCCAATGGATAGATTAGATTGAATACAACATAGTAACTATATATATGTATATATGGATGTATGGGGCTTCCTACATATAATTATAATCTTTTTGAAATAAATAACAAAAATCGGCAGTTGGTGAGGGCCTAATATGTACTCACTGCATAACTAGTACTTAGGCGTCCGTTCATTCCAAAGTTCATTGCTCCTGAAAAAATGCAAAAGTTCAATAAAATTAACGCTGCGTATTAAACTCACTACACTACACCACACCACACCACTCTACGCTACACCACACTACACCTAGGGGTGGTAATTATAACCCCCATATGTATGTATACTGTATTTTAATATGTGTATGCATGTATATGTGCATATGTTTAAGTTTAGTACACTCAAGTTATAAAAAGCTAAAAACTTGAATAAACACAATCACATGCAAGTATCTGTATATATGAATGTATGTGTGTGTTTGTGTGCATTGACTGTATTTGAAATTGAAAACTCAAATATCAATCGTATATGAATCAATTGGCAGGATTTCTTGTAATTTTTAAATCCCACCTAGTGGTGTAAAATTTGAATTTTATTTTATTCTATGTTTATCATATCCTGGTTAAGGAGTCACTTGACGTCTGGTTGTACACGCCAAAATGGCCCCAGCAACATATTGCAGCAAACATGTACATATTTGCGAGCATTGTTTTCGTGAATTGAAGATCTGCTGCTTTTTGGTTTCTTTGTTGTCTGTCACGTTTCTGTTTTCAGCAGTTTTCGACAAACAAAGCCACATTTGGGCCACAAAACCGTATATTATAACCAGGTAATCAGTGTGTTTCCAACATGTAATATAGAATAGCAAACACAATGTGTTTAGACACAAGTATACAATATTTGTGTATATTACATTTGGGTCACAAAAACTTACATTATAACCTAGTAATCATTGTGTTTCCAACATGTAATATAGAATAGCAAACACAATGTGTTTGGACACAAGTATACAATATTTGTGTATACTACATTTGGGTCACAAAACCGTACATTATAACCTGGTAATCAGTGTGTTTCCAATATGTAATATAGAATAGCAAACACAATGTGTTTGGACACAAGTATACAATATTTGTGTATACTACATTTGGGTCACAAAACCTTACATTAGAACCTGGTAATCAGTGTGTTTCCAACATGTAATATAGAATAGCAAACACAATGTGTTTGGACACAAGTATACAATATTTGTGTATACTACATTTGGGTCACAAAACCTTACATTATAAACTAGTAATCATTGTGTTTCCAACATATAATATAGAATAGCAAACACAATGTGTTTAGACACAAGTATACAATATTTGTGTATACTACATTTGGGTCACAAAAACTTACATTATAACCTAGTAATCATTGTGCTTCCAACATGTAATATAGAATAGCAAACACAATGTGTTTAGACACAAGTATACAATATTTGTGTATACTACATTTTGGTCACAAAAACTTACATTATAACCTAGTAATCATTGTGCTTCCAACATGTAATATAGAATAGCAAACACAATGTGTTTGGACACAAGTATACAATATTTGTGTATATTACATTTGGGTCACACAAACTTACATTATAGCCTAGTAATCATTGTGCTTCCAACATATAATATGAATAGCAAACACAATGTGTTTGGACACAAGTATACAATATTTGTGTATACTACATTTGGGTCACAAAACCTTACATTATAAACTAGTAATCATTGTGTTTCCAACATATAATATAGAATAGCAAACACAATGTGTTTAGACACAAGTATACAATATTTGTGTATACTACATTTGGGTCACAAAAACTTACATTATAACCTAGTAATCATTGTGCTTCCAACATGTAATATAGAATAGCAAACACAATGTGTTTAGACACAAGTATACAATATTTGTGTATACTACATTTGGGTCACAAAAACTTACATTATAACCTAGTAATCATTGTGCTTCCAACATGTAATATAGAATAGCAAACACAATGTGTTTAGACACAAGTATACAATATTTGTGTATACTACATTTTGGTCACAAAAACTTACATTATAACCTAGTAATCATTGTGCTTCCAACATGTAATATTGAATAGCAAACACAATGTGTTTAGACACAAGTATACAATATTTGTGTATACTACATTTGGGTCACAAAAACTTACATTATAACCTAGTAATCATTGTGCTTCCAACATGTAATATAGATAGCAAACACAATGTGTTTGGACACAAGTATACAATATTTGTGTATATTACATGTTGGAAGCACAAACGTACATTATAGCCTAGTAATCATTGTGCTTCCAACATATAATATGAAAAGCAAACACAATGTGTTTGGACACAAGTATACAATATTTGCGACAAGCTACAAACACGTTATATTTGCATCCAAATAACAACAAAATTCTGTTTTTTCGGTGTGTATCAAATATATATGTATATATTAATTTTGCTAGATGGAACAAACAAGCTTTTGCGTTCGTTTATTTTGGAATCATTTATCTTTCAAGTGTAATATAAAATACCGACAGTTAATTACCATCACTCCCCAAAACATGCATTTTCAGAATATGATAGAATTTGTGAAATTTTTCTTTCGCACGAACTAGATGCGTCCATGGTGCTAGCTAGGAAAAAGTTTAGTGATTGGGTCTAGTATCAAATCGTACCTAACGACATCTATTTTCATTATTTAATACTCTCATTCCAGAAAAAAAACCTTCAATTCATCCAAAAACTTTTGAAATTGGTTCTTCGGACGAACAAAATAACTACGTCCATGGTGGTGGTCACCAGCAAAAAGTTTGATGATTGGGATTAGTGACGAAATATACTTATTGTAATCCACTTTCATTATTTAATACCGTCATTGTCGAATAAATCTTCAGAATATCAAATTCGTCCAAGAACTTATGAAATGTTAGCGTTGAACGGACAAGATGGTTACCAGGAAAAACTTACTTTTACTGAAGGAAGGAAGACTTACTTACTGATTGGGACAAGTGTCGAATTACACTGTGAGACAAAATTAGATTTTTTTCAAAATGATGGGGTTCTGTCAACGGATTCTGGTAGAAAAGTCTAAAAAAAATATACGTGTATCGGCGTTTTGCCAGATCTGATCAGTATTTTTTTTAGGGCCTTCCTGCACTTGGGCTAAGATTTGTTTTTTGGAGTGTTCGGACACATATAGTGAAATTTTATGGCGGTAATATTTGTAGAAAATTTTGACCACGCCTCCCGTCATTTTGGAGCAGTTTTTTGCGAGTTTTCAAAAAAAAGTAAAAATTATGGTTATACGTGACAGCTAGAGGGTTAATTTGTTCCACAAAAATGTTTATCTGAATCTTTTCTATAAACCTTCTGAACATACATAATTTTTTTTTGATGTCGCACAGGTGTACGCTGAAAAACGGTATTTTTTGTTGTTTGGATGCAAATATAACGTGTTTGTAGTGTTTCACAATTGCACTATACTTGTGTCCAAACACGTTGCGTTTGCTATTCAATATAACATGTTTGATACACAATGATATATGAAGGCTATAATAGTTATATGTTTTTGAAACCCAAATGTGGATTTGTTTGTTGAAAACCGCTACAAACCAAAACGAGACAGACAACAACAAAAAAAAACAAATAGGCGGCAGATATTCAATTTATGAAAACAATGCTTGCAAACATGTACATGTTTCCTGCAATATGTTGCTGGGGCCGTTATTTTTCAGCGTTTATTGGAATCCACTGTCATTATTTAATACTCTCTTGTTCTCAAAAAATTCTTCATAATATTAAATTCGTCCAAGAACTTATGAAATGTTTGCTTCGGACGAAAAATATGCGTCCATGGTGATCAGCAGGAAATAGTTTAGTGATTGGGATTAATATCGAATTATAGCTTTTGGAATCTACTTTCATTATTAGTTATCCCTATTCCCGACAATTTCTGCACCATATCAAATTTGTACAAGAACTTATGAAATGTTTGCGTTGGACGGAGAAGATGCGTCCATGGTGGTTACCAGCAAAAACATTACTGATTGGGACAAATGTCGAATTATAGGTATAGGAAGCCACTTTCATTATTTATTACCCTTATTCTCGAAAAAATTTCCGTAATATCAAATTCATCTAATAACTCATGAAAAGTTTGCTTCGGACGGACGTCCATGGTGGTCACCAGGAAAAAGTTTACTGATTGGGATTAGTATGGGATTATTAAGTAGGTATTGGAATCTACTTTTATTATTAGTTATCCCGATTCCCGACAATTTCTGCACAATGTTAAATTTGTCCATGAACTCATTACATTTTTTGCTTCGGACGATCAACATACGTCCATTGTGGTCACCAGGAAAAAGTTTAGTGTTTGGGACAAGTGTCGGATTATACACGCTGGAAAATATTGGCCCCAGCAACATATTGCAGGAACCATGTACTTACATGTTTGTAAGCATTGCTTTTGCGAATTGAAGACCTGCTACTTTTTGTTTCTTTGTTGTGATAGATAGACAGCAGTGTTTTCAGCAGTTTTCAACAAACAAAATCACACTTGGGCCACAAATACATAATATGTATATTTGCTTGTCGCAAATATAGTATTCTTGTGTACAACCACGTTTTGTTTGCCATTCAATATAACATGGAAGGAAAAATACATCCGTGAATGGTGTTCAAATATAATAAATCTATTTTCTTTACATCTATTACCATTAGCTTTATTTTCAATATTAATTTTTCATATTCAGTATATCTATATTCATTACTATCCATGGTGGGCAGCAGCAAAAAGTTTAGTGGTTGGGATTAGTATCGGATTATAGCTATTGGAATCTACTTTCATTTTCTACCACCTTAATTTACGCCAAAATCTTCAGAATATCAAATTAGTCCAAAATGTTATGAAATGTTTCCAAGTTGTTCCCATTCCCGAATTAATGTTCAGAATATCCAATTCGCCAAAAATCTTTGAATTTTTTTCTCGGACGAAAAAGCCTTATGATTATCAAATAATGAATTTAAACTCCTAAAATATCGTTCACTTAATACCGGCTATATAATTCCTGACTTTTGTTTAGAAGTGTGTGGTAGATGGCAAGAAAATCGGTAATTTTTACGATATTCCCATAAATTTAGCTGTGTAACATAGTTATGTTATAATAACAGAGTTCTGCTAACATAATTGGTTTATGTCTTTGCTATATTTCGGATTTATCTTCACACATATTATAAAACTTAATTGTTGATACTCTCCAGTTAAAACAAAGATTGTAAATTTACAAACATAACAAAATAATCGGAAAAATTAAAAACATATCTCCAAAAAAATATTCTGAATAGTCAAAATTCGTCAAAAATATTTATGGAATTTTTCGCAATAACCCCAAGTCCTTCCAACGTTTTCTATTTAAGAAAACATCATATTTTTATACACTGCCTAAGAATAACTGAATTTGAACTCCTGATGACAAAATCTCGGCTAAATAATTTACGGATTTTGGATATACATAAATGCATATTTACCAAGTTGTATATTATATATTCCTAAGTTTACATGCGTTACACTGTTTTACATTAATATTGTTACAATAAATGCTTTACCTGTTTGGGTTAACGTACATTAATGTCAAAATATCTTCAGAACGTTAACAAACAGGCTGGTTTACATTGCAACTTGATTATCTTGATAATGTTACTTGTGCCCAAAAGTATGCTGTCATTTCCAATTGGAAAGCTACCTTATTGCAATCTCACCACTATCAGTATTTCGAATATTCAAGAACAAATAAGTGTATATCCACAATCACGGCGATAACGCTGACGTCAATTCTAAATACGTTGTCGATAAAAACAATCACATGGCGTCAAAATTTGTCACCTTGTTAACTAACACACACACTAATCTCAGCCATTAGTCTTCAATTATTATTTTCTACAGGCCGGAAGGACAAAAACTGCATCGACTGTTATTTTATACCCCATAAAATATAAATTTACAATTCCTGATCACATTTCTTTCAGAAATTTGAAATAATTTTATTTTAATTGTCAGAAAAATAGAAAAAGTTTTTCAACACATAATAATTTTTGAATTAAGCTGGCAACAATCTGCCTTCCTGACGCCAGGGAAATAAAAATAATTCAAATTTTTGTGGCCTACGCCAGAAGCGACGTCAAACGCCAGCACTTGTTCTTCTTCCATTAGAATACGTGTACAAATTTTCAACGCCTACGTTATCGCTCCAATTGTGTTCGTACACTATCACTGCTCTGCGATCTCACCAATACCAGTATTTTTAATATACCAGAACAGATGGCATCTACGTAGTGGTTCTGGAAATGGCTATCGATATGCTATAACTTATACATATAAATAAATCGAATAGATGGCGACGCTGCGAGAAAGATTAGGAAATTTCGAAATGACGTTGTCCCAAGGTGTTGAACTGGTATATAAGTAAGTAACTGATGGGCGCTGAAATTGAGTCAGTCTGATTTAAAACGAGTAAAAGTATATAACGGCGAGTAATGTATCTTATTGAGTAAATGTTAAGTTTGTGTTAATAAAGAAAACTATTGTACCTATCACAATTTCTGTAACGGGGAATGATACAACGCTAACGACGAATTATTAGTAAATGCATTACAATATAATAATAGGAGCTGTTAATATAATTGATTTGTGTCTTTTCTAGTTAAATTCGAAATTAATCTTCACATACATTCCAAACCTTACCCGATCCGCGAGCCAAAATTGCATCTAGCGGCTGTCGGCTTTGCGATTCCAGGTTAAGCTTTGGCTACCGGCTTACGAGCCGCCAGATTTAACTTTGGGTTGCGGCTCGAGACTCAGTGTTTTTTTCGGGAGTGGCCACATTAGCGGATATAAACAAAATTAAAAGAGGCAAATATCTCGAAGAAGATGCGTTCGATGGGGAAAATTCCCGAATTTTTAAAGGCTTCTATGGGGTATGAATAATGTGGCGCCACTAACATAAATAATGAAATAAATCGCTGAAACACAAAGTCGGAAACGGAGCATTCATTCAATCGACAATATAACATAATTTTTCAACTCTTTCAGAGGCATCATCTACAAACACATGCCTTCATCATAATCATGACGTATTTTTGGGCTTCGCACTAGTTTTGTGTGAGGATACACAGAGGTCCTCATTTCTTTTCCAATTTTCTCCAGTTTTTGTTTGGTGGAGTTAGATCAAATTCATTATTACGATTATCCAATGAAGTTCTTCGTAAATTTCATTGAGATTATGAAAGAGTTGGTTGGCCGTCGATGGTGCAATGGTAGTGTGCGCGGCTATTGAGCATGAGAACGTGTGTTCGATCCCTGCTCTGACCATCTTCAATTTCTTTCGACGGCGGTCCCCTCGCTTAGTGACGGCGACACTATCGAGTGTTTAGCAATGAAAAAGCTTCTCAAAGTACCGTTCGGAACCGGTGTGAAACTTTAAGGTCCCAATCAGTGAGTGTAAAAACTAGAATGCGCACAGCTCAGTGGTTTGTGAGAAGCTCTCCCTAATCTCCGTAACGGGAAACGATTTTTTTTATGAAAGAGTTTCATTGAAAATGTTACGAATTTACAAACGGCTGTAAAAAGAAGATTCATAAAATATGATCGTTCGTACTCCAAAATTCCTAAAGGATTTTGAAAACAGAGAGTTAGTGGTCTTTTGAAGTTTTGTCTCTTTTTTGACTGTTTTCAACATTATGGGAAAAACTTGACCATTTAAAAGGTTTTACACAAATATATGTTGTTACGTATTGTCATATTAACCACAACGCGCCATCCAGCCGATTCTCGAACCATATCGCAATAGCGCTATATATTTCTCGTATTTTCTAGAAAGTTTCTTAGCGATATCATTATCCGTTCGATGTGAGTTCATGATAAGTTCAATTCGTATTTCATGATAGAGTAATATCTTATAAGTGTGGAACCACTGTTTTTCTTGGACCGGAAACTTTGGAAAGTCATTGGTTAAGTTTGGGTTCTCTTATAAGGCGTTTACATGCACTCGATCTTTCAGATCGACTTGATTATCGACAAATCACACTATTATCATGTGATTTATCATACATTTTGTGTATCCAAGATCGTGTAAATTTACCTCGATAATGATATTATCATTTCGCAAATCATTTCAACCGCAGATTAGTATACGCACTTTCAGTATGATACTATATGAACAGGATATGGAAATGGAAAAGTAAAAGTAAAGAAAATGTACTTCACTGAACATGCACATTAATGACAACACATAGAATCATGATTAATATAAGAGGTAGTATTATAATTAACGCCAAATTCGTTGAAGGAATTCATCAATTTGATGAAGCTTTTTCTTTCAGTGTGCTGGGTGATACAGAACCATGATCAAAAAGTTTATTGGCTAAAATTGATGAATTGGGACTGGAGGACATGTGGTTCCAACAGAACAGTACAACTGTACACGTAACTCTGGCAATAATGGACTTTTTGTAGGATGCATTTCCGGGTCGCTTAATGTCTCGTTTTGGTTATATGCACTGACCGGCAAGATCGCTCGATTTGACTGCTACGGGCTTTTTTCTATGTGGATTTTTGAAGTCACGTGTCTATGTGAACAAGCCACAGACTCTGGAAGCTCTCAAAAAGAGTAGTCGGCAAGAGTGCGAAAACTTATCGCCCGAAGTTCTCGCCGAATCGATTCGAAGTGCGGTAAAAAGAGCACAAATTTACATCAACAATGGCGGCGCCAACGTGACCGATATCATCGTGAGAAAGTAATGGGAACAAATTTAAGGGTTAAAAAGTATTAAAAACATTAAGTATGTCATTTAATTTGAAAGATATAGCAAAACAGCACCGGGTGTGTATTTTTGGACCACCTAGTATTAGAGAAGATTCAATGGGCTCGATTCTACATGCAAAAAACGTTTATTGCTCGGTTGCCGCAACAATACTTGCCGTAACCGAAAGAACAGTTGGTGGAACCGTTTTTCTTTTTTCGCAAACGTTTTTTCACTTCCAACTTTTCATAACTCGTTCAATGCAAACATTTTCAGTTCACGCAAACGTTTTTTAATTTGGAGCAACTACAACTCGGCTGCTGTAACCGAAACAACAGTTGGCGGAACCGTTTTTTGTAAACGTCTTTTTCTGCTTTTATTCTTCATAACTCGTTTGCTGCAAACACTTTTCGGTTCTCCCAAATGATTCTCCCAACTACAGTCCCCAAACGAACTTCAGTTACACTGTGTGTAATTTTTTAAGTCTTGGAAATATAGCCATATACGGCCACCACTACGTGATAAAAGACCAAAAAAAAAGACCCGTGTCTTCCAAGTTTTGCCCAAAGTCATGGACTTTTTTTTATGGGCCCCCAAAGATTCAGTGTAATTTTTGCAAAAAAGTAATCATTTTGTCAGGCTCATATCTTGCAGTTCGTTCGGAATTTTGATTTACTCTCTGAGGGAAAGTTGTAGCTCTTGTCATAAAGAACATATAAGATCAAAAAAACTTCATCTTAAGGTCAAAATCGCAAAAACTTTAAAAATTTGATTTTTTTTAACTTTTTTCCTCTGTTCAGGTCCATAGGTAGCAAACCGTTCAAGGAAACAATCAACTAAAAAAATGTACCTAAGATCTCAGTAGCCACCTTTCTAGAACATATGAACTTCATAGCAATGATTCTTAACACCGTTTACTTCAACATTGAGATACTATGCTATCTCACCGATCGCAGCAGCACAGGCAATGCAGTAAGGTCAGCACACGCAACAAGGGACGCAGCACATTCCTAGGAAGTTCATTCCTAGGAAGTTCATATGTTCTAGAAAGTTGTTTATTGAGATCTTAGGTACATTTTAGTAGTTGATTGTTTCCTTGAATCTTGAACGGTTTGCTACCTATGGACCTGAACAGGGGAAAAGGGTAAAAAAAATCGAATTTATTAAAGTTTTTTTTTTGCGATTTTGACCTTGAAGATGAAGTTTTTATGTTGACAATTTGTATTCTCTATGACAAGGGCTACAACTTTCTCTCAGAGAATAAATCAAAATTCCGAACGAATTGCAAGATATCAGCCTGACAAAATGATCACTTTTTTGCAAAAATGACACCGAGGCCCCAAATTTTTGCTGGCCCATAAAAAAAAAAGTCCATGACTGGGCAAAACTGGGAGACACGGGTCTTTTGACGTAGAATACGTCTTACCTTACGGTATAGGGTGCCATGTCAGATTGTTATTGTTGTAATTTTTATTTCATTGATTATGAGGAAACGGCGAGATAACTTTTTTTAAAAATTTTTTTGTAGGTAAATGAAGATGTTATCTTTCGTTTGATATACATTTCATATTGGTTGATATCTTCCTAATATTTAA
Organism: Phaonia tiefii; assembly: GCA_963931995.1. NCBI lineage: Eukaryota > Metazoa > Arthropoda > Insecta > Diptera > Muscidae > Phaonia > Phaonia tiefii. The sequence goes on from OZ008367.1 coordinate 296,465,608, forward strand.
ATTTCTCAAATGAAAATTGTTTAAACACATACACTCAAACATATGTGTGGTGTTTGGTTGAGTGTTTGAGTTTGTAGCGTGAACACAAACTATGCTGCTGTTTCAGTGGGGACACAAACCTTCGGCTGTTGTTTTGATTGATGAAATATTGAAATTTCGTATATTTACTTATGTATTTAAGTGAAACAAAATGTTAAATGTGAATTTGAATTTAACATGGATATATAATTATAAAAAATATAAATCAAATTGATTTGCGTCTGTTATTTATCATTTATCCTTACTCTTTTAATTTAAAAACATATTTATCCTATTTTTCCTACCATATTATCAAAAGTAACTATCAAATAAATAAATTAATTTGCTTATGTTATTTATCATTTATTGTTATATGTGTTTTCTGTCTTATCGGATGGCGTATTCTACGTTAAACTTAATGGCCGTGTCTCTGATACAGCCTGCAGGGACAGTCCGTGGTTTTACTTTTGCTGTTTACTTTTTTTGTTGGTCTTTTATAACGTAGTGGTGTCCGTATATGGTTATATTTTTTCGTGTTGCACTGTGTTATCTGAGATTTCGTTTCGGACGAACGAGTTTTTTCTTTGCGTGTAAGAGCATGCATATGAGGGAGTATTAGAAGATTTGTAATTTTCACAGCTGGGTGGACCACACCAAGACTTCGTCATCAAGTTGAACAGAATCAAGTCTTCGGAATAGCGTATCAATGTGGTTATATGAATGTCCTTGTATTTCGCGAAAATGTAACTGTTTTTTTAATCTATAAATCCAGTTCTATCAATGATATGTCGGAGGTTCTTGAGAACCTTTCAGTTCTTCAATTTGTAGATATGGTCAGTTTCTTCGTACCAATAGAGGGAAGGTGAGATTATTAGATAATTTAATGGCAATACATAATTATCTTAAATGGTAATAATGATGTTTATAAAGTTAAATAAAGAAAAAAGCTTTGCTAACTTAGTCAACGTCCAATTTTATTATTTGGCGAATTGAACAAATCAACCCCACTGCAGTAGACGAAAGTGTAATGAAAAAGTACACTACTGCTCACACACACACACACATACATACTCCTACCTATACCCATGCACCACTGTGCAGTGGTGTGCGAGTACGGTTTTTTACACATGTAGATATGAACAATTACACATACGCACGCGGTAAAGAGTAAGAGTAATTGTAGTGGTATGGGTAGCGGTGGCGGTGGCGGTAGCGGTAGTAAGAGTTGTATAGGATTGTTAATTTTTTTTGCCCATATTATGGAGTTTTATTATTGTAAACACATACACAGATATGATGACATAGACCAACCCCCCTTTCCACCAACCTCCACCACTAACAATGTACATCAGCAGCCCCAACACTACTACCTCGCAATCACATACTAAATGGCACCATGCCGCCATTTAAAAACCATGTACTTGCAAATAACGTGTGTGTGTGTGTGTGCAAGTGTCTGTGTAATGTGTCTGTGTTAAAGATTCTATATAAAGACTTGTAGTATAAGTGAGCTACATATGTACAAAGCACATGTATGTATGATTGTTTTAATATATATAAAGGCTTTATCGAAGTTATTTTAATTACTTTAGATAGTATGTTTTTTGTGTGTTTGTTGTTCCCCATGTCATCATCAGTTCATAACTGTAATTTACTCGTGACTCCTAAGTATGGTGGTCACCAAGTTGTGGTATTAATGTTAAATTTCTCATCCTCTTTCCTAACTAACTATCCCTTACAATGGAGTAATTACTCTTACTTTAGGCTAGAAACACATAACGTTCATCATTGTAATGGGATGGCGGCTGTGTGGAAAGTATATGTGTTATTTATGTGAGTGTGTGTGTGTGTGTGTAAAAAGTTTAGTTCCCATATGTGTTTGCATCCCCCCATACACCAACACTGAGACAAACCACACACACACACTCTCTCTCTCTCTCGTTTCCTTGTCCTGCTATGTATTCTCTCACACACTTTCAATCTCTCATTCTGCCGGCATTTAATTTTTCTTATTTCCATACTTTCTCTAGGTCTCCCGGCAACAAACAAATACACTTTTATTCCAGTCAGTGATGATATAGGGGACAAGAGATGGTACTCAATTTTGTATAAAGAACAGCCTAGAGCAGCAATTTTCTCTAGAGAAAAAAAAGAGATGCATCAATGTTATTTCAAAGAAAACAAATTGTTTTATAGTAAACAAAAGTATTTTCCAAGAAAAACAAATAAAATTTCCTACGGGAAAAAACGCTCAGTTTGTGGAGAAGAATATATAATTTTCTATAGGAAACAATAAATATATTTAAGAAAACATTGATCACTTCTATTAGAAACTATATTTATTTATACAACAAACAAATTCCACTTTTTTCTATAGAAAACCCAAAAAGAAAACAATATTGATTGTTATCGAAAAGAAAACAATATTTTCTATAGTAAACACAGGTATTTTCAGGGGAAAATTAAAATTTTCTACAAGGGACAACAGCTTAGTTTTTAGAAAAGAATATACAATTTTCTATAGAAAAATTAAATATATTTAAGGCAACACATATAACTTATATTAGAAGCAACATTCAGTTAAAGAACAAACAAACTCTTCTTTGTTCCAGTCACTTTTGTATAAAGAACAGGCTGGAGCACAGATTTTTTTTCTGTAGAAATAAAGATATGCATGATTTTTCTTGAAAGGAAACAATATTTTCTATAGTAAACACAAGTATTTTCTGGGGAAAAATGTACAATTTTCTACAGGGAAAAAATCTTCGTTTTTAGAAAAGAATATATAATTTTCTATAGGAAACATTAAATATATTTAAGGCAACATTTATCACTTTTGTTAGAAACAACATTTATTTAAAGAACAAACTCCTCTTTGTTCCAGTCAAGGATGATATAGACGACAAGAGATGATACTCATTTTTGTATAAAGAAAGTGCTAGACAAGCGTTTTTTCCTATAGAGAAAAGATTAATCATTGTCATTGGAAAAACAACTGCATATTTATCTTAAAGTAATTGTACTTTCTGTAGTAAAGACAAATATTTTCTGGTGGAAAACAGGGAATGAACTTTTTTGAAAAGAATATGTGTATTTTTCTATAAGAAAAAAGGAATATATTAAAGGAAAACATTGATCATTGCTATTAGAAACTTTATTTCTACAAAAAACTCAATTCTCATTTGTTCCAGTCAGGGATGATATACGCGACAAGAGATGGTACTCACTGTTGTATAAAGAGCAGGATGGAACTGCAATTTTTTCTATAGGAAAAAATGAGATGCATAATTGTTATTGCAAAGAGAGGAGAAGTATTTTCTGTGGAAAATTTACATTTTTCTTCGGACGAAAAGGCTTAGGTTTTAGAGAAGAATATATAATTTTCTATAGGAAACAATAAATGTATTTAAGGAAAATATTGATCACTTCTATTAAAAACTACACTTATTTATACAACAAATAAATTCCCCTTTTTTCTATAGGAAACCCAAATGCATGATTGTTATTGAAAATAAACCAATATTTTCTATAGTAGACATATATTATTTTCTATAAAAAATTAAAATTTTCTACACAGGAAAAATCTTAGTTTGTAGAAAAGAGTATATAATTTTCTATAGGAAACGATAAATATATTTAAGGTAACATTATTCACTTCTATTACAAACAACTTGAATTTAAAGAATAAACTCCGCTTTGTTCCAGTCAGGGATGATATAGACGGCAAGTGATGGTATTCACTTTTGTATAAAAAACAGTATAGAGCTGTGATTGTTTCTATAGAAAGAAAGAGAAGCATCATTGTTACGATATTACAAAGAAAACAATTTTGTCTATAGTATTGACAAGTATTTTCTGTGGAAAAACTACACTACGGGCGAAAATGCTTTGATTTTAGAGAAGAATACATAATTTTCTGTAGGAAACAATGAATATATTTCAGCAAAACTTGTCTTACTTCTATTGAAAAGTAAAGTTATTTAAACTACAAACAAACTTCCCTTTATTCCAGTCAGGAATAATATAGGCGACAAAAGATGGTACATACTCACTTTTGTATAAAGAAAATGGTAGGCAAGAGATATTTGTCTATATAAAAAATTTAATACGTCAGTGTTATTGGTAAGAACCCCATATTTTCTATAGTAAGGACAAGTATTTGCTGTAAAAAAATTACATATTTCTACGGCCGAAGTAGCTTAGTTTTTAGAGAAGAATATATCATTTTCTATAGGAAACAATAAATATATTTCAGGAAAATATTGATCACTTCTATTAGAAATATAAAAATTCTCTTGGTTCCAGTCAGGGATGATACAGACAACAAGAGATGGTACTCACTTTTGTAGAAAGAAAATGGTAGACACGCGATATTTTTCTATAGAAAAAAAGCGTAATACATCAGTGTTATTGGAAAGAGAAAAATATTTTCTATAGTAAGGACAAGTATTTTTTGTAAAAAAAAAACACTTTTCTACGGGCAAAGAAGCTTAGTTTTTAGAGGAGAATATATCATTTTCTATAGGAAACAATAAATACATTTAAGGTAAACATTGATCTCTTTTATTAGAAATATACAATTTCCCTTTGTTCTAGCCAGGGATGACACAGACGACAATAGATGGTACTCACTTTTGTATAAAGAAAATGGTAGACGAGCTATTTTTTTTCTATAGAAGAAAGATAAATTATTGCCATTGAAAACACAACTACATATTTTTCTTAAAGTAAAGGTACTTTCTATAGTAAAGCCATATATTTTCGGGGGGGAAATTTATATTTTCTACAAGGCAATAAACTTTTTCAAAAATAACATGTATTTTTCTATAGAACACAATGAATATATGTAAGGAAATTATTTATCACTTCTAGTAGAAACATCATTTATTTATAGAACAAACAAATTCCCCTTTTGTTTCAGGCAGGGGTGATATGGTCGACAAGAGATGGTACTCACTTGTGTATAAAGAAAATGACAAGCGATTTTTTCTACATGATAAAAGATTGAAGATTGTTATTGAAAAGAAAACGATATTTTCTATAGTAGCGATAATTTTTTTTTTGAGAAATTACTTTCTTCGAAGAGGCTTGGTTTATAGAGGGAATATATCATTTTCTATAGGAAACAATATACATATTTAAGGAAAACATTCATCACTTCTATTACAAACTAAATTTATTTATACAACAAACAAGTTAAAGAAAAGACTAGAACAGTGATTTTGTTCTATAGAAAAAAAGAGATGCATGATTGTTATTGAAAAGAATGCAATAGTGTCTGTAGTAAAGACTAGTATTTTCTGTGAAAAAAATTTAAATATTTCTACAGGCAAATACATTGTTTTGTGAAAAAAAAAATTTAACAAAAAAATCGGTACGTGAAAAATCTAAGCACTCAATTAAATTTTTTATTGATATACTGACAAATTACTCAAATATTGAAATGAAAATCGATAAATGGTACCAACAAAAAAATTCATAAAAAATACCCCAATATTTAACGAAGTAAATACGATACGAACAACCACATAACTTCAGTTAGAGATAAGTTTGTACAGGCAGTCGGTGGCGTAACGGGCTAGACGCTGACCGAAAAGACGCTGTGTCACAAACATTGAAACGATCTTCCAGTGGATGTGAGTTCGAATCCTACTGCGGCTGTTTAATTTTTTTTAAATAAACAAAATTTCTAAAAATACTTCGGATCGAAGACCAAACGAAAACTGAGATACAATTTAGTTTGTTAATATGTCAAATTCTTCATCGACTGAAAACGAAAATATTTTTGATAATAAATTTTCGTAGATGGGTGAAATTTTGCATCGATTGAAAAATAATATTTTTCCAATAAATAACCTACAAATATGGTAGCTAATATGTGATTTTTTTTATCACAGTATTTTCAATTAATATTTTGTTTGAATTTTTTAATTAAATTGAAAAATTATTTTTTTCTGTGTATGAACGAATAAATATATTTAAGGAAACGTTTGTTAGTTCTGTTAGGAACTACATTTATTTATACAATAAACGAATTCCCTTTTTCTTCATTCAGGGATGATATAGGGAGGCAAGAGAGGTGGTACTTACTTGTGTATAAAGAAAAAAACAATAGCAGCGATTTCTCTTCTATAAAAAAAACAGATGCATCAGATGCAACAGATGCAGCCTTGACAGTGGAAGTGTCCGAGATCGAAAAATGAAGGCGAACATAGGCCGTCATTTATTTAGTATCTTCCCACGGGGGACATTCCTGGGAGGAGTGAAATCAGGAGAGAGTTACACCTCCTGCGACATGGCGAAATGATGCCGTCATTTATTTAGTATCTTCCCACGGGGAACACTCCTGGGAGGAGTAAAATCAGGAGAGAGTTACACCTCCGTAGGTCCCCGATCGAATTAAAATCCAGAAGCGTCTGCCAAACGGTGGGCTGCGGTCTGGTCAGCGTCTGTTCTCCGTGTTAGGGGCTACTGTTTATCACAGTAGTGGTTCTACTCAATAAAAACTAATATAATCGGTGTTTTTTTTTTGTTTGACGTGAACAAAATGGTTTCCCATTACATCCCATGAAGGGATTGGGGAGAGTTTCTCACCACCAGTGAGCTGGGCACTTTATAGTTTTATACTAACTGACCACCTTAAATTTCTTTCGGCGGCGGTCACCTCGCATAGTGACGGCGACACTATCGAGTATTTAGCCATGAAGAAAGCTTCTCAAAAATACCGTTCGGAATCGGTGTAAAACTGTAGGTCCTAATCAGCATGTGGATGTGACGCATACTGGAAGTCCAATTTTCGGCCACTCTTTCAAGCAATGGGGCCGTATCTCGACAGTGGTTCGCACAATGTTGTATTCCAAGGCGTTCAAAGATTCTTGTTTGTTTGAATAAATCAATGACTTCACGTAACCCGAGAGAATGGATTCGGGAGGAGTTAAATCTCACGGTCACGGTGGTCAATTGATTGGCCTAGATTTAACGCATTTACCAAATGTTTCCTTCGTGTTGGAAAAACTTGTCTTCAGTCAACATTCCGTTCAATTGGGGCACGAAATAATCGGCAATAATGGTTTTATAGCGCTCGCCGCTGACGGTAATATTCTCGTCGTTCTCATTTTTAAAGAAGTACGAACCAACAATTCCAAGGTGTTAGTATGCCAATCTCTACCTACAGTGGGCCGATAATATGTTCAAGGACAAGTGGAGACTTACTTCAACTTGCAAACATGCCAGGGTCCTCTGGCCACAGGTGGACAGGAAGAGGACTAGGCAACTACTTAACTTAACAGGTTATCCACAATGATAGGAACGCTTACGGGACATTGTCTTCTAGGAATACACTCCCTAAGATTGGGACATAGAAACTCCACTCTCTGTAGATGCTGCATGGAAGAGGACGAGGAAACGACGAAACACCTTCTCTTGGATTGCCCTGCTCTGACAGCACTGAGAAGTAGGATATTCGGAACACATTTAGTTAGCACCGTAGCCCTACAGGATATTCCTGTAGGTATTATAGACAAATTCATTGAAAGGGCAAATTGGCTAGACGACTAGTCAATAGTTGCTATGGAGGAAATCACAATGGGCTTCTTTAGCCTAAGTGTGCTAGACAGCGTGCTGTCTTGCAGCCTTTTCAACCAACCAACCAAGGGTGCTTCGTAAATCCCTCGTATATTCTTATTCCAAGGCGGCAATGTGGCTTATTGACATGTCCATTGAGCCAAAAATTACCCTCATCACTGAACAGAATATTGGGATAAAACAGTGGGATGCCTTCCTGTTGATTTTGTACCCATTGACTGAACGTACGGCGCAAATGATGGTCATTCGGTCGATTCATGATGAAATGGCAAATTAAACTGAGCACACTTGTTAATAGCGTTGCCAGATCTGACCAATTTGTAACCGTTTAATCGCTATGGCGCGCTATGGTGCGGTTGACCTCTAATCCCCATACACTCGTGGGAATCACAATAAATATTAATATAAAAGAAATTAATAAAACAACAAACCAAACAGACGCAAGGACAGACCCCTAGGCCTACACGCTGCCCCAGCAACATATTGCAGGAAACATGTATGTATATGTTTGCAAGCATTGCTTTCATGAATTGAATATCTGGTGATTGTTTGTTTCAATGTTGTCCGTCACGTTATTGTTTTCAGCAGTTTTCAACAAACAAAGCCACATTTGTGTCACAAAAACATATATTATAACCTATTAATGATTGTGTCACAAACATGTGATATTGAATAGCAAAAACAATTTGTTTGTACACAGGTATACTACACGCTGAAAAATAACGGCCTCTCTAACATATTTTCCCAAACATATTCTGCAGGAACCATGTGTATGTTTGGAACACACTTCAAACATTAATATGTTTGCAAGTCCCAAACTCACTTGTGTTTAAATGTAAACAGCATCATGTTTAGTGGCAAACATGTATGCTTTTACGTGGAAACATATGCGTATTTCCCCCTTTCTTTGTTGTCTTTCACGTTTTTATTTTTGGACGGTTTCAGCTACACGTTGAAAAATAACGGCCTCTCTAACATATTTTCCCAAAAATATTCTGCAGGAACCATGTATATGTTTGGAACACACTTCAAACATTAATATGTTTGCAAGTCCCAAACTCACTTGTGTTTAAATGTAAACAGCATGATGTTTAGTGGCAAACATGTATGCTTTTACGTGAAAACATATGCGTTCTTCATCCCAAACATTCATATACTAACGTGGAAGCATTCGCGTGTTTCCCCCAAACCTACATATACTTACGTGGAATCATATGCGAATTTCCTCCCAAATATAATAATATTTGGAAACGAATTTTTCTTCGATTTCAATATACATATATGAATTATTAATAATAAATAATAAAAATAATAAGTTTAATTTTAATACACATTTATAAATAATTAATACAAAAAATTAATAGATTTAAAACGGGATTTTTTACATTTATTTGCTTTGAATGCATTATTTGTTTTTTTTTCTTTCTTTGTTGTCTCTCACATTTTTGTTTTCAGAAGGTTTCAGCTATGCGTTGGTTATCACTATGAGTTGGCAGACAAACAAGATATTTATATACAAATCAAGTTCATGCAAGCCAAGCGTGGATTTATTACTTGTGTTTTTTAAATTACACTTATTTCGCAAATGGTCCGCCGTTCCAATTTTGTCAGTAAAGGCTCGGACAGGCATTCACATTGATGCCCTTTCCAGTTTCTTTCCTCAAAATCATTTCTCACTGTTGTAATTTCCGTTAAGGCTATAAGAGATCATGTTTTCTCCGGTTAGTGAAAAATATGTAAATGACGCGGGTGGGATTCGAACTCACATTCGCTGGACGATCGTTTCGGTGTTTGTGAAACACTTTGGTAGCGCATATACATATATACGAAACACATACACAAAAACCAAAGTAACATCACCAACCATTTAAGCGTCCAGGCCTTCGTTTATTATTTCTTCACTGAACAAGAGCTTTTTATATCCTCTCTCGGATGAAGCATTGACGACTGAATACATGAAACTAAAACGCAATACATCAGCCAAAATAAGAAACACTTCAACTGCAGTTTACATGAACATTCAGGTATATTTATGACTCACTGACTTAGAGAATAATAAACACACTAACAAGATAGACTCTCTCGTTGTCCCTCTTTTATTTATGACTCACTGACTTAGAGAATAATAAACACACTAACAAGATAGACTCTCTCGTTGTCCCTCTTTTATTCTCTTGCTCTTGAGAGAGCATAGACAGTGCAACAAACACAGCTGTATTTGTATCACAAACATAAATATATGTGGGTCGCAAACACATTTATTCTAACATATTAATCATTGTGTCTCAAACATGTAATATTGAATAGCAAACACAATATGTTTGGACACAAATATATTATATTTGCGACAAGCTCCAAACATACTTTATATTTGCATCCAAACAAAAAAAAAATACAGTTTTTTCAGCGTGTATATTTGCGGCAAGCTGCAAACACATTATATGTGCAACTAAACAATAAACAAGGACAGATTTTTCAGTGTGTAGAGTTGGCGGAAATACGGCAGGGTTCACTAATATGGACGCAATTCAAGCGCGATCAGGACAGGAATTTTGTAACTTTTTAACGATTGTAAAATTGAAAAAATTCGTAAATTTTGTATTAAAATTTTATGAATTTTGACAACTTAACTACCGATTTTTATCGTTAAAATGTGACAGAATTCTGGCAATGTAGCCTAATCACGGCTGTCGTGATCGACAGATTTTAAAGAAATGTTTAATTTATTTAATGAAATATTTCCTTGATTTAAGTATACAGGGTGGTTCAGTCACGACTGGACAAATTTCACCAGCGTATTCCTTGGCTCATTTCATGCAAATATGTCCATCTACGACCATCCCCGAAAATGCAAGGGTGCGAAATGGCAGTGGTTCTGAACCAGTGGTCGGATTTTTTTTGTTTTTAGGCTTGTTAGAAAGGCCTTTAAGAGACCTTTTAGAGTCATTAATAAAAATGTAAAAAAAGTGAATTCGCCGAGATACGGAGCTTTCAAAATTTGGAAAAAAGATACATAAGAACGTGCACATTACCTCAATTTTCTCATCCAGATGGCAGATAACAACTCTGATCCTGAAAGATTTCTTAAAGGCCGACCACTGGTTCAGAACTTAGCAATTTTACTCTAGTACCCTCCGACCACCAATCCGAAAATTTTCAAACCGCTGCCATTTCGCCTCCTTGCATTTTCGGGGTTGGTCGTAGATGGACATATTTTCATGAAATGTGCCAAGGAATTAGCTGGTGAAATTTGTCCAGTCGTGACTGAACCACCCTGTATATGGTTACCTAAATCTAAGTAAAAGGGATCTCAGTTCGAGTTCAAAAGTCTTTTGACCCATACGAAGTTAAATTTTTCTTAATTTAAGTCCAGTTGTTATTAAAAATGTAGTTATAAAGAATATGCGCGTTTTTATAAACTTGTGGGTCAAAGACGAGAGAATCAATTCATGGGAATTCAAGATCCATAGAGTAATGTCATATAGAGCTGCAATCTTTTTCATCTAACGTTTCGTTTCTCACTCTTCGTGGTGCGGTCGGTGCGATAGAGAGTTATTTGACGTAAATTGGCTTACACCAGGTGGTATTACAAAAATTGTTGACTTAAATTTTTCATATCGTTTTGATGCAAAACTGTGAAATTTAAACGTCTTTTGGACTTCTTTGTTATCATTTTTTATTAGTATATGTTTGTGATTGTTGTATTTACACAAAAATGTTGCTGTTTTCTTGTTGGTTGGTTTGAGCCAGTGCCTCTATCTGGTCTTATTAAAACAATACTTTCCAACATACAACGTCCATATGCAACACACCAAACATAGTAAATTTTAAACTTGTGTCGAACTCGTTCACTAGTTCTCGAACTCGTTCATTTAAGGTGCCCGGACATAGCAATCACGAACATACTCGCCGTATCGAACATGTGCATTATGTTCGTGAGTGTGATGTCTGGTCACCCTAAATGAACTAGATAGTTCATGAACTACCCAACTCTAGTAAATTTACTAAGTCAAATCGCTTCTCTATTTGTAGTTTCTCTATAGAAAGGTTACCTATTAGTGTATGTATGTGTGCAAGTTTTTCGTTCATAATAAACGGGGTTCGTCGTTCGCCACAAAAGTAAATTCTGGTAATTTTGTCCTAAATGAAAGTTCGTTTATAGCAAAAGAAACTACTTTTATGATAAACATTTTTTATTTGCGAGAGAAGTATCATCTTTTGCGGCCAACCACGAGACTAATAAGTCCGTGACTTTTTGAATGAAACACAGTTTTTTTTGCAAAAAAAAAGTTTTTTTTTCAACATAATCTCATTTTAGCTCAATACACTTAGTCCAACGTTTCTCCAATTTTTGTATCCCTTCCAAAAAAATAGGATTTTTCGAGGTCCATAAAACAGGCACTTGTTTGATCAATAATTTCATCGTTGGAGCTAAATCTCTTTCCACCGAGCCATTTCTTTGGGTTTGGAAATAGGAAATAGTCAATCCGGAGAATATGGCGGATGAGCTACCAATTCGTAGCCCAATTCATTGAATCCAAACAGTCCTTTGAACTTGTCACACGATTACGTTTATGGTCAATTGAGAGCAAACGCGGCACCCATCTTGCAGACAGCTTTCTTAAACCCAACTGATCATTTAAAATCGAAACCACACTGGCATATGAAATGCCTATGGCATCAACAATCTCACGCACTTTTACTCTTCGATCGGCCAACACCATATCGTGGATTTATTCGACATTTTCGGGTGTATTGACCTCAATTGTTTGGATTCCATGAATTGGGCTACGAATTGGTACCTCAACCGTCATATTCTCCGGATTGACTATTTCCTATTTCCAAACCGAAAGAAATGGCTCGGTGGAAAGAGATTTAGCTCCAACACTGAAATTATTGATCAAGCAAATGCCTATTTTAGGGACCTCGAAAAATTCTATTTTTTTTTTGGAAGGGATACAAAAATTGGAGAATCGTTGGACTAAGTGTATTGAGCTAAAAGGAGATTGAAAAATATTTTTTTTTGCAAAAAAAAAAACGTGTTTCATTCAAAAAGTCACGGACTTATTGAACCACCTCGTATATGAAGATTTACCAAAATTCTTGTATAATAGCCTTGACATAAATACTTATAATTGTTTGTCCTTTAAATATTTATATTTCCTTTATCTACAATTTGGTTTTGTCATAAAATGTACATTCAAACTCATTTTATCATTCCTGTTCTCACCCTTTACTCAATTTAGGTATTTCTCCCACTTTTTTTTTGCGCCCGCGTATGTTAATGTTTAGGGTTGAGTTTCCAGTTCCACCTCTCTTGTTACTCACCACACACAAACGGCCAACACACGCATACTACTCGTATCATCTCTCACCACTATTACTGGCTCGACACAGCGACTGTGAGTTTGTTGTGCTCCCAAGAATGCTTCCCCATTTACTTAGTTCTCGAACACTGGTGACTTTGACACTATGCCATGATGCTCCACATTGTTTCCTTCCTTATGACTCAACTCTCGGAACTCCAGCGATGGGGAGGTTGGAAAATGCTAACATTTTTAGGTTGGTTGTTAACTTGGCTTACATTCTCTTCTCTTTTATGCCGTGTTTCAATTTCTGTTTTTGTTTTGCTCTTTTGCTATTCTATTCCTTGTTGTGTGGGCCATCCGAGTACACGTTTTGTAAAGACTGGTTGGTTGGTTGGTTGGTGGTGATTATTGTTGTCACACACTCGCTCAATCATTGCTACGGGACACGGATACCGACCGACGACTATAAGTGAGAGTAAGTTTATGTTGTTTCTGTGTTTGTTTTGTTGTCCATGTTTTCCCATGTGAAAGTGAAGTGAAAAGTGAAAAGCCGTGTTCCACTATTCCTCTTTACGGTATTCATGTGTTTCTTCTTCCCTTACACCATCATGAACATCATCATCACCACGTCGTCGTCGTTGTTGTTGATGTTAGACAAATACGAATTCGTTCAGCAGTGGTCGGTCGAGTCGAGTCGAGTCGATTCATTTACGATTTGTCCTGGTGGGCATTATGTTTAATGGAGTTTACGTTTTATAGTTTGAGTGATAGATTTACATTTTCCTTTACTGGTCTAGATTATTTTGCTTTTTCGATGATTTAACATTTTTCGAAGGATTTTCCTGCCCACTTTATTTATTCGTCTAAGCGTGAGATCATTAACGCTGTGATTAATTATCGAGAATGCCAACACTTGAGAAATTCTTGTTTTTTTTTGTTAAGATATTTTTATATTTTTGCTGACGTTAACAATAGTAATGCATTGAGTTTATTTATTGTATATATTTGTTATAAATACCTTTACACGTTAATAGGAAGTGTTGTATTAAAAACGTATTGATTTCATTATTTGCTCCTAATTATGACAGGATTCATGTTTTGAGTATTAAGTATTTGAAGTTGAATAAATTTACACGCCAACAAGCAAAAATGTTTAGTGCGATAAACGAGCAAACATATTTATTTTGCCACAAAAATATTTCGTTTGCTATATTGTCTCGCAAAAGTTGATTCTATTCCCGCAAAAAAAAAAACATCCTAAAATTCGTTTCTTTTGTTGTAAACCAACTTCACGAATGCACTCAAAGGTGCACACAAAGAAAAAACAAATATTTATTGCTCGGTTGCCGCAACAATACTTTGATTGATTTGTATTAATTTATTCATCGCAAGCGTTCATGTAGTTCTCCCAAATAAATCGCAAATGTGTATCATGTTGTTGCAACCGAGTTTCTCGTTTGCATCAAACGCGTACAAAATTACATTTGCCGCAAATTTAAAAAACGTTTGCGATAACTGAAATTATCCATTTTTCAAATGAGAGCACAGATTACGAAGAACGTAAATTTTTCTCATTCTCTCATTCTGTATTATCCACTCGTTTGGCAAACACATAAAGGTGGTAACACACTCTAATGCTTCTGCTTGTCAATATACACTCCGATTCACTTATTTAAAGGCACTAAAAATTCCATATCTTTTGCAATTTGTAACCGATTGCAGAATTTTAAAATGGAAATGGAAGCTAGACATCTTGAGATATTATGACAATAGTGGTTTCTTAACTAAAGAACTTTTTTTTTTAGCAATTTATAAAAAAAAGTCCAAAAATGTGCTATTTTTTGTTGTTCACTTGAATAAAGGCACTTGAACTAATTTTAATGAAAAACAGTTGTTCTTGTTTTTTTTAATTTATTTTACTTCATTTGAGAACTATTAGTAATGGGTACAACCCCCTTTGGTTTTAATAACTTCAAATATACGGGTTTTCATTGAGAAATAAGGAGAAGTTATGTACTCCAACGAAATTTGATTCCAAGCATCCTTAATGGCCTGAATTAGTGATTGCTTGTCATCAACCAACCCCAGACATTTTCGATAATGTTTAGATCTGGCGTATAGGGTGGACAGTAGGCTGTTTCACATTTTCGCAAATTCAAAAACACACTCGGATTTCGATTTTTGGGACTTTTCTGAGCTTAGAACCTATTTTTTCAAATTTTTTGGATTTCAAAAAAACTGTCGCCGAAGCTAATTTCGATTTCATGTCTGTTTCGTGGAGTTGTTTTGAATTTAGACTTTCACTTAAAAAATCATAACTTTTAAGAGGCTCAATATTTTTCAATTCCGTAAAAAAACTTTTACTCAAAATTAACGTTGAAATATTCTTTAAGTATGGGTTTGTGAAGGGCTTAACAGAATTCGAGAAAATGAACCTCAAAGACAAAAAAGTAAATAAAACATGCTGAAATTCTGACTTTCAAGAGCACGAGTTAGCACATACTGGCGCAACTGAACTAGTTGATATTTTTCCTGAATAGTACTATCCATTTTTAACATTTTTGTCCTTTACACTACCCAAAAATTCGCTACATAGAGTTTTCTGTGATTTTTTAAACAAAAATCGAATTTTCAAAACTATCTAAAAAAGCTTTTTCCATTAAGTTTGTCACATGGTACAACTATTTCTGAGGTAAAGTCGTTTGAACAGCTGATTTTGTTTTTTTTCATCCCAATATTCGATTAAGTTGTCAAACTCACATGTATTTTGTTTTTGTACTTTTTTGTATACTTGTGTTGTTGGTATTAATGTGATAGATACAAAGAATTTCCAACAATATTTTGATAAGAGCTTGTTAGCTACAGACAATAAGCGAAAAATTGCAAACAGATTTTAATATCAAAAACACTATATTCTTCATAAAAAACCAGTTGAAAGCCGAACAAGTTAGAAGTGATTATGAAGAACTTTTGAACCTAGGTTTAGTTTTCCTCGGTGAAGACTCTGGAGAAAAGATTAAAACGCCAGGATGCACGTCAAGTTCGCGTTGGCTGCAAAAAGCAGTGTACGCTTTAAAAACGTATTTATATCGCAAGGAAGAGAATGTTGTTGATATAGAAAAGGTGCGTCTTTTAGGTGGTATTTGTTTATTTATTGTGTTTGTGTACATTCCTTATTGGTATGATTGTACCGCAGCTAATCATTGCCTTTTGAATGATATAAATTTTATCAATAATATTAAAAAAATTAAAGAAATTAATTACACCATTTCGGAAGCTGCTCTTACAAAATTTACTAAAGGTAGTAAATTTTAATAATTTCGACTCGTTGTTGGCTCGTATATCTTTCCATGATGAAATGGCAAACCTTACTGAAGAGAAATGTCAAAAGAGCGCGAAAAAATATGGCGTCGTTTGCTGTCCCTATCGATTTACTTTTGTAGCGTCTCTGTTGAAAAACCCTTTATATCGCAAATGTGTGTCATGTTGTTGCAACCGAGTTTCTCGTCTAAATAAATATGTAGAAGTGGATAACGATTTTGTAATCAAATAAATTATTTTAATTTTATTTTTGTTTAACAAAAATAAATTAAAGTAAATGCCTTCTAAGACCTTCCTCTTTGCATGCCTTCTAAGGCCTTCTTTAGGCAATGGCCAAGGAAGGCCTTGCCTCCCAATCTCATGTTAAAAAGAAAGGAGGATGTAATGGGTAGGGAAGGCCTTCCGTATTTTAATGAAGGCCTGTTTGGTCATGATTTCAGGCCTTCCAGGTCATGACTTCCGCCGCTGGGTAGTTCTCTCACCAAATTTATGACATGTGGTCTGGTGTGATATTTACGTTGAATGTTGAAAAGAATTGCTTTACTAATACCGTCACTATGCGAGGTGACCGCCGCCGAAAGAATTTTTTTTTATTTTTTTTTTTAAGGTGGTCAGAGCAGGGATCAAACCCAGGATCTCATGTACAAGAGGCGCGCACACTACCCATTGTACCACCGACGGCCTATGACTATTGATGACTATTTTTTCAAATTTATTTTTTTTTATTTTTTATTGACTATTTGTTGACGACCCCCGCAAACGTTATAAGGACCAAGATTTAGGGATACGCACCTGGAATGTCAGAACTCTATATAGATGCGGTGCAAGTATCCAATTGGCAGTTATCCTCGAAAGTTGTAAGACTGACATTACCAATTGGCAGTTACCAATTGGCAGTTATCCTCGAAAGTTGTAAGACTGACATTACCGACATTACCGCTATACAGGAAATTCGATGGACAGGACATGGCTGCACAAGAAACAAAATTACACGAGGTGTCAGGGAACACGCGGTTGGAACGAAGTTCCTTTCGCTATATATTATGTACTAGCCGGGGGTTTCTATGGCACAGCCTATCGAAAAGGTACTAGGGAAATGATGTGGAATGAGAGACCAAAGATTATAGACCATGCAGCAAACTGAGGTTAAAAGTATTTAATTGATACTAATGACAGCTAAATTATGTTTTATGCTGTTTGCATCGAACGAAATTACGCATTCCCTTTTATTTCTGTCCGTATTATGCCAACCAAAGAGTAAATTACCAAAGCAACTCGAACTCGATGAAATAGCCCCGTCGTTATTAAGAGAGCGCGAAGAGATGCATGGAAGCTCTTTTCTATTGCTCTGTGGTACTAATTAGTTCAAACACGCCTAAGGCGACCGTTGAGAAATATGATTAGGGAATTCACAAGGTGTACTAAGGTTGTAGGTTGTAAGAAAATACAAGACCCCCAATAGCACATATGTGAACACCCTGTCGTAAACTCATATATATGTACTACAATCCAAGTCGTATTGAAGAAGGTGGTGGCACTAGATCAAAGTGTATTTATATCAAGTGGAAGCATTAGGCGTTGTTGTAATTGTAGGCAACAGGCATTTGGCTTTTATTTCGTACCGACGTTGTGTCAAACTCTGCAATAAAAGTCAACAAGCATATACAAAAACAAAATACACATGAATTTGAATTTGAATTCAGACTTCTAATTAATTAAATTGCCAAAATCAGCTGATTGTGAGAAGAGTATTCAGGAACCCGCCTATCCCAGAAACCGGGTTTTCAGTTGTTTCGAAAAGTGCAATTTTTGAAACACCTGTTGCGACGGTTATTTTTAACATAAAAAATAAAAAAAAATTGTCACAGAATAAACATAAATTCATGATTCTTTTTATTATTTTATTTTTAAAATTTCTCACATATTTGCATTTAATAGTAATAATAAGGAACAGGTCGACTTGATGTCGTATCAAAAATTTTATGGGGAAGTGGGTTGAACACACGATATTCAGCACAAAATGGTAAATACAAAAGTTGTGGAAATCGCTATTTTAGGAGTTATGAGCCTCCAAAGTCCGGATAACGGAGGGTTTTTGTAGCACGATTTTTTTTGTCGGACGATTATTTTGTATTTCGAGTCGTCCGGCCGGGCTCAGGGGCCAGGTAATTTGCATTTCTGGATTTTTTGGAGTTTGGGAAAATGTAAAAACTATTTTCGATAATTTTTCAAAATTTGAGCGGCCGATATTTCGATAACAAAGCGAGTTATCGAAAATTTTCATTTAATTTGTTTTATTTATTTTCCTTTAGACGCTTTTTAGAACATAGTAGCATCCCGTATATTCGATCTTTGGAGGCCCATAACTCCTAATATAGAATTTTACCCAAACTTTTGTATCTTACTTTTGTATCTATGTATCTGAAAACCACCGGTGGACCGGTTTTCAGTTTTTGATTACTGTAATTGTGAGGGGAATATAAACAAACTCTATCAGCTGTGTTGGTGCAACCACCTTCTTCACTACGCCTTCACTACAATGGTAAACAAATGGTATCAGCTGATCGCTTAGTACACTACAAAAACATATCTTCAAAAGTTGTACTATCGTACAACACTTTTGTATGGAAAAAATCTACTACAGTTGTAGAACTGTTGTGTATAACTTTAGCACATACGACACATAATACAACAGTTAGGACACTCTTGTGAACACCCTAGATAATTTAAATGGATCTTTTAGAAAATATACTTTTTGTAAAATGATAAACTTTTTTGAAGAAAATTTGTTTTTTATAGAATGTATTTTTAAAAAAAAAAAAAGAAATTTTTAGGTCCTTTTTGTAGAAATATGTATTATATTTCCCCGAAAAGGTAATTTTTTGAAGAGAGGTACTTCTTTTATTAAAAGCTAATGTTTTTTTAAGAAAAGGTACTATTTTTAAGAAGAGGTACTTTCTGTAAGAAAAATCCATTAGAATATAACTTCACGAATATAACTTTTTCATGTGGAGGACGGACTCAGTGCTTCTATGGTGGCCAAACGGGGAAGGAAGGGAAGGCCACCATGGACGCACTTAATCCGTCCTCCATATGAAAAAGTTATATTCGTCGAAGAATATGATATTCCGAAAGTTTTTTTGGAAATACGGGTCTGAAATTGTTAAACTCGACACCAATACCTATTATTTGATACTAGTCCCATTGACGCAACCTTCTCCGTTTGGCCACCATGGACGCACTGAGTCCGTCCTCCATATGAAAAAGTTATATTCGTCGAAGAATATGATATTCCGAAAGTTTTTTGAGAAATCTGGGTCTGAAATTATTAAACTAGACACCAATACCTATTATTTGATACTAGTCCCATTGACGCAACCTTCTCCGTTTGGCCACCATGGACGCACTGAGTCCGTCCTCCATATGAAAAAGTTATATTCGTCGAAGAATATGATATTCCGAAAGTTTTTTGGGAAATCTGGGTCTGAAATTATTAAACTAGACACCAATACCTATTAGTTGATACTAGTCCCATTGACGCAACCTTCCCCGTTTGGCCACCATGGACGCACTTAATCCGTCCTCCATATGAAAAAGTTATAGTCGAAGAATATGATATTCCGAAAGTTGTTTGGGAAATATGTGTCTGAAATTATGAAACTAGACACTACTACCTATTAGTTGATACTAGTCGCATTGACGGAACCTGAATCCTGATCCTGAATCCTTTTGAAAACATAGTTTTGCCAATGCTTTGAAATATTATATATTGCAGTTATACAGCTTTCACAAAACTCCTGACATAAGAAGTTTATAGAGTTTTCTACCAATTTTAATAATATCGCATTAAAATTCCTTTTACATTTGTAAAACTTAGTGATTTTATATATAATCAATATATTAGAGCTGTTTAACATAGGTCTGTTAACTAATTAACAGACCGCTGCCAATTGCTCTGACGGCAGAGCTCGGAAGTTATATTCGAATTTATCTTCACATACATTTTTAAGGAAAGGAATTTTTGCAAGAAAAGGTATTTTTTTTAAATGAGAATTTTTGTTAGAATTTTTAAGAGTAGGTACTCATCTCAAGAAAATATATTTTCTTTAAGAAAAGGCAATTTGTTAGAAAATTTACTTTTTTAAGAAAAGGTACTTTTTGTATCAAAATTTACTTTTTTTTTAAAAAAAAGGTACTTCTTTAAGATAAGGTATTTTTTTAAGAAAATGTACATTGTTTAAGAATATGAATAAGTATTTTTTTGAGAAAATTTACTTTTTTTAAGACTAAACTTCTTTCACTTTGGCTTTTCTAAATTTACTTTTTATTGGGTGCAAAACTACAATATTTACTAAATATTGGTTACAGGCTCCACTTGGAAAACTTCACATTAAACAAGAAATTTCCCAACACAAACCAAAGCAAAAGTGCTCAATATAGTTGTTAATCTGGGTTGTGTATAATAGAGTTAAAAAAGTTGTTTAATTTTTTTAATTTAGCCCCCATCCCGCAACCTGCGATAAGGAACTTCGTTCCAAAAACTGCGACATGTACTACAGTTGCCATGAGAAAAAACATGAATTTGGTTGCGGATTTGTAGTTGGCAAAAGACTGCGACATCTAGTCTCTAGGTTCCATCCTGTGAGTGAACGTATAACCACAATCCGCATAAAGGCGAAATATTTTTATATTTCCCTAATTTGTGTGCCTGCCCCGACAGAAGAGAAAGATGATGATGCCAAAGACATATTCTACGAGCCCGTAGAGGAATCGTTTGACCGCTGCCCTGGCCATGACATTAAGATTGTACTAGGATATTTTAATGCTAAAGTCGGCAGGGAGAATGTGTTTCATCCAACTATTGGCAATTTCAGTCTTCATGCTGACAGTTCCGACAACGGCATGAGACTGATTGACTTTTTCGCGACCAAAAATCTTAGTCGTTAGTGGTACAAGATTCCAGAATCAAGACATTCACAAGGCTTCTGGGGTATCCCCTGATCAAAGAACGAAGAACCAAATTGATCACGTGGTAATTGATGGAAGGCACTCACCCAGTGTAATGGACGTACGAGTGATCAGAAGAGCTAACATCGATTCTGATCACTACCTGGTAGCAGCAAAGGTTCGCACAAGATTAAGTAGAGCGAATGTCGTACGAAACCAGGCGCAGGGAAAGCTAGACATAGGAGAGCTGCAATTACCAGACGTAGCCAAAGCTTACTCAAGGAAGCTCTCGCAACTTCTGGCACAGAACCCACCCCCTACCCATGACGATCCTGAAGCGCAATGGAAACCCATTTCCGACTCTATAAAAACTGTCGCAACAACCGTACGTGGGTTTGAAAAACCGCTTCCCAGCAAACTATGGTACGATGCAGAGTGTCGCATTGCAAATAATGAAAAGAACGCTGCACGCATGGTTATGCTGCAATCAATTGCGAGCTGCGACCGAGCGGTATAGGGAGAAAAGGAAGGAGGTAAACCGTCTCTTTAGCGCGAGAGTTAGAAAA
Source organism: Phaonia tiefii (assembly GCA_963931995.1). NCBI lineage: Eukaryota > Metazoa > Arthropoda > Insecta > Diptera > Muscidae > Phaonia > Phaonia tiefii. The sequence goes on from OZ008367.1 coordinate 296,487,353, forward strand.
TTGAGACATACAGAAGGAAGAACGAAGCCCGAAAATTCTACCAAAAGGTCAAAAACGGAACTAATGGCCAGCGTTCAGAGCCCACCTTCTGTAAAGACAAGGACGGAAATCTCTTCGTAGATGTGCAGGCATGTTTGGAATATGGAGATATCATTTCTCTGCGCTACTGGTACCTGAGATATCCAATGACGATGAGACAATCGATCATAATTTGGACGACGACGTCGTTTGCTCTCTCCTAACATAACAGGTATTGCCCGGCTTAAGAACAACAAAGCCACAGGAGCCGATGGATTACCGGCGGAGCCGATTAATGCTGGCCGCGATGAGCTTATAAGGTGCATGCATATGCTCATTTGCAAAATTTGATTTGGTGAATGCATGTTCGGCGATTGGGGTCTCAGTGTACTATGCCCCATATTTAAAAAGGTAACCCGAGTCTCTGTACCAACTACCATGGCATTAGTCTTTTACCCATTGCATATAAGGTTCTATCAAGTATAATGTGCGAAAAACTAAAACCGATTATCGCTGATCTGATTGGACCACACCAGTGTGGCTTTAGGCCCGTAAAATCAACAAATCCTGGAGAAGACCCACGAAAAACAAATCGACACCTACCGAAGCTTTCAAAATTAAGCGAGGCCTGTAGTCAACATGAATAAAACCATCAGTAGCAAAAGTCACATACTGCTCGCGTATGCTTATGATATCGATATCATTGGGCGCACAATGAGAGAAGTTACTGCGGTGTTTCCGAGAATTGACAAGGAGTCAGCAAAAGTGAGTCTGACAGTAAATGATGAGAAATCAGAATTAATGGTTTTAATGAGTAGGGCCTTCATGCGTTTAGACCAGTGATGCCCACACACAAACTATAACATATTGCGCTTATGTGTGAAGCAGAATAAACCGAAGTTCAAATTGATGTATTTTTAACAAATTACGCAGCGTGACCCTTCTCTAACAAATGCTGACCAGCAACTGATTTGATTTGCATTGTAAAAATGTAAACAAAGCAAGAGCCGACCGCCCAGGATCGAAATCCCACGACGAAGCTTTATACTATACGTGTGTCGGCAGCGTAGAAACAGCATTTTGCTGCCGTGTAATGGAAATTCAAAATTTGTACCAAATCGTGTACATTGATGACCTTTATGGCCTAAGCCTGGCCTAAACAAATGAAATATCTCTAGGAGTAGGAAGGAACCATGAGCTGTATGAGCCATATCCCGACATTGACATAGTTAAGCCGATCGAAAAAACGCCCTGCACTGGCTAGGCCATGTCGGTAGAATGGATGAATACGAACCAGCTCGAAGGGTTTTCGAAACCTAACTCGAAAGAAGACGAAATATAGGAAAACCAGACACCGCTGGAGGGATCAGGTTGACGAATGCCTGCGTACACTTGGTATTACCAACTGGACAGATAAAGCAAAAGATGGAACTGGTTGGAGAAATATGTTATCTTCCTTTTGTAACGTCCCTGACCTCCGGATAAGAAAGTAAGGCGACGTTAATCGTCAAAATTGTCGCATTTGGGGTACAAAAAATACAGGAGTGGTTGTTGAGAAACAAATGCATCAAAAATGTTCCACTGTTTGGTGCAGATTTTTGGCTGGGGACATCATGAAACCAGATTCCTCCGAAAATACGGCTTGTCGTTCAATTACAGTTGATGGTTCTCTTTCGTGACATGATTCGAGGGTTGCTATGTATATTTAGGGTGCAGCAATATAAAAACAATCATTTATCATTGGAAATGGTTTTATTGTTTTTCAAAATATTCTTCGTGAAGATCAATACACGTTCACATGCGCTCAAACCAATTTTCGAAGCACTTTTTCCACATCGATTGAGACACCTCCGAAATATGGTTTTTGAACGTTTCAACAGCTGCTTCGAACGTCGAAAAACGTTGACCAAGCAGTAAAACGAAGTCATTGGGTGACAAATCAGGGCTGCACGACGGATGATCCATCAATTCGACATGTCGAGTGTGAGAGTTCGCATTGTCCTGATGCATAATCAGCCGTCTTCTCTTATTGTTTTTCCTTATTTCTTCGTACACTGTTGGCAAACAGGTAGAGGTATACCACTAAGAATTGACCGTCCTACGTTCCACTGAAGGAACTGTGGCCACATGAACGGTTATGCCGAAAAAAGCGCGATCATTTGCTTCGATGTGCTTGTTCCACGAACAACTTGGATTTAGCTTATCTTGAAAGAGTGTTGTTTTGTTTTGGGCTCATATGCATATATCCATGATTCTTCACCTGTGACGATGATATACACTGGATAATCCAATCGACACGAGCCTTTTTTTTTGGAGAATTTGTCAAATTATGTGGGATCCAACGAGAACAAATCTTTTTCACGACCAAATGAACATGCAAAATCTTATTGATGCTTGTCATACGAATGCCCAAGGATGCCTCAATCTGACGGTATGTCACGAGTCGGTGTTAGTTTATCAGTTCACGCACAGCATCGATGGTTTCCGGCAAACGACCGAAGTTGGATGACCTTCACGAAATTCATCCTGGAGCGAATATATTAAATTGAAACAGTCGGAAATAGGACCTGACCTCACATTTTCCTCATCTCCTCATAGTTGCCTACCTTAGTTACCTATAGTAGGTACATATGGTAGGAACAGTTATCATAAATATACTACAGTACAAGAAATGCTATACTCGAACAGCAAAGTTCCTCCTTTTCCAACCTACGACACATATCACTGAATTGATGAAGATAAACATCAATAGTTTACGTTGATTCAACGACAATGTTACATCAATTTGATGTATGTTTGTCATCAAGTTGAAGTAAATTTTCACCATTTTGATGTTAATTGTTCATTAATTTGCTGTACATTTTTCGTCAATTAGATGTAATGTTGTCATCAATTTGATGTAAGTCTATGTTCATTTTGATATAAGTTTATCATCAATTTGATGTAAATTGATCATAATTTTCAGGTAAATTGTTTGTGAATGAGTAGCCAAATTCTTTGGCCTATTTTCATCGTAAAAATCCACAAGAACAGGGTATGCAATCACATGAAAAATGTTCATAGCGTGGATAATGTTTTCTGTCCATTTCTCTATTTTTCTATTTTTCTATTATGTATTTATGTTCAATTTTATACGGATTTTTTTCTGTTTATTTTTTCCATACTACGTCTATATTTTGAGTCGATACCACTAATTATTTCCAAATTCCAATCCTGGAGATTGATGTGAAAAGGATCATCAATTCAATGGAGCTGAATTTGTTTTTATTGAATTGATGAAATTTGTCATCAATTCAATTAAAAAAAATTGATGAACATTTATCATCTATTTGATGTAAAGATTTTCTTTCAGTGTAGTTCTAATTTATAATAAAGGGGTTTCCAATATGGAATGGGTAATGTCAAAATTCAAAGACAAGTTGCGTGGAAGATTTCAACGAATTTGTTGTAGTATTATCCAATGGTAGTATGCGCGGCTCTTGTGCATGAGGACGTGGGTTCGATCCCTGCTCTGACCATCTTAAATTTCTTTCGACGGCGGTCACGGCGACACTATCGAGTATTTAGCCATGAAAAAGCTTCTCAAAATACCGTTTGGAACCGGTGTAAAACTGTAGGTCCCAATAAGTGAGTTTAAAACTGGAATGCGCACAGCTCACTGGTTGTGAGAAACTCTCCTTAATCCCTACATGGGATGTAACGGGAAACCATTTATTTATTGTAGCCTGCAGCCTTCTGGAAAGTGGGGGACATAGGCACATAATGTTTTCTATAGACACCACCTCCTCTTCGTTCCCACAGCTTCTGCAAAAGTCGATATCGCAAAAACGATATCGAATTCATTATCATTTCAAATTTTATGAACGCACGTATCTTAAATGGCCTATGAGCCAGCACTACCGACACAACGATATCGTTTGGACGATTATAATCATATATAATAAGGCCCCAAGGCGTTAGTGCAGGGCAGGGCAACATCAGCTTGTAATGTACACAGTTCCCTACTAATGACCACCTACCGTTAGTTGCCATAAGGGCATAAATTGTCAAGAAGAGCTTGCAAGTGGCTAGAGGCATACCCACATGTTTAAGTTTTCCTGGAGCATTTAACGTAGTCCCTACCAGGTTCATCTGTGTTGCAGTTCCTTGGTATGCCGCTGTTGCATCCAAACTCACTGTTTGGTGTGTTTTATGGCCCGGTGGTTCTCATTGTTCCTTAATGAGAACGGCGAGAACGTCACCATGAAGGACGAGCGCTAAGAGTCTGGATTGCCGATTATTTCGTGTTCCAATTGAATGGAATATTGACTGAGTATATATTTTCATAACAAGACGGCGGCACATGCCGCGTCAAACAATCGACTTATTAAAAGAATCATTTGGTGAACGCATTATTTCTCGAAATGGGTCAGTTAACTGGCCACCGATGTCGTGCGATTTAATGCCTCTAAATTATTTTCTCTGGGGTTAAGTGAAGTCATTGGTTTACGCTAAGAACCCGGAAACTTTGGACACCTTGGGTTACAAGTTTGTGCCAACCAATTCCGAGATACGGCCCCCATTGTTTGAAAAAGTGGTAGAAAATTATAACTTCCAGATTGTGTCATATCCGTGGCAGCAGCGGCGACCAAATTACATTAAAAAACTAATGGCATAAAATTATCTTCCCCCTAAAGTCAATATTCAGTGTGAAATTATGTAATTTCAGCATTTAAATTCAATTTAAAGTTCCACAAGTAAAAAAAAAATCAGCCGATATTTAAATATTTGTAGCAGCTTCATATTCATAAGACCCAGTGGCCATCGGTGCGTATGATTTATGGTTTTGTTACTTATCCGCCCCATGTGCTTTAATGTTTCCCCATATGATTAAAAAACATTTTTGCATTAGAAATTCTGATTTAATTGTTAAATTTTTTCCCCAAATTTATAAAAAAAAACCCATTAAAAATAGTACGGAAGGAAGCACCAGAAAGGACAAAATACACAAATTAAAGGAAGATAAATAAAAACCAAAAAATAGGAAGACACATGAGTGCAATTGCAAAAGCATAAACTGTTATACTCGCGCTTACATACATGTTATGTACTTATATGTACATATATATGTAAGTACATACACGGTTATATTGAATCATTGTCGTTAACAACCGGCTTTTTCGTTCTTCATTGTCCTTTTTCCTACATCAATTGACTGAAGGATTGTGATCCTATGATGTTGTAGTTGTAGGTGGTGTTGTTCTGTTTTCTATTTTTTTGTTGTTGTTGTTTGGTTGATATATAAAGGTCTCCGAAAGCATTTTTCACTTGGTTGCTGATGAGGCAACATTTCTTGTTATTTTGTGTGTGTGTGTGTGTGTGTGTGTTACTTTTCATAGGAGCCTATCCCACAAGGAAAAGTATATAATAGACAAGAATGTTCATTTATTATATACATAAATGTCTGTGTGTATGTGTGTGTTTGTACATAGAAATGGCCTTGGCAGTTAAAGCAAGCACAAGCAATGGGCTTAACAACAGCAACAAACAAGAGTTTTCTACCAGTTTTAGTAATGTGTATACATCACCATCCAAGAATAGGCTCGTCCGTCGTGTTTGTTGTTACCAAAAAAAACCAAAAAAAAAAAACACGGAAAGGCACCAACAAAATTGTACTCTCGTATAAATGGAAACAGAATTGAATAAAAACGGCTGTTTGGGTACACATGTATATCGTCACGTATGATCGTTAACACTAGCGAAACCGAGAAAGCAAATTTCAATCTAATTCACCGTACGACAATTTAAAAAAAAGTCGTTACACTTGAACGGGATGACACCTTGTATTAAGAGTGACCATAGCATTTTTAGACCCACTGACCTAGAGTGTCGTAAGAAGCTTTTTCACGGCTAACTAATCTACATTATCCAAATGAAAATATAGAACACGCCTTCTAATGTATAAAAAAAAGCCCTGCATCTAACCCTTGCACTGTCAATGGCCAAAGTTTAATACAATTACACGCGAACCGGATGATATACAGTGGTGGCCACGAATTTAAGACACGACATGTAGCGAACTTAGTTATGATAACATTTACATCCCTGCAAGTTCAAATTAGATCTTGTTTATTTCTCACTGTTCCTTGTAGTGTTAAGAGAAAGAACCGTTATTTGTTTTTGGTCGTTTTTACACTTTGGTGCTATTTTTATTATATTATTGTAAACACGTGCATTTGAAGCTGGCCACGAATTTAAAACATTTTAGAAATTTTTGGTTTTTAAATAATTATTTGAAGCTAAAGGGTAGGTAATTAATGTTTTATTCGATTTTATGTTCTGATACATCAAAATATTTAGTTAAAAATGGCTAGAGGTACTTGGAGTTCGGATGCCTAGCGAAAACTGATCCAACAAATGAATACCGATGGAAAAACAGTACTGGAGATTTCCAAGCTACTCAAATGTTCCAGATCCAAGATTTACAACGCGCTGGAGCACATCAAGCAACATGGTACCTCCAAAAATGTCAGACAGAACCCTAGACCCCGAAAAACTACACCAAGGGAGGATATCTTAATTTATAAAGCAGCAGTTAAAGATCCTTTCAAGAGCTCCAGTAAAATTAAAAATGATATTTCATTGGAGTTTGGTATTAATATATCGTCCAGGACAATAAGAAGACGCCTGAACGAGAAAAACTTACGTGGGTGCATTGCACAACATAAACCACTTGTGTCAAAAAAAAAATTAAATCTCGACGAGCGTTTGCAAGAGAACATCTCAATAAACCGATGACATTTTGGAAAAACATACTTTGGAGCGACGAGTTGAAGTTTTGCCGTTTCGGTTCCGATGGAAAGCAGTATGTATGGCGTCCTCCAAACCTAGAGCATCACCCAAAGTACACCATTAAAACGGTTAAGCATGGTGGTGGCAATGTCATGGTGTGGGCAGCATTTTCATGGCATGGTGTAGGTCCAATTTACAAAATTATGACTAAATTGGACCAGCACATTTACAAGAACATACTGACAAGCATTATGATACCATTCGCTGAAGATAACATGCCTCTAATGTGGAAATGTATGCATGATAATGACCCTAAGCACACTTCACGCCTAGTGAAGAGCTGCTTGGAGGATAACAGTATCACAGTTCTGAAGTAGCCAGCACAGTCCCCTGACCTCAATCCAATTGAGAATTTGTGGAATGACGTTGAGGAGCATGTACGAGCAGTAAAGCCAAAAAATTTGAGTGATTTATGGGAAGAAATCCAAAAGCTTGGTATGCCGTTCCAAAGGAACTTTGTGTGGCCTTAGTTGAAAGTTTACCCAGGAGATGCGCTGCTGTAATCCAAAATAAAGGCTTTCCCACCAAATACAAATATTTGTTTCTGAAACTGAGGTTTACTTTAAGGAATACATTCACTTTTTGCCTATGCCCTAAATTCATGACCAGGCTAATACATGAATTAATCTGTAAAATGTTTAAATAAAAATTCATAATAACATATAGGTAACAAACTATTTTTGTTTTTTTTCCGAACATTACTAGGACCTTTGAAAAAATAACACGGATTTAAAAATTGTTCGATAATATATAAAAATTTTCAGAAATATATAAGTAGCATGTCGTGTTTTAAATTCGTGGCCACCACTGTACGTCTGAAGCTATAGGTAAAATGGAGTTAATTGGCGTTTTCAGTTTTTCATTTTCTCATCCTGTTGCCCCATAAAAGGACTACAAATTTTCAAGGGATAATATTTTTCAAAAAAAAAAAAATCAAATACTTATTCGCACCCTACGATACCGATATACATAGGTGTCTACTTAAAGAAGAGAATTGTGGCTATTTATATTATTGTTTTATTTATACCGTTCCAGAATAAAAAAAAGACTTAAAAAATGTCCTTGAAAAATTAAATCCTTTAAAATCCTTTGAAAATCTCTAACAATTTATTCGAAAAAAATATGTGTTAATAGCCTGTATATAGTGTAATACTCCCCAAAATGTCAACCTTCTAGCTTTACTCGTTAATTCTTAATAAAAGTTTACATAAAACTCTTCCACAAAAAAAGTATGTACTTTATTATATGGAACAGAGTACATATAAAATTTTTCTAAAAAAGGTTTTACAGTTGAACCAGATGATATAAGAATGAAACTATAAGCTAATCGGACTAAAATGTCATTTTCAGTTTTTCATTTCGTGATCCTGTTGCCCCTTAAAAGGACTACAAAACTTTAAAGGATAAGATTAAAAAGAAAAAAATTAAAATACTTGTTCTCACTGTCCAATAAATACATTCGCACTTATTCCCGTTGTCGTCGTCCACGTCAATACAATATCGACACCATTTTTATTGGCGACTTGAAGACATTTGGAAAAAAAAATTTTTGCGTAATGTTTAAAGAGGGTTGTTTTTGGATCATAGACATCAAAAACTTTGTTGTAGTCGATGTGACAATACATTTATAACGTTATAAAGTTGACAAAGATCTGATGACGACGTCGACGACGACAACGGGAATAAGGCCGATTGAAGTTTCTGTAGTAGTTCGTGACAAGTTGAAAAATTCAGAGGCTCAAATTATTTCTGCATTTCGATTTTTCGTAAAACAAAAAAGTGAATAAAAGCGAGTAAACGTGATTATGGAGTGCCCAAATCGGAATAAGTTTTGTATTCTATGTGATTTTTTTGTATGCCACTTGTTCCGTCATCTAAAATAATCCTCCCTCCACTTCATATTAAACTGGGTTTAATTAGAAATTTCGTTCAGGCACTTTGTTCTCAAAGTGTAGCTGTGACGCATTTGAAGACAGTTTCTCGAAATCTTAGTGACGCCAAGATTGAGGCTGATATGTATTGATTTATTGATACTTGATGTTTGAAAGGTTAATTAATTAGAAAAGGAAGCTTGGAATAGTTTGGATGCTGTAATCAATAATTTTTGGGCAACACCAAATCTAAAAAGTACAAAAGTATAGTTCAGAACCTTGTCGAATGTTTTGGAAAAATGGGAGTTAATATGTCCCTGAAAACACATTTTCTAGACAGACATCTGTACTTTTTCACTGAAAATTTAGCAGATTTTAGTGATGAACACAGTGAAAGATTTAATCAGGATCTCGCCGTAATGGCGAACCGGTTCCGGGGAAAACGTGCTGGCAGATTAAAAATAAAAAATAAATGGTTTCCCATTACATCCCATGAAGGGACTGGGGAGAACTTCTCACAATCACTGAGCTGTGCGCTTTCCAGTTTTCACTCACTGATTGGGACCTACAGTTTTACACCGATTCCGAACGGTAATTTGAAAAGCTTTTTCATGGCTAGATACTCGACAGTGTCGCCGTCACTATGCGAGGTGACCGCCGCCGAAAGAAATTTTAAGGTGGTCAGAGCCGGGTTCGAACCCAGGATCTCATGTACAAGAGCCGCGCACACTAACCATTGCACCACCGACGGTCACTGGTATACACAAACGACAAAGCAAAGTATACACTTTTCTTAAGTACGATTCCTTTTTAATATCTATGAAGAATGTTATCTTTTGAAGCTTTGAAGTCCTTTTTAGGGGCAACAGGATGACGAAATGAAAAACCGAAAATGCCATTTTAGTCCGATTGGCTTATAGTTTCACTCTTATATCATTTGGTTCAAGTGTAACTCCTTTTTAAAAAAAAATGCATACTCTGTTCCATATAATAAAGTACTTTTTTTGCTGGAAGAGTTTTATGTAAACTTTTATTAAAAATTAACGAATAAAGCTAGAAGGTTGAAATTTTGGGGAGTATTACACTATATACAGGCTATTAACACATATTTTTTTTCGAATAAATTGTTAGAGATTTTCAAAGGATTTTAAAGGATTTAATTTTTCAAGGACATTTTTTGAGTCTTTTTATCCTGGAACGGTATAAATAAAATAATAATAAAAATAGCCAAAATTCTCTTCTTTAAGTAGACACCTATATCGGTATCGTAGGGTGCGAATAAGTATTTGATTTTTTTTTTTTTTGAAAAATATTATCCCTTGAAAATTTGTAGTCCTTTTATGGGGCAACAGGATGAGAAAATAAAAAACTGAAAACGACAATTAACTCCATTTTACCTATAGTTTCAGACGTATATCATCCGGTTCACGTGTAATATGGACTGTAGGACGGTGTTTTAGTTTTTTGTATTAAACTTTGGCCATTGACAGTGCAAGGGTTAGATGCAGGGCTTTTTTTTATACATTAGAAGGCGTGTTCTATATTTTCATTTGGATAATGTAGATTAATTAGCCATGAAAAAGCTTCTTACGACACTCTAGGTCAGTGGGTCTAAAAATGCTATGGTCACTCTTAATACAAGGTGTTTAAAACGAAGTCATCCGATGTTGTTTGGCTCTCATTTTTTTCTAAATGAAAAACTTCGATTCTGTTTTTTGATTATGTTTATTTGAACCTTTAGAATTTTATTGGTCAAATTGAGAAGATGATATCGGTTAAATGGGCGCCGTCACAATTGATTACCATACGGCCTCGTTTTATGGCATTTTCTATCACTTCGGCAAGAACTTCGGGCGACAGATTCTCGCACTCGTGTCGAATGTTGACTTTGAGGGCTTCCAGAGTCTCGGGCTTGTTGACGTAAACACGTGACCTCAAAAAACCCCCCACAAAAAAAGTCTGGAACGGTTAAATCGTGCGATCTTGCGGGCCAGTGCAAGAGATGAGGCGATCCGGGAACGCCGCCTTCAGAATATCGGTTGTGGCTCGCGCCGTTGCTCCGTCCTGTTGGAACCGCATGTTCTCCAGTCCTAATTCGTCGAATTGCGGCAGAAAAAACTCGGTTAACATGGCCCAATAGCGCGCAACGTCCACTGTTGTCGTTTGACCAACGGCGTTCTCGAAAAAAATGGCCCGATGACTCCTCCACTTTGAGCGGGTGTAATGGCTCCTCGTGCATCACCCGTGGATTTTCGGTGCCCCAGAGGCGATAGTTTTGCTTGTTCACGTACCCGCTGAGGTGGAAATGAGCCTCATCGCTCATTATGATTTTGTTGGGAAAATCGTCCACTTCGTCCACGAGATTGAGGATGGCTTGGTCGTAGGTTACACGCGTTTGGCGGTCGACAGGCAGCAGCTGATGCACGGACTGGACTTTGTATGGGAACATGCGCAGGTCTTTGACCAAAATTCGCCATAGGGACGACCGGCTGATGGCTAATTGCGAGGCATGGCGTCTGGTCGATGTTTCCGGCGACAGCTCGACATCCTCGGCAACAGCGGCGATATTCTCGGCAGAACGGGCGCTCCGGGGCCGGCCACTCCTGGCAACGTCTCGTGTGGTCCCATACTCTTCAAGGTTAGTAGCCAAACGGCGCAGTATTTGCGCAATCGGTGTCGGACGGCCGGGGAATCGGCGACGGTATTCGCGCTGCGCCAACACCACAGACGAATTGTTACGCAAAAAATAGACATGATTATTCCGTGTTCTTGTGGAGTGTATCGCTCCATGGCTTGTTTACTTGTATTCTACATCTGTCTAGTCCACAAATGTCAAAACAGATTTGACATTGGCGACCATTTGCAAAAATAAGAGCATCTTCCAATAGGGTGGTCACTTTTGAAACACCCTGTAGATCAGGAATAGGCGACCTTTATGTTACTAGAGGGAAGTATACGAACGCTTCCCTAACCACAACATTAAGATTATTCTAGGCGATATTAATGTCAAATTGAGAAAGGAAAGTGTCTTTCGACCAACCATCGGTAATCACAGTCTATCTGATACCCCACCTCCAATAATGGAATAAGACTGATAGACTTCGCCGCTGCAAAGAACATGGTAGTTAGTAGCACACGATTCCAGCATAAAGACATACATATGGCGACCTGGTCATTCCCTGATCAGAGAACGAAGAACCAGATTGATCACTTGGTAATAGATGGCAGGCACTCCGCTAGTGCAATGGATGTACGTGTGATTCGAGGTGCCAATATCGACTCGGATCATTACCTGGTGGCTGCGAAAGTTCGCACATGACTGAGCAGGGCGAAAAACGTACAAATCCGAACACAGGAAAAACTAGATATTGACAACTTACAAATACCGGAGGTATCAATGTCCTATCGACAGAAACTCTCTCTCCTGCTAGGGCAGGTTTCCGAACACAGAAAAAGCTAGATATAGACAAGCTACAAATACCGGTGATATCAATGTCCTATCGACAGAAGGTCTCTCTCCTGCTAGGGCAGAATACTCCCCTCCCGAGGACCCAGATGCGCAATGGAAGCACATCTTCCATTCTTTGGAAACCGCTGCAAGGACTTTCCTATCGACAGAAGCTCTCTCTCCTGCTAGGGCAGGAATCCGAACACAGGAAAAGCTAGATATTGACAAGTTACAAATACCGGAGATATCAATGTCCTATCAATAGAAGCTCTGTCTCCTGCTAGTGCTAAGGATAAACCATGGTACGACGAAGAATATCGCATTGCAATTGTTGAAAAAGACGCTGCACGTATGGCAACGAAACAGTCAGTTACAACGCGTGCTGTGAATAGGCGATAGAAGAGGCTGAGAATGGAGGAAACCCAACTATTTAGGCGGAAAAAACGGCAGTGGGAGCAGAGGGAGAGTGGAAAACCGAATTATGCAGGATGAATGGTGAATCCCGAAAATTTTACCAGAGGGTAAAAAGATCGAATAACGGCCCAAATAATGGGCTGCCCTCCTGCAAGGGCGCAAATGGGAATCTGGTGACTGATAAGCAGGGTGTGCACAAAATGTGGAGAGACCACTTTTCAGCATTACTCCAGTCAGATTCTTCCACTAAAGATTAAGAGGTAATGATAGTGGAAGATAGTGTAGATTGTAGGTTGGGGGCCTCCAACCAAGGCGAGAATAGAACGGCGATCTCCCGGCTTAACAAAAATAAAACGGCGGGTGCGGATGGGCTACCCGCTGAACTTTTTAAGGCAGGTGGCGAATGACTGCTAGCCCACATGCATCGACTTATAAGCGGTATATGGCTGGGGGAATCCATGCCCGACGATTGGAGTCACAGTGTATTCTGTCCTGTACTCAAAAAGCGTGATCCGTGTGTCTGTTCCAACTATCGCGGTATCAGTATTTTATCCATCGTGTATAAGGTCTTGTCGAGCGTATTATGTGAAAGACTAAAGGCAATTATTGAAAATCAGTGTGGTTTTAGACCAGGCCCGTCCACGACTGATCAAATATTCAAGCTACGCCAAATCCTGGAAATGACCCACGAAAAGCAAATCGATACATACCATCTTTTTGCCGATTGCAAAGCTGTTTTCGATAGGCCCATAAGGGGAAAATTGTACGAAGCTATGTCTGAACTTGGTATTCCGGCAAAACTGATTCGCCTCTGTAGAATAACGCTGACCACCACCAAATCAGCAGTGAAAGTGGGGAAAGGCCTCCCTGAACCATTCTGTACCAAGCGAGGACTGAGACAAGGCGATGCACTTTCGTGCAATCTCTTCAACATCTTAACGGAGATAATAATGAAAAAAGCTGCAGTAAATACGAACAAGACCATTAACACGAAAAGCCATATGTTGCTGGCGTATGCTGACGACATAGACATCCTTGGATGAAATTTGCGAGAGGTTACTGGAGTATTTTCAAGAATCGGAAAAGAATCAGCGAAGGTGGGTCTTGCTGTTAATGAGGGCAAGACAAAATTGATGGTGTCAACGACTAGAGAAACCTCTCGACTTGGTCCGCACTTGAACGTCGACAACCGATTTAATTTTGAAGTGGTAGATGAAATTGTCTACCTTAGATCCGCCGTGAACAAGGACAACAACGTCAGCCTGGAGATAAATAGGAGAATTGTGCTTGCAAATATTTGCTTTTTTGGGCTCAGCAAGCAGTTTAGGAACCAAGCCCTCTCTCGACGGACAAAAGTCCAGCTATACCAGACTCCCATTTTACCTGTCTTGACATATGGCTCCGAAACTTGGGTCATATCGCAAGCAGATGAGAAACACCTGGGAGTATTCGAGTGAAAAATTCTCCATAAAGTATATGGTCCTGTTAGGGAAAACGGCGAGTACCGATGTCGCTGGAATCAAGAGCTATATAATCGATAGTCTGACGTGGACATAGCTAGGCGAATCAAATAAGGCCAATTGCGTTGGCTAGGCCATGTTATCAGAATGAATGAAGATGAGCCAGCGCGAAAGGTTTTCGATAACGTACCCGATGGAGGCAGGAAAAGTGGACGACCAAGACTCCGCTGGAAAGGCCAGGCCGAAGAATCCCTCCGTATCCTTGGTGATACCTACTGGCGAGAAAAGGCGAAGGATAGAGCCAGTTGGAAGAATATGTTGAAATTTGTTTAATTTGTTTGTTTAATTAATATGTGTAAGACGTCGGACCTCATGAGGTTGTAAAATAATCAATAAATGTAAAGTAACTTCAAGGGACTCCAAATTTTTCACTCATAGCATTTGGCAAAATTGTAGCCAAAACCAGTACATAAGTTTCAGTCGGTTGAACCGACTTAATCATACATAGGTAAAAAACGCCCATACTCAAAAGTGACCATATTCAATAGCAGATTGACGACTGCGCTAAATATTATTGAATACCCAAATTAATTAGTTTCCCTCCCAATATTTATATGCGAGGTACAAAAATGGGCATGGCAAGTTGTTGCTAAAATTTTGATCAGTGACAAATTTTATTAAGATCGGTTATGATATATTGGACATATCGAGTCGGCAAACCGGAAATACACCCAACTTTTGTATGGGAGGTACGAAACTGGGCGTGGCACAATAGTCAGTTGTTAATTACACAGTAGCTTTTAGCAAAATATTGCCTAGTACCGAATTATATTAAGATCGGTTGTAGTTTATGAGAATTATCGAATCGATCAACCGGTCATCCGCCCAACTTTTATATGGGAGGTACTAGAATGGGTGTGACAAAACAGCTAATTTTCTATAGGAGGGCTTTATTTGACTAAATATTGACTTGTACAAACTTTCATAACGATTGATTCGGTTTTGCGGGACATTTGTATGGGAGGTACCACAATGGGCGTGGCAAAATCACCCTTGGTTTAATCGGTGATTGGCGTTTGATAACGTGAAGCCTTGTACCTAATTTCATTAAGGTCGGAAATGTTTCACGCAATTTATCGGATTGAAAACCCGGACGAATACGAGGTACCAGAATGGGCGTGACAATCTCGCCCATTTCCTCCAGTTAAGTAGGCATTTACAGATTATTAACCGGTGTGAGAGTTGTAGCTAATCACATCTACCAGAAGAAAGGTTTAAAAGAAATATGATTTTGTGCTAAATGTCTTGATTTGTATGGGAGGTACTAGAAGGGACGTGGTAAAAACGCCAATTTTCAATCCCAAACTCAATATTGGCAAATAATAGTCACTGACAAAATTTCATTGTGATATGTAAAGATTTACGGCAGTTATCATGTTGACCAGCCAGCCAGCCAGACAGAACGGTAAGACCTCTTTGGAACGGTAAGATCTCTGGGCTTTGTTTATGTCATATTGGAAAGGTAAGAGGTATGGCTATCTTTCAACAGAAAAAAAACATAAGTTACTTGGCATCTGGCTGAGCAAATTGAGGTTATGTGAATTTTTTTCTCCATTTTTTTCCGAAAGCTCTGTATCTCGGCGATTTGACTTTTTTACTTTTTTTTATTGATTGTGAAAGGCCTTAATTCTTAAAGACCTTTCCAACAAACCCCAAAAATCTGACCACTGGCTCAGAAGTTAGCAAAATTACCCTACTACCCTCCGACCGCCAATCCGAAAATTTTGAACCCGCTGCCATTTCGCACCCTTGCATTTTCGGACATGGTCCTAGTGGACTTTTCTTCATGAAATGAGCCAAGGAATACGCTGGAGAAATTTGTCCGGAACTTCCTGAATCACTTCTTTTCACTACTTTTCAAATTTACTATCCGCATACTTCAGAGGAATTTCAGAACAGCAATATATGGAATTTAGTATTGTCCCATGTCGTATCATTTTGACACACTAAACCATACTAAATTCCATATATCGCAGTTCTGAAATTCATCTGTAATATGAGGATGGTAAATTTTGAAAGTACTAATGAAAGACTTTAATCTGGTATAAGCTGGATCCGCGGAGAATTCTTAGTTTGGGCACAGTGGGTCAAAATGTTAAGACATAGAACAATACTAAATTCCAAATATCGCTGTTCTGAAATATAAGTGTAGTAAATTTGGAAAGCACTAACAAGGGGCTTTAATCTGGTGTAACTCTCGTCGGCCAAGAGTCCTTGGTTTGGACACAGAGAGGTGTTCAAAAGTAGAGTAAAGAGCTTAAGGGAAAACGCCTAAAATTATTGTATTCTGAAATTCGCCTGAAACCTCGAAGTAATATACCCCAAAAGAACATGCTCCTACCTATTGCTTGATATTCATTTAGTTGGCGAAGAATCCTTGATTTTGGCTAAATGTTCTTTCTAAAATTATATACATTGAACTAAAATATTGTTACGAATAAGTAATAACTTTTGCTTGCTCTTCATGACTCTACTAACATTATGCAAATAATAGGCGGTTAGTGCTGCGCCTGAAAGTATACATTGTAACAACGTACCAGCTCGCTAAACCAGTAGCATGAATTCGCCTCAGTTAAGATAATTCTCCACCATTCGAGATGATTCTACAAAAATAAGTAACAACAACAACGACTAGAAGGTTCTTGAATTCGCTAGATATAACTTCATTTGAGTATGGTGAGTTGGTATAAATAGCGGAGTTCTTTGGAATGGAGAGTTCAGTTTGTGATTAAACCCCGTAAAGTGAGCAACGCGATTTGATAATAAAATATATGCAAGACTAATTAAAGTGGTGAAAATAAAGTACACGGTTGTACTATATAAGTAAAATAAAAGGAAGTTAAACCGTTGTAATTATCGTAATTTAAAACGAACCTTGTTTAATTATTGGGAATAAAACAACGCAAAAAGGACGAATAAGGAAATTCGTAACAATATAATGCTCGCTGGTAAGCTGTTCAAGATTTGTGCCACTAATACTGAAAGCTTGTAATGTTTTTTATACGATTTGTCAGTTTTATATTTTTTTTTATTAATTTAATTCGCCAAAAACCTTGTTTATTTCAATATACTTCCCTTTCTAGTACTTTAACAGGTACCTGTTAACATAAGAACACCGCTCTGCTAACCAAAGTGGGTTGTGTCTTTGCTAGTTAAATTCGAATTTATCTTCACACACATTCTCTAATACTGATTTTCATTCCACTTCTCTCACCGCGAATCGTCATATTTGCACTGATAGCCGAACATTGAAATGACTATATGGCCTGAAGGGCGTAGCGAAATAACTCCCACATGAAATAACTCCCACCAGAAAAATGAAATAAGTCCCAAAAAATTTCCATACAAAAGTGGGAGTTATTTCATATGAAATAACTCCCACTTTAGTAGGACTTATTTCGTTTTTTTTGGGAGTTATTTCATTTTTCCTGGTTATGTTATGACAATGAAATAAATCCCAAAAAAATGACCGTTTGTACAAGGCCCGTATAAAAAGTACTGTAGGAGAAGGCTTGGGACTTATTTCACTTTGCTATTGGGAGTTTTTTCATTTTTTGTGGGACTTATTTCATTTTTTCGTTATTGGAAGTTATTTAGTTTTTGGTGGGAATTATTTCGTTGGGAGTTATTTCGCTACGCCGGCCTGAAGCACTGCTTTTGAACTAGTTCTATTCCAAGGAGCATTGATTCCGTTCCTGATTGCATTTAACTAATTTCTTGACGGAACTAATAGAAGCAGAAAAGAGCTAATTCTTTTTCAGAACGTTGTATTTTAGGAACGTAAGAAACTATAATTAAGTTGCTAAATTTAGCTTAAATTTAAGCTTTCTAATAAAATAGGAGTGATACTAAAATTTCTGACGGCTCCCAGCAAAAAAAAATATGGTAGCATTTCCAGAGGAATCGGTTTTCAGCAATTCCAAAGGTGCATAATATTAACCGCTTACCTAGAAGCAGTTCTACAATATTATCAATAGGACAATTTAAACCTACCTCATCTCCCAATTTAACCGTTCCAGACTTCTTCGTGTGGCATATTTGAAGTCCACAGTTTATGTCCATTAGTCACACGAACCCTGGAAGCCTTGGAAGACAATATTCGACATGAACTGCCCGTAACAATACGAAAAGTGATGGAAAATTGGGGAAAAAAGCACATTCGCTCTGGTAGCGACCATTTCCGCGATATCATATTCCATAAGTGAAATTTGCCCGGTTCAAAGCAGTCAAAAAGTCATATCACAGCAATTAATTTGTGTTTGAATTTATTAATATTACCAAATAGCATTGGCAAGATTTAAATATTGCACCCTGAATATAAACGTTACGATTTTTTACTCAAAAGCTTTTTTTCTCGTGATCAGGGACTACAAAGGGACTACAACGAGAGTTCAAAACCTGGTTCCGAATGTTTAAATTTTTTCTAATTGCAGAGAAAACCGTGATCTGCTCAAAGGAATTCGAAAAATATTCTTCTAAGAAATAATTTCAGATCGAATCATATGTAATAAAAAGAGAACAATTTTCAAATCTTTCGACCCTCTTTTCAACTCAGTCTTCTTCTACGCAGGAAATATTTAAATTCTTTAACAAAACTTCAAAATACATACATATATTTATAAATATATGTTTTAATTTTAAACTTTAATATCTCTTGCCGTTAAAGGGAAAATTAATCATTCTATATCTTGAAAGAGGACTTCTTTCTTATCTGATACTTGCAAATACTTATCAAAATACAGCAATGTATATGTAAAGGGTTTTCCAATTTGAGTGATATGATTTCCAAGTGACGTTTCGGTCATTTGTACTTATAGTATGTCATGATCTGTCATTTTTTTTTTCATTGTATTCAGTAATGTTTACAATTTTCTAAATTCATTCAAGCTCAAGTCCTTTTTAATAAAAAGCTTATTTATTAGCTTTATATTATTTTCAAAAAAGTCGAGCACAAAAAATGATCCAATGACACCAGGGCAAAGAAAAAACTCGTTCCTCCCAAACAAAATCTCAGATAACTGACGTTCCTTTGGGGACTGTAGTTGGGAGAAACGAACTTCTGTTAAGCCATACATGGCATTTCGTTTGGGAGAACCGAAAAATGTTTGCAGCAAACGAGATATGATAAATATAAGCTGAAAAAACGTTTCCGAGAAAGAAAAGACGGTTCCGCCAACTGTTGTTTCGGTTAAAGTAAACGTGTTCTAGTTACTCCAAAAACAAAACGTTTGCGAGAACTGAAAAACGTTTGCAGTAAACAAGTTATGAAAAATTAGAGCTGAAAAACGTTTGCGAGAAACGAAAAACGGTTCCACCAACTGTTCTTTCGGTTACAGAAACCGAAACGTTTGTGAGAATTGAAAATCGTTTGTAGTAAACGAGTTGTAAAACTTTTATTTATGGCTTAAATTACGAGGGTACATTTTCTTTACATACTGTTCAAGTGTCAATAAGATAAAGAACCGCTCGATGTAATGAAAATATTGCTGCCATTCAGGCAAGTGTAGCTGAAGACCGCAATTTATCGATTCCAAGACGTTGTCAACAATTTGGACTGTCTCAAACCACAACCTGGCGGATTTTGAGAAAGGATGTGGGCTTTCATACGTATAAAATTGTTATCACTCAAGAACTCAAGTCATGAATTTGCTGATTTTGTCTTGGAACAACTTGAAAACGTTAACGAGTTTTTTTAAGAAAATCATCTTCTCCGATGAGGCTCACTTTCATCTGAGTGGTGCGGTAAATAAACAAAACTTGCGATTCTGGTGCGAAGAAAATTCACAAATTATTCATGAAAAACCATTACATTCACCTAAATTGAAAGTTTTGTGTAGTTTTCGGTCTGGAGGAATCATCGGTCCGTACTTCTTTCGAAAGAAGCTGGTATCACCGTTTCTGGCAATGGAGAGCGGTATAGATCATTGATAAACAACCTTTTATGCCTGAAATTGGAAGAAGTTCATCTTGACAACATCTGGGGCTACGTCTACAACCGTCTAACAACTGAATTATTGCGAGAAAAGTTTGGAGATTTGATTATTTCAAGAAATTGTGACATTGAATGGCCTCCAAGATGTTGTGATTTAACTCCATTATACAATTTCTTGTGGGGTTTTTTGAAGTCATTAGTCGTTAGCAATAAACCAGACTCTCTCCAAGCTTTACAAGTCAATATTGAACGTGCTATTCATGACATACGACTTGATTTAGTGGAAAAAGTGCTCAAAAATTGGGTTCATCGAATTCGTTCCTGCAAAAGAAGACGTGGAGGCCATTTGAAAGACGTTTTATTCAGAACTTAATTGTATCGATTGTACTTCAATTAAATAAAAATCATTTGAATTTCCTTAACAATTAGTGTGTTTTTTTTGGTCTTTAATAACACTGTGACACAAATGAAAGGAATTTGTTGCGGGCCTTTTGTTTTTGTTCATAATTGTCGTATCTTTAAAAGCTTTTCAAGTAACCAAACAGCAATCGAGTCACCCTATACGATGTTCAAGCAACAATCCTACAGAAAGGTCAAAACATTTAAAACATGTGAAATATTTCATGACGTTTCGTGAAATAATCGATTGACAGTATACTTTTCCTTAGAAATATATTAGAGGGAATTGTGAAATGGAAAAAGAGCTACAACCAAAATTTGCATCGGCCTGTAAAAAAAAATTGTTACGTATAGGGGCAAAACCGAGCGGGGTTTTGTGATACCACGTCCAAGTACTTTCACAATTTTTTGGTTTGGTTGCACAGTGTAATTGTTCGCTTCAATATCAATAACTATTAAAAAGTAAATTTTCTATGAAAAAGTAAATTTTAATAGAAATATTAAAAAAGAATGTGAAAATGTGAAATATAACTATTTCAATGCCCACCAAGGCATATCACCAGCTCCCTTCTCACACGTATTTAGGTATACGAGGGCGGATCAATAAGTCCGTGATTTTTTGAATGAAACACTGTTTTTTTTTGCAAAAAAAAAATTATTTTACAACATAATCTCCATTTAGCTCAATACAGTTAGTCCAACGTATCTCCAATTTTTGTATCCCTTTCAAAAAATAGGATTTTTCGAGGTCCATAAATGATCAATAATTTCATCGTTGGAGCTAAATCTCTTTCCACCGAGCCATTTATTTAGGTTTGGAAATAGGAAATAGTCACTGGAGGCTAAATCCGAAGGATATGGTGGATAGGTACCAATTCGTAGTCCAATTCATGGAGTTTTGCCATTGAGACTACACACGTGTGCACCCGTTCATTATCTTGATGAAAAATAACTTTTTTTCTTGGCCATATGGGGTCGTTTTTTTAAATCCTCATTAAATCGGCCCAATAAGTTGGCATAATATTCGCCGTTTATTGTTTTCCCTTTGGAAGGTAATCGATGTGGATTATCCCGCGTGCATCCCAAAAAAACTGTTGAAATCACCTTATTGGCCGACAAACTTTCCTTGGCCTTCGGAGCCGGTTCACCTGGAGAAACCCAATGTTTAGACTGCTGCTTGGTCTCAGGAGTGTTGTAATGGATCCACGCAAAAACTCCTTCGAATTGCGGTTAAACAACTCCAAACAATCCTTTGAAGTTGTCACACGATTACATTTATGGTCAACTGAGAGCAAACGCGGCACCCATCTTGCAGACAGCTGCCTTAAACCCAACTGATCATTTAAAATCGAAACCACACTGCCATATGAAATGCCTATGGCATCAACAATCTCACACACTTTTACTCTTCGATCGGCCAACACCATATCGTGGATTTTTTCCACATTTTTGGGTGTATTGACCTCAATTAGCCGACCAGAACGTTCAGCGGCATTTGTACTTGTGCGACCACAACGAAAGTCAGTAAACCACTTTTTTACCATTGAAATCGAGGGTGCAGAATCCCCATAGTATTTATCAAGCTTTTCCTTGGTTTGATTGACGGTTTTTTTGCGCAAAAAAGAATGTTTAATGAGCACACGAAATTCAATTTTTTCCATTTAAAAAAATAAAAATGCCCGAGGTTGTATTTTTTGAACAGCTTTTAAACGCAAAGTAAATGACGGAACTTGCTCAAAATTTGACAGTAGTCCATTAACAGGTGGTACTTGATGGGAGCAGTGTTGCATGGACTTATTGATGCGCCCTCGTATGAGCGGTAAAGCAATAACTGTGAATGGTGATCATTACCACTGTGTGATAATCCAGTTATTTGTGCCTAAATTTTGCTTTCAACAAGCCGGAGCAAAATGTCAAACATCCCAAGAAACAAATCAATTACTGCATGAGTCATTTCCCGTTTGTGTAACTTCTTGTCTTGGTGATTAAGTTGTGCCACCCAAATCATAGGATTTAACGACTTTAGTATTTGCTCAAAAAAATACAATCAGTTTAAAAACCAAAATTCAATACAATTACGTTTTAATTGAGGCAATCACTCCAGTACTTGACTGAATAAATTTATATTAAAATTCGTTAAAATAAATAAATGGTTTCCCATTTCACTTCTCACAATCACTGAGCTGTGCGCTTTCCAGTTTTCACTCACTGATTGGGACCTACAGTTTTACACCGATTCCGAACGGTATTTTGAGAAGCTTTTTCATGGCTATATACTCGATAGTGTCGCCGTCACTAAGCGAGGTGACCGTCGTCGAAAGAAAGTTTTAAGGTGGTTGGAGCAGGGATCTCCTGTACAAGAGGCGCGCACACTACCCATTGCACCACCGACGGTCAAATTCGTTAAATATATAAATACAAATAGTACCGATTACTATTTGACTTGAGCCTTGAAATTGAGATACTTTAAATTACTAAATTCTTGATTCAATAGACTTTGAATCAAATTTAGAAGGAAAGTATTGGTTTGGATGTATGTATGTGTTGCAACAATTCTCATTAAGTTGAGTTTTGTTTATCTCTATAAGGTGTGATGATATACTCAATCAGGTGTATGTTCTGCTTTCCGAAACCATTAATATTGTCTTGTCCTCGTTTCCAAACGCACTTTTGGTGACTCGTTCTCAATTCTTGAAAATACTGTAGTATATTCTCGCAGATTTCGCCCAATGCTGTTTAAGTCATCAGCATACTCGAACAGCAGGTGACTTTTCCTGCTGATAGTTTTATTCGTATTGACTGCAGCTTTGATCCTCGTGAGAATATCTCAATTAATCAATTGCTAAAGAGAGTCCATGATAGGGTTTCGCCCTGCCTGAGCCCTCCCTCGTACTAAACGGTTCGGTGAGATCTTTACCGATCTTTACTGAGGATTTCGTGTCGGTCAGTGTCATTCTACATTTATGTTGATTTGGCTTGTCATTCTACATTTCCGTTAATTTGGCTTTGTATTCTTCGATAGAATTTACGGGCCTCATTCTTCCTTCTGTACGATTCAATTTTTCCACTGTCGCGCTTTCTCCACAATCGTTATTTTTTTTCTTCTTAAAACCGGGTTTCCTCTCGTCTCTTCTCCTTATACCGCTCTGTCGCGGCTGGCATTGCAACTAACTGAAGCGTTGCCACACGGGCAGCGTTCTTTTCTTCTCTTCATCGTACTATGGTTTGTCTTTAAGCGGTTTTTCATAACGAAGCACGGTGTGTACACTGAACGGAAAAGCATCGTCACAGGGATGAAAATGTTCATCACCCAAACAACTTTTGTCATCGAAAGTGAGCTAACGAGCTAACGTACAGTTTCATTCCCGCTATGAAAATGTGTTCATCAACTGCAAATTGTTCGTTACTGTGGTGAAAGTATGGTTGTTGCTGCAATGAATTTGCTTCATTATTGCAACGAATTTGTTTCACTGTTGTATTGAATTTGTTTCATTGTTGCAATGAATAAGTATCGTTCTTGCAATGAATTTATTTCATTGCAGCAATGAATTTGATTCATTACAGCAATGCATTTTCTTCATTGCTGCAATGAATTTGTTCATTGCTGCTATGAATTTGTTTATTGGTGCAACGAATTTAAGTCATTGTTTCAATTAATTTGTTTCATTACTACACTGATTTTGTTTCATTATGTAATGTAAATGTAAATATCTCCTTCAAGCTACCCGATCACTCTAGTGTATTTCAGGCGGAAACTACCATCATACTAGAGGTTGCTGAACTACTAAAAAGTAGTGTCGCAACCCTCCGGAGAATATGTATCTACACGGACAGCCAGGCTGCCATAAAATCCCTGGAAGCCATGTTTGCTACGTCCCTGAGGGTGAAAGATTGCCACTCATCACTTAGGGTGATGGTCGAATATATTGACATCAGGCTCATCTGGGTACCGGGACACAGCGACATTCCAGGCAATTGTGTAGCGGATGCGTTAGCTAGACAGGGTATTACGGCACAGGTTCTTCCGGCAAAAGAAGGTGTTAGTATGCCAATCTCTACCTGCCGTTTGCAGATAAGGCAGTGGGCCGATAATATGTCCAAGGACAAGTGGAGACTTACTTCAACTTGCAAAGAAGCCAGGGTCCTCTGGCCTCAGGTGAACAGGAAGAGGACTAGGCAACTACTTAACTTGCCGAGATATGATAGGAACACTTATGGGACATTGTCTTGTAGGAAAACACGCCCTAAGATTGGGACATAGAAACTCCACTCTCTGTAGATGCTGCATGGAAGAGGACGAGGAAACGACGAAACACCTTCTCTTGGATTGCCCTGCTCTGGCAGGATTGCGAAGTAGGCTATTCGGAACACACTTAGTTAGCACCGTAGCCCTACAGGATATTCCAAACAAATTATAGACAACCGCACCAAAGTGGTCAACTGTGTTCCACACAGGGTGCCTGTAAATGCAATATTCTGAAAGCCTGACACCTCCTCTACATGTATGTCTAGTACATTCCAAAATGATCAGAAAAGGTGTGATATTATTATCGTGTATTTTCCAATCGGCCCTACTGTGCGCTAAACGTGCTCGACATTATACACCCCGCGAAATAAATATAAAGGCAACACAATTTTTTGGTTTTTCTAAATGTTGTCAGGAATTTTCAAGTTTTTATTTTATATTGTTTTAGTCCTTTCAAAATTAAATACTTTTCAGCAACAAAATACTTTGACTATGACTTCTTAAAAGTGAATCAACAAAAATAAACTAATTACTAGTGCGAAGTATTTCTAAAGGCAAAAGATTTATTTAAATATTCTAAAAAGTTTCGTAAGATGTATGATCTCCATTATCGCTGATAACGTATACTAAGCATCTTGGCAATGAGTTTATCAACGAATGAATATGCGCAGGATCAGTTGTCTACGAATTTCTTGTATTGCTGCTCTTCGATCCTTGAAATTTTTCAACTGGCGTCCTTGTAGTAAACTTGGGTAGGTAAAATAGACCAGAGGTTCTCGATCGGATAGAGATAATAACTAAGTGCAGGCCAGTCGAGAGTTGGTATTATTTTAGGACTCCAGAGACTTTGGAGTTTTCTTAGACCGATGTACTGCTGCGTTGTCCTGCTGGATGATAAATTCTGGCACAGAAATTTCCTCCCCAGAATTAACTAATACGACATCCAGTAGTCGAATGTAATACTCGGAGTCCGTTTTTATGGAAGCGAAGCATATTAGAGTGGTTCCTCTATAACTCATACCTGCCCAAACCATAAGGGTGCCACCGCCCAAAATTTCGCCGCTGACGCATAATTTTGAAAAATTCTCTGGAAAGCCAATATTTGTCCGAGCCACCAGGGCCATTCAAATTTAATTTTTTCCATCGGAAAATATTACCCCTGATCCAAAAATATGTATATTTCAGCGAATTAAAATCTCGCTAATTCGTGTCTTGGCATGAGACCAAGTTTTCCATACTTTTACCCATATGACAGTTTCAAGTCGCGCTTCATTATTTGTTGAACACGACGCAACCCTGCTCCCAAGATCAATTCAGCAATAATTTCCATATCGCCGAAGTTTTCTTTAACAGGAACCATTTTGATCTCTCTTTTGGTGCTGCTACTGATCAGTGGTGTCCTTCCTGGTCGTTTTATGTTTCCATCGTGGCCACCCTATTTTATAATTGTCAATGCCACAGCTAGATCTTTTCAATTGCCTCGAAATTTCCCGATTGGACAGCTCTTCATCATGATAATCTTAAATTTTTCACTCTTCTTCTTTACTTAGGAACTTACCACCAGGTATTCCATATAAATTGTTTTATTTTTAATTCGACCAACGTTAATTTTAAAACAGTTAAATAACAACCAAAGAAAAGTTCTGTTTAAATTCCTACTTACTACTGTTCGAATTCGGGTTCTTTTCCATGTTGCCTTTATAAAGGGTCCGCCATCTAACGTTTTTTTTTTCAACTAGTGCGTATTTCGTGAATGGTAACACTTAGCTCACGTCTGATTTGACAGATAATTAGTTTTATCCTTCCGCTGAACGAATATGGTTGTGTATACGCTTGAACAACGCTGGGAAATATTGCGACATTACTTTGAAAATCATGGTAATGTTGCAGAATGTGTGGGAAAATTGCGTACGGATTTTGGAAGAACAGAAGCACCGTCAGCTCCGTATGTTCGTTATCTTGTGAAAGAAGTGGAAGAAACTGGCATCCTCATCGATAAACCAAAGCGTGAAAAGCTAAAAATAGTGCGTACACCCGAGAATATTGCTGCTGTGGCAGAAAGTGTGCGTGAAGCGCCATCAACATCAATTCACCGTCGTTCTCAACAATTGAACATTTCGGAGACATCATTGATACGAATTTTGCATAAAGACCTTGGTATGACGCCATACAAAGTCCAATTGGTTCAGGAGTTGAAGCCAACTACGATTTCGCTTCGCTAAGTGGGCCTGCGATCGACTTACAGAAGATGCCGATTTTGCCAAAAAAAATCATTTTTTCAGATGAAGCTCATTTTGATCTTGGCGGGTATGTAAACAAGCAAAATTGTCGCATTTGGGGCACAGAAAACCCGCACGCATACATTGAAAAGTCGATGCACCCAAAACGAGTCACTGTTTGGTGCGGATTTTGGTCCAGAGGCATAATTGGGCCATTTTTCTTCGAAAATGAGCAAGGAGTGGCCGTTACAGTCAATGGCGATCGTTATCGGGCCATGTTGAACGAATGTTTATTCACAAAAATTGAAGAGGAGAATATTGGCAACATTTGGTTTCAACAGGACGGCGCATAGTGGGATTTTTTCATACAAGCCGCCGCAAAAATTAGAAGGAATCGAGCTAGGGCTTTGAAATTACGCACACATCTCTCATATTGCTAAATTAGAAAAAAAAACAAGTTTTTGTTCAAATCCGCCCACAACCACGCCTACCTCCCATATAACGTAAAATAAAAAATCGTTGTATTTTCCTCATTTTCATATCTGTCAATAAAAATTACTGCCAGTGCTTGCATTTGAGTCCTCAATTATATTAAAAATTTAAGTGCCACGCCCAACGCCCATATACAAATTTTAATTTTTCAAAATTTTCGAAAACACAGATATAAATAACTAAAGCCTAATATGTTAGCTGAATATTTGCAAAAAAAATTAGGGGGCCATAGTTTACCGTTTTTTTTTATTTAACCAATCATTCCAAATAAAAGTCAAATTTGTACTATAAAATTATCGAAATTTATTAATTTTTCAGCATTTCTCAGTGCATACTTTTAGGGATATGATATATACATAGCTGTAAAAAAAAAAACTTACTAACGTTTCTATTATCGACAGCATTAAAACACATGCCTAAAAGTATACACCATTTTATATGGTGTTTTCATCCATTTTTGTAATGAAATTTCATGGCACTTTTTTTATAAAATTTATAACTTTGTTCAACAGTATAAAATATTATGGGAATTTTATTTATGAAATCAAAAGAATACACTCCCACCTTTCACATTTTAGCAACCAGACCACAATGATCGATAACGACCACCTTTTTTTAGCCCAAGAAAAACTAAAAACACTTACGGCCTTATTCATAAAAAATCATTAAATTAGCTCTAAAGCATTCATCAGTTATTGAAAGCTTTAAGATTTGGCGAAGGTTTTATTAGAACGGTATTCATAATGAGTATTTTAACTAGGGAACAGATAATTGACTGACAACCCTGTTTTATGTATTCTCACAGTGCTTGTGATGTAAAAACAAGATGAACAATAACCGATAGAACGAATTAAATATTTTTTAATTAAATGCGTCAATGCATTTTTGAAAAATTTTAAACATTAATGGAAAGAACTGTTCAGTAAAAAGATCATTTAATATTTTCTATATTCATAAATTTGGAAGAAGTGTCAAAAAATCATATTGAATTGGATTTCAGTTTTGGGGAGTCGAATATAAAACCGGATATTAGGTTGTAGTTTCAATGTTTTGATTTTATATACATCACTATGTAAACAAGAGTTCTTTTTGGTTAAAAATTGTAAAAATTGGAACGAAACTATTTGGCAGTATAATGTGACACTACAAACGCTGCAAATATACACAAAATAATTCGAATTGTTTATATCGCATAAATATTTAAGCACAGTACGCGTGAAATGTAAAAAAAATATTTCTTTTGTGTATTAATGCGGATAAAATGGCCTTAAAGATGGGTGAAACGTTCAACAAAAATGGCGACGTTAGAGAACTCTTAACAGAGGAATTTTTTGATAATGAATACAATTTTTGGGCTTTACCTTCTTAAACCTTTAACAAACCCATGACAACTTTTTATGAATAAGGCCGTTAGTTTTTTGAGTGTCATCATAAAAGCATGAATATATTTTAATCTGTTATTCTTATTCAATTATTTTTTCTTAAAACTTAATGTAGAAATACCATATTTTTCAAATATACATATTCCAAATCGATACGACAAAAAGAAGTTATGTTTCCAGCCCATTGAAATGCATGAAAATCTGAGGCAGGTTACTGCAGAGTTTCATTTTGTTGACTTTGCCGCCTTTTTTTTGTACAAAAACAAAATTTGTTGAAAAAAACTAATGATTTATTTCTATTAATTAAACAATTCTCTACAAAACTGCATCATTACATTTTTGATATTTGACACTCGAAAAAGGGTATTTTTGCCGGCAAAATCCCTCTGTGCGGCGCTACGTACCATACAGCCGAAGCTACACTCGATGTTTTGCGCCCTGTTTTTGAAGATCGCATTATCAGCCACAGAGCCGATGTCGTTTAGCCACCTCGTAGCTGCGATTTGACACCGTTGGACTATTATTTGTGGGGTGCCCTCAAAGATAAGTGTTACGCCGACTAGCCAGAGACAATTGACGCTTTAAAGTACAATATTCGTGAAGCCATTGGGGAAATACAGCTGCACACAATCGATAATGTGCTTAAAAATTGGACCGATCGTGTAGGCTACTGCATGGCCAGCAGAGGCAGCCATTTAAATGAAATTATTTTCCATTATTAACCGGAAGGATTGTACTTCCCAATAAAAAAAGAAATTTGAGAAAATATTCAGTAGTTTTTTTTATAGTATTTTCAAAAAAAAAAAGTTATTTGGCGGACCCGTTATATATTTCCCACCAGAAATAGAGAAAACAGCGTCACTTTTCAAATAACTTGTAAAAGAGATCGAATGACTACATTCTCTGACATAATATACCTCATGACTCATATATGCATTAAAATTCTAGACCAAAAACCCAGTGCATTGCGAGTACAGAGAAAAAATATATTGCCTTTATAATTACTTCGCTGGGTGTATAAATTCACCCATTCTCTTGCCCAAAACACTTTCATTCTTAATATCGTGCGTAAATTCGTGCGTTCACGAAGAACTAGTGTAGTTTCAGTGAAGAAATATAAAGTGAGCTAAACCCAGTTTCCGAATTTAACAAACTCAATTTAAGTAATTCGGAGTATTAGCTGGATGGGGAGATGATGATGGGGACCATCATATTTTTCGTAACCTATGTTTGGTTAGCATATAACATTACAGATTTTGACGCAGCGTCGAAGATTTTCAGTTTGTTGGCTTAGATATCTTTGGATTGTTCATTTATTTTGACAATATCGAACCGATAGCAACTTTGGAAGCAGAAATTGTTGTTCCGCAAACGGCTTCTGGCCGTCGGTGGTGCAATGGTTAGTGTGCCCGCCTCTTCTACTTGAGATCCTGAGATCGATCCCTGCTCTGACCACCTTAAATTTCTTTCGGCAGCGGTCACCTTGAATAGTGACGACGACACTGTCGTCTATTTAGACATGAAAAAGCTTCTCAAAATACCGTTAGCAACCGGTGTAAAACTTTAGGTCCCAAGCAGTAAGTTTAATACTAGAAAGCGCACAGCTCACTGGTTGTGAGAAGCTCACCCCAATTCCTTCATGGGATGTAATGGGGAACCATTTATTTATTTATTTTAAACGGCGTCTAAAAGACAAATTGTGTGTTATATCCACCCCAAGATACACATAATTATTGCCAATTTCAATATTCTGCTCCCCATAATGCCACTTCCAATTCTGAGATATTCTAGTACCTTTTCGAAAAACCATTATCTTAGATTTTAACATATTAACCCTTAAACTCCATGTTGAACAATTTCCCTGTAAAACATCGATCATATCATGTAGTCCATTAGGTGTATCAGATAGTATGGCAATGTCATCTGCGTACAGAAGGATCTGCACATCAATACCAGCCACACTCATAACAACTGGCAAAATAACAGGAAGGTCATTTATGTACAGTGAGAATAATACCGGATTAAATATACACCCGTGCTTGACACATGGTTCCACAGCAAACTAATCAGAGAACATACTGCTGTCGCAGACCCAGCCTTCTGTAGTATCATACAAAGATTTCAGAACCCTAATAATCTTGGATGAAAGACCAATACAAGTTAGTTTATAGAACAGACTGTTTCTGGAAATAGTACCAAAGGCACAGGATAAGTCAACGAAAAATGCATACGTATAATTCCCACTCAGCTTGTTCAAATTCACAACGCTAACCAGATTAAATATGTTGTCAAACGTAGAATGTTCCCTTCTAAAGCCAGCCTGAAATGCATTCAAAATATTGTTACTGGATAACCAGTCGGATATGCGATTCAACAGAATTCTATTGAAGATCTTGGAGAGAGTATATATTAACGACAGACCCCTATAATTAGTGACCAAATTTGCACCGCCCTTTTTATACACACGCTGAAAAAGAACGGCCTCCGTAACATATTCTCCCAAACATATTCTGCAGGAACCATGTATATGTTTGGAAACATTTATATGTTTGCAAGTCCCAAACTCAGGTGTATTTAAATGCAAACATTAGCATGTTTACTGCTAAATATGTATGCTTTTACTTGGAAACCTATGCGTGCTTCATCCCAAACATCCATATACTTGGTGGAAGCATTCGCGTGTTTCCGCCAAACCTACATATACTTACGTGGAAACATATGCGAATTTCCTCCTAAATATAATAATATTTAGAAACGAATTATTCTTCGATTTCATTATATATGTATTATTTATTATAATTAATTTTAACAATATAAATCCACATTTATAAATAATTAATACAAAAAAATCCTAGATTTACAACGCCCCTTTTTCATTTATTTGCATTGAATACTTTATTTGTTTTTTCCATGAAATGAGAATCTGCTGCTCTTTTGCTTCTCCTTTCTTTGTTGTCTCTCACGTTTTTGTTTTCAGAAGGTTTCAACTATGCCTTGGTTACCACTATGCGATGGTACACAAACAATATACTTATATACAAATCTAGTTCATGCAAGACAAGCGTGCATTAATTAGTTGTGTTTTTTTTTTATATTTTACAAATGGTCCGCCATTCCGATTTTTTCAGTAGAGGCTCGGGCAGAATAAGTCTTCACGTTGCTGCTCTTTCCAGTTTCTTTCCTCAAAATCGTTTCTCACTGTGGTAGCGTAGATACATGTACGATACACTGAATACATGAAACTACAACGCAATTCATGAGCCAAAATAAGAAACTGGCTTCATCTGCAATTTAGATGCACATTCAGGAATATTTATGAATCACTGACTAAGAGAATAATGCAGAAATACAGATACACACTTACAAGATAGACTCTACCGTTGTCCCTCTTTTATTCTCTTGCTTTCGAGAGAGCATAAACGGTGCAACAAACATAGCTGTATTTGTGTCACAAACGCAGATATATTTGGACCGAAAACAGATATATTATCAAAACAAACAGAACCATTGTGTCTCAAACATGTAATATTGAAGAGCAAACACAGTCTTTGGACACAAGTATATTATATTTGCGACAAGCTCCAAACAGACTTTATGTTTGCATCCAAACAAGAAAAAAATACATATTTTTTAGCGTGTAGTGATCGACTCTGCTTTACGAATCCCCATCACAACGGCAACAAAAGAATTTCGGAAAACCGCCTTTTAAAATAACACCTTGCAATATGTTCCCAACTTTCAGGTCACAGTAAATCTTCCATTTATGTTCAATATATTTCATTTTCTTCAATATATTGTCCAATATTTCATAAGATTCCTTCATATTTGTACCCAATGCTAATGGAATTGACGGCTTTTTGTTTTGTGCAAAAGTACAACCTTCGAACTTGAAACTGAGCCGTCATTGAATAATCGCCAGTCTCCAGCGTTATATTCCATTCCCAAATTATTCACTAAACCTTTGATGTCATTGTAGTAAATGAACGTATTCTTATCGTCAACGGTATATGAATGCTGAAATTCGTCTTGGCGTTTCCAGTATGCCGTGGCGCTAACGTTCTACTGTGTGAGTTTTCTGCGCTTCAAAAATGAGTTCAAAAAATTTTGAATATCCTTGCGAAAAAATTAAAAATTTTCGACATTTGTACAATTTTGAGGCACTATATGCAGTTTTATTGGATTAGTTTATTTTACACTTTCTTTCTCCCAGTCTATACCTACAATTGTGCCGAAGACAGGAAAATAAAATTCCAATTAGTTTCCGAGATATAGCCGTGAGAAAAATAGCATGTTCTTCGGAAAAATTAATTTTTAGCCAAAATATAAATGATACCATAAAATCCGAACAGCAGCTAAACAAGCAAATAGAATCAAATAGAATTTCGTTAGTTTCGATAACTACTTTGAGAAAATTCACACGAGAAGTTGTTTGCATTTTATATGTTGCACTGTGTTATTAAAGCAATTCTTTTCAACATGCAACGTCCACATGCCACCACACCAAACTTCGTAAATTTAGTGAGACAATTCCTTACGCTACACGCTGAATAATATTGACCCCAGCAATATATTGCAGGAAACATGTACATGTTTGCAAGCTAACCCCATTTCCAAATATAACATATAATTCGTAATTTTCTTATTGAAAAAGGGGAGAATTTTCTACACATCATTATAGTTTTCGTAACCATACAACATTACAAATTTTGACGCAGCGTCAAAGATTTTCAGTTTGTTGGCTTTAGATATCTTTGGATTGTACATATATTTTTACCATGTCCAACCGAACTTTGGAAGCAGAAAGTTTATTCCATAAATGGCTTCTGAAAGACAAATTGTGTGTTATATCCACACCAAGATACACATAATTATTGGTAATTTCATTAGTCTGCTCCACATAATGTCACTTCAAATTTTGAGATATTCTAGTACCTACCTACGCTATAATTACTATAATTTCCCTGTACAATAGCAATCATATCCTGTAGTCCATTAGGTGAATCAGACATTATGACAAAGTCATCTGCGTACAAGACTGAATTCACATCAATACCAGCCACATTCAAGACATCAGGAAGGTCATTTATGTACAGTGAGAATAATACCGGATGCAATATACAGCCTTGCTTGACACATGTTTCCACAGCAAAATAATCAGAGAACATACTGCTGTCGCAGACCCGGCCTTCAGTAGTTTCATACAATGATTGCAGAACCCTAATAATCTTGGATGAGTTTATAGAACAGACTGTTTCTGAAAATCGTATCAAAGGCATAGGAAAATTGAACAAAAAATGTAGACGTATAATTCCCACTCAGCTTGTTCAAATTCACAACGCTAACCAGATTAAATATGTTGTCAACCGTAGAATGTTCACTTCTAAAGCCAGCCTGAAATGCATTTAAAATTTTGTAACTGGATAACCAGTCGGATATGCGATTCAACAGAATATAAGGTCTGTCTGCGTACTTTTCCAGTAAAAAATTATCCAGTAACTATTTTAAGAGATTTTCAAACCGCTGCCATTTCGCCCCCTTTCCTTTTTGGGGGATAGTCGTAGATGGACGTATTTTCATGAAATGAGCCAAGGAATATGCTGGTGAAATTTGTCCAATCGTGACTGAACCACCCTGTATTACTAAATATTCCCATTAATAATCCCATTAAACAAGAAATTTCCCAACATATATTAGTCCAGATACAAACCAAAGCAAAAGTACCCAATATAGTTCATAATACTGGGTTGTAGCATAATGGTGTTAAAAACAAAGTTGTTTAATTTTTTTTCCATTTAGCCCCCATCCCGCAACAAAATTTAATTTTAATAATTTAAATATCAGATGTTGACATTTGTTCTTATCTAAAACAAAATCAGATACCATGGAAACATTAAAAGAAGGAAAATATTGTTTTTGAAAAAAAGTGAGTTAATATTGTTTTTGAAAAAAAGTGAGTTCCAACAGGGGCTTCAATTGAGTTGATAAATTTCGTGTTTGATTTTTTTTTCTTGTGTGCGACTCGAATATCGCGAGAGGGAATTTTTCCAAGCCATGCTTGGGTTTCACATTTTAGCATTTTATAATTAATCTTCTGGGTTAGGGTGGGTTAAAGGAGTTAATGCTTGAAAATATTTAATCTAGATTCGCATACCACTGTTACAAGGACTTTGAATTTAAATTAAAATCCGAATTCAAATTGAAGCAATTGTTTGTCTCAGTTGAATTTTAATCAATTTATTTAAGTAATTCGAACAATTTCGTTGAATCCTGTTGGTTGGCACAGTGTTAACATATTTGCCATCCTCAACCTAAGTGAACAGTGGTAGTGGCATTTAGTGATGTAGTGTGATGTGGTACCCTGTGATGTGGCCTGTTTACTGTATTGTGCTGTTACTTCTCGGTTCCATGGCACCTCGCATTTGCCGGTGGTGCCTACGAACTTGTTTGTTCCTTGTGTTTTTGTTCTTTTTGTTGGCCCGGTTAATCCTATGCCAAAATGTCGTCGTCGGGTATACCTTCGTAGCAAGAATTCGGCTGTGCTGTTGTATGGTGGAAAGAAAGTCTGCGAGGAACTGCGAGAAGAAGTCAGGCAGGAAGACAAAAAAACTTGGCGTCAGCTGGGTAACATGAGCCTCAAACAATATGCCGCTTTTCAGTTGGTAAATGGTGACGCTACTGTGCGTAACACACATAAAACGAGCGACGGTTGAACGAGGGCTTGGGTTTGGTTTTCTAGTAGTTGATGATTGTTGATGGGTTTTCATCATCAATCTGTAATTCTGTGATATATAGAAGACGAACGAACGTTCGAAATTGTCGTGGTGCCACCGTAAAGCAATTCAAAATGTGTAATAAATAAATTTGAATAATTAGAAATTAATTTGTATTTGTTTCTGTTTTTTTTTTGTTTTTTAAATATTTTTCAATATTAATATTGTGTGTGTGTTTTCCTGTTCCATTACAGTTTCTGCCGCTAATAATACCATGCAGTATGGCCAGAATATCTCCATACCCTATTCGCAGCCACAAACTGATTTGAATTTTTTAAATGCTGCCGCCTCAGTGGATCATAAAGGAAAAATACATCCAAAAATCGAACGTGATCGTGAAGATGGTAAATTGAATATTCAAATTAATTGCTCTACATATAAATCTCCCATGGCAGAATGTCACATTAATTCCTATCAGAACTTTGCCTATAATTACAATAATAATTTTCGTCCTGTATAACTGTTATATACTTGGTATATAAAAAAAGAGTTTCAAGGACGTTGCTGGTACATACATATGTATGTGCATACATACATACATACATACATACATACATATGTATATAAATATATAACCAAAATTTAACTTTCGTAAATGTTCGTTACTTTATATTAGAGAAGCCGCGTTGTGTTGTATCAAATGATTGTTACCAACGTGAGGATGTCCCTTTCCTTGCAATGTGCAGACTGTAAAATATAAAAAAGATGAGAATGAGGGGGTGGAAAAGAAAACCCGGTGTTATAACATGGCCTATGCATTTTTTGCTTTGTTTCTTATTTTATATTAAATTTTGTATTAATATTTAATATTTGTATTTTATTTTTTTTAATTGTTGCTAAATTTAAAACATTTCAAAATTATTTTTGTCCGTTACAGTTTAGTTTTTTTTTTTAATTTCCTTTGATTTTGTTCTATTCCTATTTCTTATTTGTACATATGTATTTGGTTATATACTTAATGATTTATATATGCAGGCATATATAAGCATTTAAATACATATATATATACATGTGCATATATATATTAAGTAAGTGGCCTTGAGTTAGTAAATACTTGGTTTACATACACATTCGCACACACGCTTTGGTCGTCGTTAGTCGTTTTTATATTTGGTATTGTATTGCGAAGGCACCAAAAGAAGGCCTAAAATATTATAGCCTGGAATTTATAGGAAGTAAATTACTTTTTTTTTGTACTTCTTCGTTGTTCGGTCTTTTGTTATTGCTATGGGACATTTTTGTATTGGGGTAGGTTTTCTTAGAACAACCCATGAGATATGTATGTATGTATGTACTTATACATATATATATAAATGTAGATATATATCGTTAGATTCTTCTGGTTCTTGTGCTTTATGTAATAATTTCATTTTGAGTCTTGGAAGTTGGGAATATGCCGGCTTGCCTTTTGCTGCTAAGGTAATTAGGCATATAAGCTTTCAATTCTTAAAGGTTATTGCGTTTTTTTTTGTCTTAAAATTTGTAAATATGTTATGATAGGTTAGGGCTTTTAAATTGTATGGATTCGATATATTTTATTTAAAAGTATGGAGAAAAAACCGGGCGTAGCAAACGCACGCGAGCGTACTTAGAAAATCCCTCGTACTGCTCGAAATACATCTCGATAGATTCGAGTCGTATGTCCACCGCATTCAAATTACAGCTTGGAAGTCGTTACTTGTAGGCAACGCTTTCGCACTCGGGAGTACATTCAAAATTTAAATTCGAAACGCACGCGCTCTCGAATAGGTTCAAAAAACGAGCAGTAAAACAACTCGGGATTGAGTTCGTTCCTGTAAAATGTATTCGCCTCTCACAGCGCGCACGTTCGCGTGCTTTGTGCAATAACTCACTCTCCTTAAAACCCTTACAATGAAAAGGGCAATTTTCTGGAGATCGGTACAGAAATTTCAGTCGGAGAACCAACTTAAACATACACGCAAAGAAAAAACTCATTCCTCCCAAACGTAATCTCAGATAACTGATAACAGTTGGGAGAAACGAACTTCTATTAAGCCATACATGTTATTTCGTTTGGGAGAACCGAAAAATGTTTGCAGCAAACGAGTTATGAAAAATATAAGCTAAAAAATGGGTTGGTTGGCACGCTGTCTAGCAACCTTAGGCTAAAGAAGCCCATTGTGATACCTGCAGTTTCCTCTATAGCAACTATTGAATAGTCGTCTAGCCAATTTGCCCTTTCAATGAATTTGTCTATAAGACCTACAGGAATATCCTGTAGGGCTACGGTGCTAACTAAATGTGTTCCGAATATCCTACTTCTCAGTCCTGCCAGAGCAGGCAAATCCAAGAGAAGGTGTTCCGACGTTTCCTCGTCCTCTTCCATGCAGCATCTATAGAGAGTGGAGTTTCTATGTCCCAATCTTAGGGCGTGTTTTCCTACAAGACAATGTCCCGTAAGTGTTCCTATCATTATGGATAACCTGCCTCTCGGCAAGTTAAGTAGTTGCCTAGTCCTCTTCGTGTCCACCTGTGGCCACAGGACCCTGGCTTGATTGCAAGTTGAAGTAAGTCTCCGCTTGTCCTTGCACATATTATTGGCCCACTGCCTGATCTGCAAACGGCAGGTAGAGATTGGCATACTAAAAACCTTCTTTTTCCGGAAGAACCTGTGCCGTAGTACCCTGTCTAGCTAACGCATCCGCTACGTCATTGCCTGGAATGTCGCTGTGTCCCGGTACCCAGATGAGCCTGATGTCAAAATACTCTGCCATCACCCTAAGTGATGAGTGGCATTCTTTCACCGTCAGGGACGTAGCAAACATGGCTTCCAGGGATTTTATGGCAGCCTGGCTGTCTGTGTAGATAAATATTCTCCGGAGGGTTGTGACACTACTTTTCAGTAGTTCAGCAACCTCCAGTATGGCGGTAATTTCCGCATGAAATACACTACAGTGATCAGGCAGCTTGAAGGAGATATTTATATTTAGGTCCGTTGAATGGACCCCATAGCCTACTTGCTCGTCCAACTTTGATCCATCCGTGAAAAATCTGATACTACTGGTGTCCCCTTCCAGTGACTTTTCCCAGGTATTCCTGTTCGGAATAGAAGTCCTTAGATTTGTCGCTGGTAGAAGGTAGGGGATACAGTAGTCCGTTTTTACGGGAATAGAGTTGATCCGGTGTAGTAATTCAGCGTGTCCGAAATGCCCCGATATCAAAACGCCACAATCTCTGATTCTCACCAGGGATGTAGCGTAGCGGCTGCCGATTCGGCCATGATATCAGGAGTACATATGTTCAGGATAGCACTAAGTGCAGTGCCTGACGTCGTGCCCATTGCCCCACTAACGGTAATCAGTGATGATCTTTGAATTTTCATCGAGGAATTCAGAATATATTTCTTTTGGAGGGACCTCCACCAAACTACGATGTCATAGAGAATCCACATGATGATCTTAGGAGACAGTCCCTAGCGCTTTTCTATCGCCCTTTAAAGCAGTAAAGAGCAACAGACGCCTTTTTCACCCTCTCCTCCACATTCGGTTTCCAGAACAGTTTTCTGTTCCAGAATTATCCCCAGAAACTTGACCTTTTCCGTCAACTGTAACTGCACCCCATTAACTCACGGCAGTTCAAATGCGGGCATTTTATATTTCCGAGAGAACAAGATAAGCTCGGTTTTAAGTGGGTTAAGTGATAGTCTGTTGTTAGCGGTCCAGTTCGAAATCAGACTAAGTAGGCTGGTTGTACGAATGCTAAGTAAATTGAGGTTTCTGTCCGTACATATGATAGCAATGTCATCGGCATAGGCAAAGACCTGGCATTCGGCCTTGTCCAATTCAAGAAGCAGTTCATTGACAGAAGTTAACTATAATAGTGGTGACAGAACTTCCCCCTGTGGTGTCCGCCTGTTAACGTTCCTAGCAATTGTAACACCACCCCATTCAGCTTTGATGTATCTATCCACCAGAAGCTTCCCAATTAGGCGTGTCACTAAGTTATAGACACCTAGATTCTGTAACGACCTAAGAATCGCCGAAAGTGGAATGTTATTGAAGGCTCCCTCGATGTTCAGGAAGGTCCCCAGAGCGAAGACCTTATTCTCAAGAGAGTTTTATATTATGCTGACCATAGAGTGGAGAACCGTCTCAGTTGACCTGACCTTGATATAGGCATTCTGAGAACTCGATAGTAGATTCTGTGGAAGATTACTTCGAACATGAATGTCCAGTAACCTTTCAAATGTCTTAAGAACAAAGGATGATAGACTGATTGGTATAAAGTCCTTTGGGTTGACATGAGTGCGTTTGACCGCTTTCGGGACGAAAAAAACTCACGCATACACATAAAAGTGATCACACCATAGACTAATAATTATAGTAGACCTAATAGTTCTCTCACCAAATTTATGACATTTGGCCTGGTGTGATAGTTACGTTCGATGTTGTAAAGAATTCCTGTACTAATACCAGATAGAGGCAATGGTTCAAAACAACGAACAAAATAACAACAACGGTAATTCGTTTTGTGTGTTAAAATTATTGCGTTAAATACAACACAAATGTATGCTAACAATAACAGTCAATAAAAAAGTGTAAAACACATGTCACAAAACGACATGAAAAATTAAAGCAAGAAGTTATTGTAATTCCACCTGGTGTATGTCTCTCTATCACACCTACCGCATCAAGAAGAGTGTGAAAGGAAACGTGAGATGAGCCAAATATTCTCTCGAGTATGAGATTAGCCGTCGGGCGACGGAGACATAAAATATTTCTCCAATAGTTCCATTATACCCCGAAAAATTTGTCAACACTTGGGTTGGGGGTAAACGTTTATTAATATCTCGACGGTTTTTCGATTAGATCCAAATGCCTTTTGCCAAATATTTGGTGAATCTTTTTTTTTATTGACTATTTTACAAACTCATGAGGTCAGACGTCTTACCCATATTAATTAAACAAACAAATTTCAACATATTCCTCCAACTGGCTCTATCCTTCGCCTTTTCTCGCCAGTTGGTAACACCAAGGATACGGAAGGATTCTTCTGCCTGGTCTTTCCAGCGGAGTCTTGGTCGTCCTCTTTTTCTGCTTCCATCGGGTACGTTATCGAAAACCTTTCGCGCTGGCTCATCTTCATCCATTCTGATAACATGGCCTAGCCAACGCAATTGGCCTAATTTGATTCGCCTAGCTATGTCAACGTCAG
The DNA here is from genome assembly GCA_963931995.1 of Phaonia tiefii. Taxonomy (NCBI): domain Eukaryota; kingdom Metazoa; phylum Arthropoda; class Insecta; order Diptera; family Muscidae; genus Phaonia; species Phaonia tiefii. The sequence continues at coordinate 296,528,070 of OZ008367.1, forward strand.
AATATACATTATATAGCTCTGAGTTCCAGCGACGTCGGTACTTTTGGGAGAATTTTTCTCTCAAAAACTCCCAGGTGTTTTTCATCCGATTGCGGTATGACCCAAGTTTCGAAGCCATATGTCAAGACAGGTAAAATGAGAGTCTGATATAGCTGGACTTTCGTCCGTCGAGAGAGGGCTTTGTTCCTAAACTGCTTCCTGAGCCCAAAATAGCATATATATGCAAGCACAATTCTCCTATCTATCTCCAGGCTGACGTTGTTGTTCTTGTTCACGGCGGATCCAAGGTAGACAAATTCATCTACCACTTCAAAATTAAATCAGAGGTCAACGTTCAAGTGCGGACCAAGTCGACAGGTTTCTCTAGTTGTTGAAACCATCAATTTTGTCTTTCCCTCCTTAACAGCAAGGCCCACCTTCGCTGATTCCTTTTCGATTCTTAAAAATACGGCAGTAACCTCTCGCAAATTTGCAATGATTTTTCGACGAATAAAATCAGGAATATAAATAGCGTTTTGCCAAATGCGTGTCATAAAATGCAGGTGTGTTAATACGTACTTCATTATCAATCTGATATTTGGTACATAACATGGGGGGGGGGAAGATTTTAAAATTGATTGAATTCAAATAAAAACATTAATCACTCATTATTATCCAACCCACGCAAAAATCGCAATTCCTGTCGAAAATATGGGCCGAAAATGGTGAAAAAGATAGAAAAAATTAAACATTTTTGCAATTTTTGTGGCACTAGATGCAGTTTTTTTGGGCTAGTTTATTTTACACTTCTCCTCTCCCAGTCTATAGCTACAATTGTGCCGAAGACAAGAAAACAAAATTCCAATGGGTTTCCGAGATATAGCCGTGAGAAAAATTGCATGTTCTTCGGAAAAATTAAGTTTTAACCAAAATAAACATGAGGCCATAAAATCCGAACAGCAGCTAAAATAGCAAACCCCAAATAGGGGTTTCTTAGTTTCGATAAGTACTTCGAGAAATTTTACACGAGAAGGAGTTTGCATTTTATGTGTTGCACTGTGACCACAGTAGGTACTTCTCACCTGTCTACACGCTAGCACGCTTACAACAAGGGCAAATCTACGGAAACCGCTTTGCAGGATCTAGTAAACTTCATAGAGAAATCTATTTACCTAAAGGAATACACTATTGTCGCATTTGTCGTGGATGCGTTTAATAACGTCGTATCGCCATATCAGTACCAGGGGATCATTAATTTGATCCATGAATTACTTGAGAGAATGCGCATAACCTCGTCCCTGGGACACACGACTTTAACTCGAAACTTGAATAAACCCATAGAATGAGCCTTAACCGAATTTAGAGGTTATCACAACTACGCTAGAGTTCATAATATGCCGAATCAGAGATTGTCACAACCGAATTAGAGGTTGTCCAAGCCGAGTCAGAGGTTGCCACAGCCGAAGTAACGGAATTGAAAATTAATTCGGTTGTATCAACACAATTCAGGAGAAATTCCGGTACAACATCCAAATTTACCCCAAATTCAGTTGTTGCCGGCAAGTTCAGGACAAATTCGGTTATTGCGACCGAATTTATACCAAATTCGCTGGTTGCAACCGAATTGATGCCAAAATCGGTTGTTGCACGTGAATTGATGACACATTGGGTTGTGGCAACCTATGCAATTACGAAACGAGGTTGCTTCAACCGAATTTCAGTTGTGGAGACTAAATTCAGTCGTGACAACCTTAATTCGATTGTGGCAACCGCAATTCGGGGTCAACAGCCGAATTTACGGTTACTGCAACCTCGTTTCAAACAATTAATTCTCTGAGTATAGATAAACTGCCCAATATCGATACGAGGTATCATATGGCTTCAAGGAGCCCAATAACCAGTTCAAGTTACAGGTTCAACGATGGGGAGGGAATATGACGACCCATGGTATCACAACTGTTCTCATTGGACTAAGTATGTCAATAGTGACAGCCACTTCTACCTAACCCAGTGGAATTTCTTAAAACGTTCAATACTTTGATTGAACTTAATCAATTTGAAGAAAATGTTCTAAAATTAAATGAATATTGAGCATTTTCTAGAACTTTGGAAAAGGTGCTAAAATTCCAAAATCCGAAAACTTTGATCGATTTCATGGGGAATGTTTTGGATGTGTGTGAAGATAAATTCGAATTTAACTAGCAAAGACATAAACCAATTATTTTAACAGAGCTCTGTTATTCTGTTAACAGAACTATGTTAGAACCCTAAATTGGGGGCGGTTATATAAAATAGCGATTTTATCGAGATCTAACAAACATTTATAAATCATAAGTTATAATTTATATTGCCAACATTCAGTAAATGATATGCCAGAACCTAAAATTTAGCTATTCTATGGCGAATCATAATAATATACCATTTTTGTAATACTCGTATGAGTCCTGGAGAAGGCTTGGGGCTATTCCGGCTCATCGCAAAAAGTTTACCAATTGGGACTAGTGTCAAATTAGATCTATGGGCATCTATTTTCATTATTTAATACCCTCGTTTCCAAAAGTACCTTCAGAATACCAAAATCATCCAAGAACTTATGAAATTTTCGATTCGGACAGACAAGATGCGTCCATGGTGCTCACCAGGAAAAAGTTTACCGATTGGGACTAGTGTCAAATTACAGCTCTTGCTTTCTATCTTCATTATTTATTACCCCCGTTTCCAAAAGTACCTTCAGAATACCAAATTCGTCCAAGAACTTATGGAATTTTCGATTCGGACGGACAAGATGCGTCCATGGTGGTCACCAGGAAAAAGTTTACCTATTGGGACTAGTGTCAAATTACAGCTCTTGGTATCTATTTTCATTATTTATTACTCCCGCTTCCAAATGTACCTTCAGAATACCAAATTCGTCCAAGAACTTATGAAATTTTCGATTCGGACGGACAAGATGCGTCCATGGTGGTCACCAGGAAAAAGTTTACCGATTGGGACTAGTGCCAAATTATAGCTATTGGCATCTATTTTTTTTATTTAATACCCCTGTTTCCAAAAGTACTTTCAGAATACCTAATTCGTCCAAGAACTTATGAAATTTTCGATTCGGACGGACAAGATGCGTCCATGGTGGTCACCAGAAAAAAGTTTATCGATTGGGACTAGTGTGAAATAATAGCTATTGGCATCTATTTTCATTATTTAATAACCGCATTTCCAAAAGTACCTTCAGAATACCAAATTCGTCCAAGAACTTATGAAATTTTCGATTCGGACGGAAAATATGCGTCCATGGTGGTCACCCGGAAAACGTTTACCAATTGGGACTAGTGTCAAATTACAGTTCTTGGTATCTATTTTCATTATAACGGGTTTTTCAATAAGAGCGCTACAAAAGTTTTTTTAAATAATACAAAACCGGTTTTAGATACCAATGAAATTCTTTATTCCTGTGAAAGTACGTTCGATGCCATTATGTATGGAACTCGATTTTTTTTGCAACCAAACCAATTTTCGACGGTTTTCAAGCATAAATCGGCCGATACTGCTGCAATTTCACGTTCGATATTCGTACGAAGTTCATCAATCGTCGCTGGCTTGTTGGCATAGACCATAGACTTGACGTGGCCCCACAGGAAATAATCTAACGGCGTCAAATCGCACGACCGAGGCGGCCAATCGACTTGGCCATTTCGTGAGATAACACGTTCACCAAACTTGGTTTCCAATTAATTGATTGTGGCATTCGCTGTGTGGCTTGTGACGCCGTCCTGTTGGATCCACATGTCCTCCAAGTCCATATTATCCAATTGGGGCCAAAAATATTCGGTTATCATTGAACGGTAGCGATTCGCATTCACAGTAATGTGCCGGTCTTGATCATCACGGAAGAAGTACGGCCCAATGACGCCGCCGGCCCATAAACCGCACCAAACCGTAATTTTTTCGGGATGCAGTGATGACTCATGGATTACGTGTGGATTGCTGTCTGACCAATAACGCATATTTTGCTAATTGACGAAGCCATTCAGCCAGAAATGAGCCTCATCGCTGAAGATGATTGAGGCCACTGAAGTAACTTTCGGTAGTAAATTTTAATAATTTCGACTCGTTGTTGGCTCGTATATCTTTCCATGATGAAATGGCAAAACTTACTGAAGAGAAATGTCAAAAGAGCGGGAAAAAATATGGCGTCGTTTGCTGTCCCTGTCGATTTACTTTTAGCGTCTAGCGTATCGTCTCTGTTGAAAAACCCTTTAATATGCCATTTTTGTAATACTCGTATAAGTCCTGGAAAAGGTTTGGGGCTATTCCGGCTCATCGCAAAAAGTTTATCGATTGGGACTAGTGTCAAATTATAGCTATTGGCATCTATTTTCATTATTTAATAACCGAGTTTCCAAAAGTACCTTCAGAATACCAAATTCGTCCAAGAACTTATGAAATTTTCGATTCGGACGGAAAAGATGCGTCCAAGGTGGTCACCAGGAAAACGTTTACCGATTGGGACTAGTGTCAAATTATAACTATTGGCTTCTATTTTCCTTATTTAATACCCCTGTTTCCAAAAGTACCTTCAGAATACCAATTTATCCAAGAACTTATGAAATTTTCGATTCGGACGGACAAGATGCTTCCATGGTGGTCACCAGGAAAAAGTTTACCGATTGGGACTAGTGTCAAATACACCTGTTTCCAAAAGCACCTTCAGAATTCCAAATTCGTCTAAGAACTTATGAAATCGGTAAACTTTTTCCTGGTGACCACCATGGACGCATCTTGTCCGTCCGAATCGAAAATTTTGTTTTTGTTTGGTGGTCTGTTGCTCTCAAATTCAATACAAACGAATTTGAACTTGAAAGTGGGGAACACAACGACATAAAAAATTAAGTTAGTTGTTCCAATAACCAAAGAGTTTTATTGTCGAGTTTTATTGGCGTATTTTCGTTCAATGCAAACAACATAAAACATAATTTAGCTATCATTAGTATCAATAAACACTATTTAAAATTAGTTCCTGTCTTCTTTGGTCTCTCATTCTGCACCATTTCCCTAGTACCTTTTCGATCAGTTGTGCCATAGAAAACCCCTGGAATAACACAACCTGGAAAAGGATACTTTTTTTTGTATGTAACAAATTTCCCACAGTGTTGAATGAACGTCAATGAATGTTAGGAGAAACTTCAATGAGAGTTTCAAAACGACAACACAGCACCTAGTGGCAGTACTTGACAACTCCTGTGCGATATCTAGTTATTTTCTTTATCTATGGTTAATTATCTTCAGCGGCTCTCTCGTTCCTATCTATTAAAATCTTGTGTGTTTTCAATTCTGTCAGAAGTGTTCTCTCTAATCTCGTGTGCGCCGTCTCGACATGCACAGTTCCTGTATACATACATATACATATTTAGATAAAAGAGACTAAAGCCTCAAATTTCTCTTTCATTCTTTAACTAAACTCACAAGATAGACACGAGGATCAAAGGCAAATCCGCATGTATGTATGTACTTATGAAAATATATGGCAACCTACTGTGACAACATGAATGATGTTAAGACTCTTTCTTTTGTTTATTTATTTTCATTCCGTTTGTTAAACTGTGACAGTGAGGTTGTTCGTAACTGCAATACGCATAAATGTGTTACTTGGAATAAATATTATATCTCAAAGAAACCGTTAAATTTAGCAGGTTATGGGCCCAGATCCCCACACTGCAGTATTTTAATTAACAAGAATTGCAAAACTAAGTACAAACTGGATGATGATTGCTCCATTTGTCCAGATAGAGAAGCTGAACGAGAACAATTATGGCAGTTGGTCAACTCAAATGCGAATTGTCTTTATCCAGAGTGGCCTCTGGCGTATAGTCAAAGGATCGACTAAGAAAGAAGGCGATGCAGCCTTTGTGTCCAAATGGAAATTTGATGACGAGAATGCTCTTGCGTCCATTTATTTAAGTGTAGATCCGACACAATTGGGCTACATTAGGAGTTGTACTTCTTCCCACGAAGCCTGGAGAAAATTGGAAGCGCTGTATACACCAAGGAGTACCCTACCGAAAGTTCCCCTCTACAAGAGACTCATCAAACTGAAAATGCCAGAGAACGGTAATCTTGTACAACATATGAACGAGTTTTCAGAACTGTGCGAGAAGTTGATAGAGACTGGCATTAACATTCAGGAGGATCTATTGATAGTAATGTTAATGTCAAGTCTACCAAAGGAATACGACAAATTCGTATTAGCTATGGAAACCCTTGACACATTGCCAAGATTTTCATCTCTCAAACAGACGCTACTAGAGGAGAGAAAGATACGAAAGGAAAAACTAAAAGAAGGAATATCAACACAACAGGCGTTTATGAGTGGCAAACGGAGTAACAACAACAAGACACATTTTAAGGGAAACAATTTTACCTGCTTCCGAACGGGACATTTTGCGAATAAGTGTAAAAGGAAAAAGAGTAACTGCAAAGCACAGGCGAAGTCTATGTTGACGGTGCCATTGGAATCTGAGTTGAACGGCAGCGATCCTATTTCGTACATGTGCAACAACCGCAACATGTTTGTCAATGTTACCCAGCACAGCGAGAAAACTGTTTTAGCCGGTAACAAACACATCGATGCTGTAGAAAAAGGTACGATAATGAACAGGAAATTATTTTGGGAAATGTATTAAAACAGAGTAACAGCTAGGAATTGCCATCAGCTGTTTTACTTTCTATTAAACCCAACATTATTACGGTGGTAAAAAAAATCAGCTGATTCAATCTAGCTTATGGGAAATATGTGCACGATAAAGCCCTGTATTCAGTTATTGCGAATTTTTCGATCTCATAAGGAATGTGAACATTAGGTTGGTACAATTTGTTTTGGTACCGTGGCTCAGCTAAAAATATACATATAATTCGGATCATACAAAGAATTGTTGCCGAAGAGATCAATAACTTTATATGAACTAAGTCTTCGATACAGATTAGCCAGATTAGCGCCATCATGTACCACTGTCAAAATTTCAAAATGGCGAATCCAATATGGCGGTGAAGAATTTTAAAAGTGATGCGATCCGACAAAAAAATTTGAACGCATATTTATAAATTTATACGCAGATAATTTTGAGGTCGCTGAATCCATTTCGTTGCTATCAAATCTAAAACTCAAAATGGCGGCTACTAAATAGTGAAGAATATTTTCGAATGTAGTCTCATTGGGGAAAAATTGGTATGTAGGGCATTATTTTATTGGTTCATTCAAAAATGCATATTGGAAATAAAATGCATGCACTGACCTCGAAAACCAGTACATAAGTTTCAGTCGGATGAACCGACTTAATCATTCCCTCACACTAAGTAATCCATATTGCTCTAAATATTATTGAATACCCAAATTAGTTACGATCCTAAGTGGTTTTGGGGAATTTTTTTGCCTCCCAATATTTATATGCGAGGTACAAAAATGGGCATGGCAAGTTGTTGCCAAAATTTTGATCAGTACCAAATTTTATTAAAATCGGTTATGATTTATTGGAGATATCGACACGGCAAACCGGAAATACGCCCAACTTTTGTATGGGAGGTACGAAACTGGGCGTGGTACAATAGTCAGTTATTAATTACACATTAGCTTTTAGCAAAATATTGCCTAGTACCAAATTTTATTAGTTTACGAGAGTTATCGTGTCGATCAACCGGTCATCCGCCCAATTTTTATATGGGAGGTACCAGAGAGGGTGTGGCAAAACAGCTCATTTTCTATAGGAGTTTTATTTGACTAAATATTGACTAGTAGATTGGTTCGGTTTTCCGAGACTTCTTGTGGGCGTGGCAAATTCACCCTTATTTTAATCGGTGATTGGCCTTTGATAACGTGAAGCCTTTCACCTAATTACATTACGGTCGGAAGTGTTTCACGCGATTTATCGGATTGACAACCCGGACGATCACCCTGTTTCGTATGGGAGGTACCAGAATGGGCGTGACAATATGGGAGGTACCAGAATGGGCGTGACAAATATACGAAATTTCAATATTTCATCAATCAAAACAACAGCCGAAGGTTTGTGTCCACACTGAAACACACCACACTCAACCAAACACCACACATATGTTTGAGTGTATGTGTTTAAACAATTTTCATTTGAGAAATTTAAATATTAGGAAGATATCATTTACCTACAAAAAAAAATTTGAAAAAAAGTTATCTCGCCGTTTCCTCATAATCAATGAAATAAAGATTACAACAATAACAATCTGACATGACTCCCTGTACCGTAAGGTAAGACGTATTCTACGCCAAAATACAATGGTTAAAAATAGGTGCATTCAACTAGTTTTTTATGGGTTATCCAAAAATAGTATGTACAACGAACAAAAAACTACGTTGAAAATAGCTTACACATACATATTTTGTATGAAACCGTACTTGTAACACTGCCTTTACACGATGCCATTTTTTAAGCATGCAATTTGCGTTTGTTGATAAGGGGTGTAGAGAAGCAAGAATAGAGGGGAAAAAATGGCACGAAGTGCCACTGCACTGGGTTTCATGCAATTTTATTGCAATTCTCTTTGTCCCTGGTCATACAGGGAAACATTTGGAAGGGAAACATCTGGAATTCTCTTTTGTATTTTCCTTCGCGGTCATACAGGGAAACATTGTTGTCGGAAACATTCCAGTTTATATTTGTTTTGTTGACATTTAATTTTTAATTTTATTTAATAATATTTATTTTTCCTTTTTTACCGCGCACTTATGAAATATAAAGCAGAGAAGCAAAGCTCGCCGAAAAGAAATAAAGCAAATGTCAAAAACCAAAGCAAATATGACAATAAGAATGAAAGCACAAAGCGTGTATCCGAGAACAGTCAACAAATTTCATATTCTCTTCCCCACCCGCCCTTCTCTATCAAACAAAATGTTTCCCTTCCAAATGTTTCCCTGTGTGACCGGTGACTTTGTGTTCTTTCCGCATTTGTTATGATTTTGACATTTGATGTTATTGTTTCTTTCATTCTAGTAAAATAATTTAACAGAAGTTAAAAAAAGATAAGGAAAGTTTAACATAAAAATTAATTTTTATTTAAAAAACAATTTATTAGAATTAAGTAGAACAAAATTTGATCGCTTACAAAAATGAACAACACATACAAGAACACTCACGAAAGAGAAATGGCAAGCACTAATAGCAAGCACTGTAGCTCGCGTACACATATTTTGCATCATTTTGTGCAAAATGTTGCAAAATCTTGCAAAATGTTGTCGCGCACTCCAAATCTCTTGCAGCGAGAGAGCCAAAAAGAGAATTTTTTGACAGTTGGAAGTTAGAGAACTTGCAAAATGTTGCTGGAGAAATTTCTGCTTGCAAGATTTTGCAACTAGTTTGAACAGCTGTTTTTATTTACTGTTTGAATGAAATAATTTTTGTGAAATGAAAATAAAAATTGAAATTTAACAATGGCAGAGGTAAGTAGTTAGAATTGTGTTGATTTTTAACGTTTATAATAAATTATAATAAACAAAACATTTTACTTCATGCTAGAAACGTGCAAATATACAGTGCGACCGTGCGACACATATGCTAAAATTCTTTTGCTTTGGTATTTCAATTGTTTACACACCGATCAGCTGTTTTCTTGCAAGATTTCACTGGATGCCGTCTGCGTACTTTTTGAGATATTTTCAACCGAGAGAGTAAAATTGTTCTTACTCTCCCAAAAAAAGTTACTGAGTATTTGCTACTGGAAAAGTACGCAGACAGACCTAATATCATGAGATGTCAACGTGTAAAGGCACGAAGATTTACGTTGCAATTTTAAAAGAGAATTGATAAAAATGACATCGTGTAAAGATGTTGTAACTCAAAAAACTAATGATGCATGTCGCTTCCTCGTACCTGAATTAGTGCAAGACAACAAAAAACTGTAGACATACAAATTTAAAGTGCATATTCTTCTCTAAAAAAAAAAAACAAAACTTGGACGAAATTTCCAATCGTCTGTTTATTAATGCCAGCAATATCTCATACGCCAGATTTTAGCTGGACAGTAAAATAGCATAAACTAAAATTTATGGAATAAAATGGATATATTTTAAAAATTAATATAAATATTAATGTTTTTAGTTTACCTGGCCAATATTTAGTAGTGTAACCTTTATGTGGAAACAAATTCCGGTAACGCAATTCTATATTCCAGTCAGAAGATCATCCAAGTTTTTGTATTTAAGTTGAGCAATCGCACAGTTCACATCGTTCCAAAGGTTTTCAATCGGGTTCAAGTCGGGACTTTGAGGCTGTGTGTTTGGGGTCATTGTCGTGCATGAATGTGAATGAAACTAGCATGTGTTCAAAAGCATTAGGTTCCTTTTTGTTCTTAAGAATGCCCAAATACTGATAACGGTCCATTTTTCCATTAATTTTCACAATGGGGCCTACATCCTGCCATTAAAAGGATCCCCACTCCATGATGCTTCCTCCACCATGCTTCACGGTCTTCTGAGTGTAGCGTGGATTCAATGCCTGGCGTTTTAGTCGTTGGACAAATACTCTACCATCCGGTCCATACGATTTACCTTAGTTTCATCACCCCAAAGTATTTTTTTTTCAGAATGATAGGTCTTTAGACTTGTGGGTGCGAGCAAAAATAAGGCGTCTTCGGGTGAGCCTTGTCTGATAAATTTAATCCAAGTTGAGCGTTAATTTCGTTCGTAATATCGCGTGATGACTGAAAAGGGACCTTCGTCGACATCCGGACAATAGCTTCAGTTGCTACGTGGGTTATTTTTTTGTTTTGTGTTCCATTATAACATTTTTATTAGTTTTAATGGAATAGATAACATTATAGACTAGTTTTCTCAATGGGTTAAGAATTTTTGAAATTTCACATGGCTTTTTGCTTTCATATATTGAATATAATGCGCTTTTTCTCTAGCGTACAATTTTTTCCTCGTCCAATTTCTAGGAAAGTTTAGAGAAATTGAACACAAATTTAAAAATATTACATGAGGTGTCAGGGGACACCCGGTTGGAACGAAGTTCCTTTCGCTATATATTATGTACTAGTTAGTTCCATCACGTCGAAGGCGTCCGTTGAAAAATACAATAATTTAAATGGATCTTTAAGAAAATGTACTTTTTGTAAAATTATAAACTTTTTTAAGAAAACATTTTTTTTTATAGAATGTATTTCTTTTTTAAAGAAGAGTATATTTTTAGGTTGTTTTTGTAAAAACATATATTATATTTTCCCGAAAAGATCCTTTATTAAAGAGAGGTACTTTTATTTTACTTTTTATTATTACTTCTTTTATTGTGACCGTCGGTGTTGCAATAGCTAGTGTGCTCGGCTCTTGTGCATGAGAACGTGGGTTCGATCCCCACTCAGACCACCTTACGTTTCTTTCGATGACGGTCACCTCGCTTAGTGATGGCGACACTATCGAGTACTTAGCCATGAAAATGCTTCTCAAAATACCGTTCGGAACCGGTGTAGAACTGTAGGTCCCAATCAGTGAGTGTAAAACTAGAAAGCGCACATCTCACTGATTGTGAAAAGCTCTCCCCAATCCCTTCATGGGATGTTATGGGACACCGTTTTTTTTTGTACTTCTTTTATTAGAAGCTAATGTTTTTTTAAGAAAATGTACTTTTTCTATGAAAATTTACTTTTTTAACAAAAAGTACTTCTTTAAGATAAGATATATTTTTAAGAAAAGGTACTTTGTTTAAGAATATGTTCTTTATACTTTATAGGGATGGGGGTATATATCATTTAATACGAAAAAAATGTAACACATATGTAGAAGGAGCCATATTAGACCCTTAGTATCTTTGGACGAAATTCGTTCTAGGACTTTTTAAGACGTTTGAGCCATGCCCGTCTGGCTGGCTGGCTGGTCAACACGATAACTGCCGTAAATCTTTACAGATCACAATGAAATTTTGTCAGTGACTATTATTTGCCAATATTGAGTTTGGGATTGACAATGGGCGTTGTGACCACGCCCCTTCTGGTACCTCCTATACAAATCGACACATTTAGCACAAACCTTTCTTCTGTAGATGTGATTAGCTTCAACTCTCACACCGGTTAATAATCTGTAAATGCCTACGTAACTGAAGGAAATGGGCGAGATTGTCATGCCCATTCTGGTACCTGCCATATAAAACAGGGTGTTCGACCGGGTTGACAATCCGATAAATCGCGTGAAACACTTCCGATCTTTTATCAAACTTCACTTTATCAAACGCCAATCACCGATTAAAAAAGGCGATTTTGCCACGCCCATTGTGGTACCTCCCATACAAAAGATGTTTGGCCGTCTGGGTGTTCGGCACGAGAAGTCCCGCAAAACTGAACCAATCTTTATGAAAGTTTGTACTAGTCAATATTTAGCCAAATAAAGCTCTCCTATAGAAAATGAGCTGGTTTTCCACACCCACTGTGGTACCTCCCATATAAAAATTGGGCGGATGACCGGTTGATCGACACGATAACTCTCGTAAACTACAACCGATCTTAATAAAATTCGGTACTAGGCAATATGTTGCCAAAAGCTACTGTGTAATTCATAACTGACTATTGTTCCACGCCCAGTTTCGTACCTCCCATACAAAAGTTGGGCGTATTTGGAGTTTGCCGACTTGATATCTCCAATATATCATAACCGAACCGAATTTGGTACTGATCAAAATTTTGGCAACAACTTGCAATACCCATTTTTGTACCTCGCATATAAATATTCGGAGGGAAACTAATTTGGGTATTCAATAATATTTAGCGCAATGTCGTCAATCTGCTATTGAATATGGCCACTTTTGAGTATGGGCGTTTTTTAACAGAACTCCCACGCAATGGATGACTTAGTGTGAGGGTATGATTAAGTCGGTTCACCCGACTGAAACTTATGTACTGGTTTTTTTTAACTTCCATAACTATAATAATCAATTTCACTCATTTCTTTATTAATACTGTCTATTAAAAGGTACTTTTGATTGATACTAATGACAGCTAAATTATGTTTTAAGTTGGTTGCATCGAACGAAAATACACATTCTCTTTTGTTTCTGTCCAACAAAAGAGTAAAATACAACAGAAACTCGAACTCAATGAAATGGCCTACTACCTCGTCGTCATCAAGAGAATATACAGAGAGGAATAGAGACTTATGTATATTTGTCTATGGCTCTTGTTTAACAGGAGGATTCCTGAAAGGTTGTTTGTTCTGGGCGGGGTATGGACGCTTCTTCGAGGGGAACAGACCAAATCGAAGGAGTTGTGTGAGCGGTCATTTCATAGTAAATCCAATTGGAGGATCCAAATATTTTGCAAATTTTATCGACGATAAGTTAAGAATTTTCGTTTACTTCATTAAATCAAAGACCAAAGTTTAAAATGGTTAAGTCACAAGTGGGGGCATCGAACAGGTAAAAAAAAATGGTTTCCCATTACATCCCATGAAGGAAGTGGGGAGAGCCTTTCACAACCAGTGAGCTGTGCGGTTTCTAGTTTTATATACTCACTGATTGGAACCTACAGTTTTTACACCGATTCCAAACGGTATTTTTGAGAGGCTTTTTCATGGCTAAATACTCGATAGTGTCGCCGTCACCATGGGAGGTGACCACCGCCGAAAGAAATTTAAGAATTTACAAGAGGCGCGCACACTAGCCATTACACCAGCGACGGCCAGGTCCTCGGTACAGGTAATAACATAAAAACTCTGCGGTCGGATAATGGTGGTTATCTTTTTAAGGCTGAATTCCGTGACCAGGGGCAGGGGTCAAAAAATTTAAAAAAATAAAACAGAATTAAAGAAAAACTCAAGAATGCGAGAATCGAAAAACAGCGTTAAAAAATCAATATTCCTAGGTATAATTAAGAATGTCCAGGTGTGGGTACTCAAACGAAAGGTTTTCGCCTCACGAATTCAGCGGTGCCATTATTTTTTTGTGAGACGACTATAAGCGCAGTTACATTCCAGAAAATACATTTTAAAAAAAACCAACCCGTAAAAAACATAGTTTTTGACTATAAATTCTTTATACATATATGATCACGCCCCTTTGTCCAATCCCCACATATTTGCAGCAGATCTTAGAATATGTAAACCTAACCAACATACCCAATTTTGTTCAGATACCGTTAACAGGAGCAGAAATAATGGATTTTTAATTTGTGATTTATATGGGAGGTACCACGTCCCTTTGTCCAATCCCGAACATATTTTGATAGTTATTTTTTGTCTTCGCCATTATTTTGCTATTAGTTTTTTAAAAAATCAATCCAAAGTATTTTCGGTGCGCAGACAGGTGAAGTTAATATAAATAATTTAAAAATGTGGCCCACAGGGGCCAAAAAACCGATAACCTAGATACACTTGGAAATGTCCAGGTGTGGATATTCAAACGAAAGGGTTTAGTCTCACGAATTCAGCGGTGCCATTATCTTTTTGTGCGACGTCTATAAGCCGCGCAGAAAGCTCTCCTCCCCAGAGAAGAAAATCCCCAAGAACGACCGAAGGTCGCCCACACAGAAAACTTTAGAACAGAAATATACTATGCCGAAACCGGTGTTGGGCTTACCCCAGAGGAGAAAATTCCTAAGTTCTACTGAAGGCCGAGCACACAGAATGCTTTATAACACAAAAGTACTATGCCGAAGCCAGTGTTGGATCTACCCCAGAGGAGAAAATCCCTAAGCCGGGCAGAAGCCTGTATTCGACCTACTCCAGAGGAGAAACTCCCTAATCCCAGCCGAAGGCCGACCTCGCATAAAGCTTTATAACACAAAAGTACTATGCCCAAGCCGCGAAGCCGGTGTTGGACGTAACCCAGAGGAGAAAATCCCTAAGCCCGGCCGATGGCCTGCCAGGCAGAAAGTTTTATAACACAAAAATTCTATACCAAAGCCGCGAAGCCCGTGTTGGGCCAGAGGTGAAATTCACAAACTAACAGGGTTACCAAAAAATAGTTGATATTTGCGCCTTATTTAGCCCTTTGTACAAAAAACTTAAGAAATCATATTTTTGATTTTATCTGTCCATAATTATCGAGTTAAGACAGCTATCGAAAAATAAATGGTTTATGTTTTCCTCTTATTTTGACCCTTACTTATAAACCCGTTAAAAAATTTGACAATGTTTTTTTAAATTAAACTATTTTGGGACCCTTTTTTGTCCAACAAAATTTTGCTTCACAAACATCGAAACGATCGTCCAGCGAATGTGAGTTCGAATCCCACCCGCGGCATTTACATTTTTTTCACTAACCGGAGAAAATATGATCTCTTAGCCTTAAAAGGAAATTACAAAATTTTTTTTGTTTTTTCGTTCTCTCATGGCGGCAGTTTTTTTTTGCGAAGCATTCCGAGTCAGTCACATCGATTACCTTGAAATGGATAAAATGGGGCGTGTATTTGCCATGGAAAAAAATCCAAAAATTGTGCTACAAATTGCTACCTCATCCGCCATATTCTCCACACGCAATGAAAAAAAAACGTTTATTCCTCGGTTGCCGCAACAATACTTTGATGGATTTGTATTAATTTATTAATCGCAACCGTTCATGTAGTTCTCCTAAATAAAGTCATACATCGCAAATGTGTATCATGTTGTTGCAAACGAATTCTCATTTGCATCAAACGCGTACAAAATTACATTTGCCGCAAATTTAAAAACCGTTTGCGATAACTGAAATTAGCCATTTTTCAAATGAGAGCACAGATTACGACGAACGTAAATTTCTCTCATTCTGTCGACTGTATACAGAGTCTTATCCACTCGTTTGGCATACACACTCACGCATACACATAAAAGTGATCACACAATTGACGCGTTGTAGTTTGCTGCGCTTTTCGCTGCCATTTGAATGCAAGGCGAGACAGACTTGTAAGTAGACAGTGAAAAAATAGACAAAAATAACAACTTTTTTAAAAGAAACTTTATGGGGAACAGCAAACTCATAAAAGTTGGAAATTTAAACAAAAAATAGCTTATGGAAGTCATAAATAAAAGTTTTAATTACAACTCGGTTGCTGTAACCGAAAGAACAGTTGGTGGAACCGTTTTTCGTTTCTCACAAACGGGTTTTCAGCCCTAATATTTCATAACTCGTTTACTGCAAACGTTTTTCAGTTCTCGCAAATGTTTATTTTTATTTTGGAGTAACTAGAACTCGGTTGCTGTAACCGAAACAACAGTTGGCGGAACCGTTTTTCGTTTCTCGCAAAACTTTTTTTTTCAGCTTATATTTTTCATAATTCATTTTTCGTTTCTCCCAAACGAAATAACATGTATGGCTTAACAGAAGTTCGTTTTTCCCAAGTACAGTCCCCAAACGAACTTCAGCTCTCATTGACTACTTCTATTTCGTGATATAATAGATAGTTCAGTGAATAAATAGTTCAGAAAAAAGAGATTTTGGTCAAATGCAGAGGTCGTCACTGCAACAAGACTTTCAGGAAACCTATTATTTGGAAGAAGAAGAAAATTCGAAAATGATGGGCTAAATATATCGAGCTAACAGGAGACTGTTGAGAAATGAAACGTTTTCTGTCGAAAACAATATTATTTATTCAAAAAGTCACGGAGTTGTCAAACTGCTCTCGTATGGAATATAAGAGAAATACACTGAACGGAAAAGCATCGTCACACGGATGAAAATGTGCATCACCCCAACCACTTTTGTCATCGTAACGTTTCATTCCCGCTATGAAAATGTGTTCATCAACTGCAAATTGTTCGTTACTGTGGTGAAAATATGGTTGTTGCTGCAATGAATTTGCTTCATTATTGTAACGAATTTTTTTCGTTGCTGCAATGAACGTGTTTCATTATTGCAATGAAGAAGTATCGTTCTTGCAAAGAATTTGCTTCATTGCTGCTATGAATTTGTTTCATTGATGAAACTAATTTGAGTCCGTGTTGCAATGAACTTTTGTCATTACTACAATGATTTTGTTTCATTGCTGCTATGAATGTTTTGAAATTATTTATTGACAATTGTACATAAATACACTGTTAGCATTACATTGCAGGTGTTTTGATAAAAAAAAATTTGAATTTTTGTTTTCGAAAATCATGTCGAATCACTCGCCTGGAGAAGATTGTGGTAGTCGAGGGGTTGAGTGTTATTGTAGCCGTCGTATTCAGGTCTTGCAATTAAAAACATTTACGAGGAATTTATTGTTAAAATTTCTATTTAAGATATGTATGTTTGTACTTACCATGAACATAAGCTCTACTCCCCAATGCTCTACTCCTTAAACATAGAACCACATCATTGTTTTGTTAAATCATGCAATTGTTGTTGTGTTGTGGGTTTTGATATTCAATTGTAGCGCCAAATCTCCCCGTTATTAAGCCAGTGATCGCACTGTAAGCATTTTCTTCGACTGAAATAAACGGTTTTATTTATTTCAACCAAATTTGTTAAAATTTCGATTGGATTCATTTGACTGTACGTTCAATTGTTATTTTGTATGTTTGTTGCACTTGAAACACTTTGTTTCTCTGACTTCTTCGTATTCATTGACTTCGACTGGCCGCACAAATGTATGTAGGTCTTTTGGTTTTTTTCTGAATCCAAATTCCAACACAACGAAACAGGCGCGACCGAATTATGATTAAAACACAAAATCACGAACATTTTGTTGCAACTTCCCAGCTAGCATTTTCAATCGTGCACGACTCTTTCACGATCGGAGCCGACGATTAAAGTAATCGTGCGCGATGTCGTATTCCAATCGCGCACGTTCAGAGCAACTGAAGTAACTGTGTCAAGACGGGGACTCTTACTTTGCAATCGTCGACGATGAGCAAAATCCAATCGTCGACGATGAGCAAAATCCAATCGCAGGCGATTGCCAAGACGATGGTAAATTTATACAAAAATGCTTATTATTATTTGTTTCTTTCATAGAACAAAACACTTGTGCTGCACTACACTTCTGACGCTTCTTAAATACTCAAATGAAAAGAAGCAAAAAAGTTTTTTCTTTTTCTTTTTTTGCTGAGCAGATATTGGAAAACCCGTTAGAATTTCAGAGAGACATCATTAAATTCTCCTTGCAAAATACGAGTTCGGTGGAGTATGCGGGAAGAAGTAAGACAACAATAAGAAAACTACATGTAAGACTGTGACACAAAGTAAACACAAAAACAAATCGTGAGCACAAAGTCTTAAAAGCAGAGAAAAATATAATTCTGCTGCGACAATCGTGGTGACGATTGGAAATCCAGTCGCGAAACAATCGTGATCGTAAAACAAACATTCAAATGCTAGCTGGGTTGTACCGTCACGCGCATACACACACACAAAAGTTCAATTACATATTTCGGGGTAGTTTTTCTGCTATCGATGCGTCACTTCTTTGGTGTCGTGTTGCTCCTTGCATTCTGTTTATTTATCTATTGGATTTATAGATTCGCAAGTTACACAAACGATCACAGCAAACACCTAAATTCACACAATATTGTTGTCACAATAAAAGATTATTACTAAGTATAACTAATTAGTCTGTTTTAACAAATTTATTTAAATTATTCCGGCGGAGAAATATGGGTACCACTTTCGATTGTTGCAATGGAACTAATTTAAGATGTGTACGTGTCCCCCCACTCACGCTCACCATTTTCTCTTGCTGGCCTCTTTTTTTTATGCTCGCTCATTTTTTCGACTACAGCGACTACCAAATTGTCGGATATACGACACTTTTCACGATAACAACGTAAAAACATTAACGAAAATGTTTCATCCATGCGACGAAGCGTTGTTCTTTCAGTGAAGGGGTCCCAAAAGATGGGTATTGAATATCTGATTCCTGGAACGTCAAACCTTTTGTTTATACGAGGGTACTTACAGTCCTCTACCGGCCGTTGAAGTTTCCTAGTGTACATTGGACAAAATATCTTATTTTTGGTCAATATGGAGCTCAATCGACGTTCCATTATGAGCATAATTAGAAAAATATATTTTCGTATTTTTTCGCGGCAGCATTTGAAAATATTAATCAAGCATACAGAGATGGCACAACCGTCGTGCATTTTTTATTGGGACACCCATCCATTCCTCATGGGCTAAGCCCATTTGGAGCACTAAAAGGATTTAAAAAATAATGCAAATATAGTAATGAAGTATGGAAACAGAGTAATTTTTTGTATTGATAATGTTGACAGTGTGAACACTCCGTATTGATCAAAATATAAGTGCATGTATGAAAAGTGTGGAAAGACTAAAATGGTTAAAACAAAGAGTGTACAAATATTATAATGCGGGGAATACACGATATATCAGATGGACGTGTCTTTTTATGCGGGGAATACACGATACATCAGATTGATTTGCATTTTTATATGGTGTAGTGAAAGTAAAGTTGTCAGTTGTGCAAACGTACAAGAAAGAGTTGCTCATCAATCAAAGCAAATACCAAAATCGTTTTGACATTTCGCTCTGATTGACATTGTTGATGTATCGTGTATTCCCTGCTTAATTATCAAAGTCCATAAGAAAATAGTAGAATGTCATTTAATACCAAATTATCAAACACCACATGATTAGCTCCACTTTCGTGTTTGCTGGCTCACTCACGACCAACTCAGTGGACACTGTTGGAACATAGCTAACTACTCTAGATAATGCCTACGCTGCCATTTTCGACCCACAATTCTCATCAGTGAGTCTTAAGTTATAATTGTGAGATGATACTTGATTGTTCATGAGTTATGGGTTGTATACAGTAGTTAGTTCGGAATCATGTAACATAATAGGTGTTTTGTTTTTGTTGGTAATGAGTTATTGTTGGATTACCATAGATGACAGCCAAAATAATTATGAGCCAGTACTCACGTATCGGATATCGTTATTTGAGGTCAGCTGTGATATAGATTAATTTATATATAGATTTGTTATCCGTATAATCTGACGTTTCTCTTTGCGCTTCTTTAATGCGGAAACGAATTTCTGTCAGCTGTTTTGCTGTTTAATTACAACAATTTGTGCGAACATCGAACAAAATTCTCCATTTTTAGTTTTTTGCATTCACGATGTGCATATACTTTATTTACATATTTTGAACATTCACAGTAACTATTTCAGCTGTGTTTATCAAACCTCAGCGACAGAATTTGTCTCTTGACGTTCAAACTTGCAACTTCCACAAGTTGGCTTCCCTTCAATCATTACACCGATGAACGAGTTGACAAATCCATGTATTAATTAATCTGAGCTTAATACTGCGATGTGAGAAGATATTGAGCTGATGAGTTACTATCAGTATTAGAAATCAATTGCTACTCAAAATTTGTAAATAACCAAACCAAGCTCAAGCATAATAGGTAGTAAAGGGTTTTTCAACAGAGACGCTACAAAAGTAAATCGATAGGGACAGCAAACGACGCCATATTATTAAAATTTACTACCGAAATTTGGAGTCAGTGGCCTCAACTTTAAGAGCGCTACGTCCAATTTATAGTCGTCATAATCGTCCTACCAGATCAACAATTGAGCGTCTAGTGGAAAAATTTTAATCCACAGGCACAGTACAAAATGTTCCCGTGCCAGTGAGACAAAGAAGTGCCCGTGGTGTCGAGAATATTGCTACCGCTGAGGCTTCAGTTCAAGAAAGCCCAAATGTGTCTCTCACACGTCGTTCTCAAGCGTTGGGCATCTCTGTGATGTCGTTGTGGCGAATTTTGCGAAAAGATCTTGGCCTACATCCTTACAAGATCAAATTGACGCAAGAACTGAAGCCGCTTGACCAACATAAGCGTCGTATGTTCGTGAATTGGGCTGAGCAACAACTTGAAAATGATTCGGATTTTCATCGGAAAATCATCTTCAGCGATGAGGCGATGTGCGATTTAACGCCGTTAGATTATTTCCTGTGGGGCTACGTCAAGTCTATGGTCTATGCCAACAAGCCAGTGACGATTGATGAACTTGGTACAAATATCGAACGTGAAATTGCAGCAGTATCGGCCGATTTATGCTTGAAAACCGTCGAAAATTGGGTTCAGCGTCTGGACTTCTGCAAGCGTGCCCGTGGTGGCCATGCAAAAGAAATCGAGTTCCATACATAATGGCATCGAACGTACTTTCACAGGAATAAAGAATTTCATTGGTATCTAAAACCGGTTTTGTTTTATTTAAAAAAACTTTTGTAGCGCTCTTATTGAAAAACCCGTTACTTTTACTTCTCATTGGACAAATACAGTTATATACTTTTATTTATGCTATAATACGATTTTTTCTATAATACGATTTGTTCTATGATTTTTTCTATAATACGATTTGTTCTATGATAGGATTTGTTGTATAATATGATTTGCACTTATCTTTTTTCTGTAACTAACAGATTTGTCTTTCTTACCTTTTCTTCCAGTACTCAATCAGCAAATTTTACAAAATGTCAATCAATCGTGGCAAACATTGGCCAACACCGCCAACACTGTGGATTATTCATCGCATTTGCTCTCCGCTACACTGCCAATTTCAATACAACACTTCCTTAAATATTCCGAAACAATAAAAAAGGAATCCTCAGGTATTGTGGGCTCACAAATCAACTCAGGGAATTTAAATT
Organism: Phaonia tiefii; assembly: GCA_963931995.1. NCBI lineage: Eukaryota > Metazoa > Arthropoda > Insecta > Diptera > Muscidae > Phaonia > Phaonia tiefii. Next base: position 296,549,625 of record OZ008367.1, read on the forward strand.
TGGGCAATTTGGACTCATCGTCGGGTTTTAATATTAAAGGAGATGTCTTGAAGAATGGCACGAATTTGGCCAGTTTGGCCTTGGGCGGAGTGGCATTAACGCCAACCCAAACCAATGCCGTCAATGGGAATCATCATGCTCACAATGGCAATGGAACAACCAATCTGGTTAATATGGATCATGTGGGACAACATTTACAAAATCTGAATGATGTTAACAATGGTCAAATGGTGGCCAGTGCAATGGCCACGAATGGTGTTAATGGTGCGGCTACAGCAAACGGTGTACCCAACGGTACGACTGTTGTAACAAGCACCGCCCCGGCTGGCACTAATGGCACAACAACTACCAATGCAGATGGTACGACTACCACCACAACAACTACCACAACCACCAAGGGTAAGAAGGGTAAAAAGAAGAAGCCACCAAAGGAGAAGAAACCCCGACCAAAACCGGGCGAGATACGAGAGACGAAGGCATTGGATGGTTCAACATTATACTGTTGCCCGGAATGTCAAATGGCCTATCCAGATCGCAGTCTCATTGAGCAGCATGTTATATCGCACGCGGTCGAAAGACGTTTTGTATGCGATATCTGTAATGCTGCCTTAAAGCGTAAGGATCATTTGACACGTCATAAGCTGTCGCATATACCCGATAGGCCGCATGTGTGCAATGTAAGTAGAGTAGGAAGAAAGTAGTTGACATTTTGTTACCAAATCAAATAAATGTATGACTCCTTTTTTTAGATTTGTATGAAATCTTTCAAACGCAAAGAGCAGTTGACACTTCATATTGTCATTCACTCGGGTGAAAAGAAGCATGTCTGCATTGAGTGTGGAAAAGGTATGTGAATTTGTAATATACATATGTACTTTACTTTACTTTTATTGAATATTTTACAACCTCATGAGGTCAGACGTCTTAATCATATTAATTAAACAAACAAATTTCAACATATTGTCATTTCCACAGAAAGTGCCACCCTATGTCGCATCACGTCACCTTCGTAAATTGTTTATATTTTAGGACCATGAAGTTCGATTGTTTTCTATTCTTGTACTAAATACAGAATGTAAGGAGCTCTATATTTAATAACAGATGAGAAAACAGTCTAACTAACTGGTCTTAAAAAATAAGCAATTAACGAGGGTGACGTGATGTGACAAAGGGTGGACCTTCCTGTGGAAATGCCCATATTCTTCCAACTGGCTCTATCCTTCGTCTTTTCTCGCCTTTTCCCGTAACACCAAGGATACGGAGGGATTCTTCTGCCTGGTCTTTCCAGCGGAGTCTTGGTCGTCCTCTTTTCCTGCTTCCATCGGGTACGTTATCGAAAACCTTTCGCGCTGGCTCATCTTCATCCATTCTGGTAACATGGCCTAGCCACCGCAACTGGCCTACTTTGATTCGCCTAGCTATGTCCACGTCAGAATATAAATTATATAGATCTTGGTTCCAGCGACGTCGGTACTCGCCGTTTTCCCTAACAGGATCATATATTTTACGGAGAATTTTTCTCCCGAATACTTCCAGCTGTTTTTCATCCGCTTGTGATATGACCCATGTTTCGGAGCCATATGTCAAGACAGGTAAAATGAGAGTCTGATATAGCTGGACTTTTGTCCGTCGAGAGAGCGCTTTGTTCCTAAACTGCTTGCTGAGCCCACAATAGCATCTGTTTGTAAGCACAGTTCTCCTATTTATCTCCAGGCTGACGTTGTTGTTCTTGTTCACGTCGGATCTAAGGTAGACAAATTCATATACCACTTCAAAATTAAATCGATTGTCTTGCCCTCATTAACAGCAAGACCCACCTTCGCTGATTCTTTTTCGGTTCTTGAAAATACTGCAGTAACCTCTCGCAAATTTCGCCTATGGGCGATAGGAAAGCACTGGGGACTGTCTCCTAAGATCACCATGTGGATTTAGTCAGACCAATACTTCTCTATGGCATCGTAGTTTGGTGGAGGTCCCTCCAAAAGAAATATATTCTGAATTCCTTGATGAAAATTCAAAGTTCAGCACTGATTAGCGTTAGCGGGGCAATGAGGACGACGTCAGGTACTGCACTTAGTGCTATCCTGAACATCTGTACTCCTGATATCATGGCCGAATCGGCAGCCGCTACATCCCTGGTGAGAATCAGAGATTGTGGCGTCATGATATCGGTGCATTCCGGACACGCAGAATTACCAAACCGGATCAACTCTATTCCCCTAAAAACGAACTACTGTATCCCCTACATTCTACCAGCGACAAATCTAAGGGCTTCTATTCCGAACAGGAATACCTGGGAAAAGTCACTGGAAGGGGATACCAGGAGTATCAGATTTTTCACGGATGGATCGAAGTTGGACGAGCAAGTAGGCTATGGGGTCCATTCACCGGACCTAAATATAAATATCTCCTCCAAGCTGCCTGATCACTGTAGTGTATTTCAGGCGGAAATTACCGCCATACTGGAGGTTGCTGAACTACTGAAAAGTAGTGTCATAACCCTCCAGAGAATATGTATCTACACAGACAGCCAGGCTGCCATAAAATCCCTGGAAGGCATGTTTGCTACGTCCCTGACGGTGAAAGAATGCAACTCATCACTTAGAGTGATGACAGAGTATTTTGATATCAGGCTCATCTGGGTACCGGGACACAGCGACATTCCAGGCAATTGCGTAGCGGATGCGTTAGCTAGACAGGGCACTACGGCACAGGTTCTTCCGGCAAAAGAAGGTGTTAGTATGCCAACCTCCACCTGCCTTTGCAGATCAGGCAGTGGGCCGATAATATGTTCAAGGACAAGTGGAGACTTACTTCAACTTGCAAACAAGCCAGAGTCCTCTGGCCACAGGTGGACAGGAAGAGGACTAGGCAACTACTTAACTTGTCGAGAGGCGGGTTATCCAAAATGATAGGAACACTTACGGGACATTATCTTGTAGGAAAACACGCCCTAAGATTGGGACATAGAAACTCCACTCTCTATAGATGCTGCATGGAAGAGGACGAGGAAACGTCGGAACACCTTCTCTTGGATTTGCCTGCTCTGGCAGGACTGAGAAGTAGGATATTCGGAACACATTTAGTTAGCACCGTAGCCCTACAGGATATTCCTGTAGGTCTTATAGACAAATTCATTGAAAGGGCAAATTGGCTAGACGACTATTCAATAGTTGCTATAGAGGAAACTGCAGGTATCACAATGGGCTTCTTTAGCCTAAGGTTGCTAGACCAACCAAACAACCATGTCTATGTCGTCAGCATACGCCACAAACATATGGCTTTTCGTGTTAATGGTCTTGTTCGTATTTACTGCAGCTTTTCTTATCATTATCTCCATTAAGATATTGAAGAGATTGCACGAAAGTGTGTCGCCTTGTCAAAGTCTTTGCTTGGTACAGAATGGTTCAGTGAGGTCTTTCCCACTTTCACTGCGCTGATTTGGTGTTGGTCAGCGTCATTCTACAAAGGCGGATCATTTTTGCCGGAATCCCAAGTTCAGACATAGCTTCGTACAGTTTTCCCCGTATGGGGCTATCGAAAGCAGCTTTGTAATCGACAAAAAGGTGGTATGTATCGATTTGCTTTTCGTGGGTCTTTTCCAGGATTTGGCGTAGCGTGAATATTTGGTCAGTCGTGAACTTGCCTGGTCTAAAACCACAGTGATAAGGTCCAATCACATTTTCAACAATTGGATTTAGTCTTTCACATAATCTCGACAAGACCTTATACGCGATGGATAAAAGACTGATACCGCGATAGTTGGAACAGACACACGGATCACCCTGTTTGAATACAGGACATAATGCACTGAGACTCCAATCGTCAGGCGTAATGTAATGTATAATTACAGGCGTATGTAACGGGTTTTTCAATTAGAGCGCTACAAAAGTTTTTTTAAATAAAACAAAACCGGTTTTAGACCCCAATAAAATTCGTTATTCCTGTGAAAGTACGTTCGATGCCATTATGTATGGAACTCGATATCTTTTGCATGGCCACCACGGGCACGCTTGCAGAAGTCCAGACGCTGAACCCAATTTTCGACGGTTTTCAAGCATAAATCGGCCGATACTGCTGCAATTTCACGTTCAATATTCGTACGAAGTTCATCAATCGTCGCTGGCTTGTTGGCATAGACCATAGACTTGACGTAGCCCCACAGGAAATAATCTAACGGCATCAAATCGCACGACCGAGGCGGCCAATCGACTGGGCCATTTCGTGAGATAACACGTTCACCAAACTAGGTTTCCAATAAATTGACTGTGGCATTCGCTGTGTGGCTTGTGGCGCCGTCCTGTTGGAACCACATGTCCTCCAAGTCCACATTATCCAATTGGGGCCAAAAATATTCGGTTATCATTGAACGGTAGCTATACGCATTCACAGTAATGTGCCGGTCTTGATCATCACGGAAGAAGTACGCCGCCGGCCCATAAACCGCAGCAAACCGTAATCTTTTCGGGATGCAATGATGACTCATGGATTACGTGTGCATTGCTGTCTGACCAATAACGCATATTTTGCTTATTGACGAAGCTATTCAGCCAGAAATGAGCCTCATCGCTGAAGATGATTTTCCGATGAAAATCCGTATCATTTTCAAGTTGTTGCTCAGCCCAATTCACGAACATACGACGCTTATGGTGGTCAAGCGGCTTCAGTTCTTGCGTCAATTTGATCTTGTAAGGATGTAGGCCAAGATCTTTTCGTAAAATTCGTCACAATGACGTGTGAGAGACACATTTGGGCTTTCTTGAACTGTAGCCTCAGCGGCAGCAATATTCTCGACACTACGGGCACTTCTTTGTCTCACTGGCACGGAAACATTTTGTACTGTGCCTGTGGATTCAAATTTTTCCACTAGACGCTCAATTGTTGATCTGGTAGGAGGATTATGACGACCATAAATTGGACGTAGCGCTCTTAAAGTTGAGGCCACTGACTCCAAATTTCGGTAGTAAATTTTAATAATTTCGACTCGTTGTTGGCTCGTATATCTTACCTTGATGAAAAGGCAAACCTTACTGAAGAGAAATGTCAAAAGAGCGGGAAAAAATATGGCGTGGTTTGCTGTCCCTATCGATTTACTTTTGTAGCGTCTCCGTTGAAAACCCCGTTATGTATATTCTATTAGCACGTACATATAAAGTCTGCTAGATTCTAACAAACTCACTATTTTTGAGATTTATTTTTAAATTTAAACCCTCATAACTTTTGTTCCAATGGAGAATATTGATCCACGCGAACGAATCTCTATAATTCGTTGATAAAACTTTACAATTTTTCCAAAAAAAAAACCCAAATTTTAATAATTGTTGATTCTTATCTTATATTATCCCTTTCCTTTTTCTTTTTTGATATAGATGCAATGTGTACTAATTTTGTTGTATTTTCTAATTTTGTTTTAGGCTTCTACCGCAAGGATCATTTACGCAAACATACACGTTCTCACATTGCACGCCGCGTTAAATCCGAGGTATCAGCCCAAAATGTCAGCACCACTGGCAATAATGCCAACAACACCAACAACAACAGCACTAACCAGAATAATACGCTACATGGTTCCTGAGGTTCGTACAAGGACTTTTGGTAAATTATTATAAAATTTCTTACAAGCGTGTAATAAGCACGCAAATGTGTTTCTCTTTTTAAAAAATATAAAGAAATAAAATATTGAATTGAAATGTAAGGGGGAAGTTAATTATGTTTGTGAACAAGAAGGGAGCGTTCACTCTTACAACTTTAAATCAGGTTCTAGCAAATGGAGAGAGGAAAGGATACCGGAAGCGACTGTAGAATTGCGTACACGTGTTTAGGAACTTTCACCTGGCATCGTATATGTAATTGTTGTTCGTTATGAATTTAGCACGCGGGTTTAATGACACTCGTTGCAGTTATGCACTGATGTATAAGTTTGAAAGGTATTGTCAAAGGTTTTCAAATGTAGGCATGGTAGCTGAAAGAGTGATCTATTGTCTATATTAAAGATGTTTTAATATTGGGAAAATATATGGAATCTATATCATAGCAATGAGATTAAATCATTGCTTTCAATGATTGAAGTATTGTTTCTTTACTATTTAAATTCGTTTGCTGTAGTTGAGTCATTTTATTTACAACACAATGGCTGTATTACCCAATATCACAATATCATTTGTCTTTATAAATCCTTGCCTCTCTTTCAAGTTTAGATATAATCACCTAGAAGAAACCTTCCCGTATAAATAAAAAGCTTAAGAATCAAATTTGTTACTTTTTCGTAAATTAAGCAATAATTATTTCTTTATATTGTACAAAAAAAAAAGAGAAACGCATTCTAGAAATTTTATAAAAATTTACTAAATGTCCTGCTAAGCGATACAACAACTCCTTTTAAAAGAAACCCATATTGTTTTTGATTTTTATTTCTTTCTTTTCTTTTTCTTTTTATTTCTTTTTAGTTGTCTTCATTTTATGATTTTCTTTTCTCGGTTTTATAAAACGAAAGAAACGCACAAATCTGCTTATATATTTACAAAACTCTTAGACACTACCAAATTCTGAATTCAAATTAAAAAAAAAAACAATTCAAACTGAAATGATAGCAATTATAATGTACAAAATAACAGATTTACAGAGAAAACAAACGGCAAAACTACAATACATTTTTTTTTTTGTAATAAATTCAAAAGTAAATCGTTTAAAAACAAATCGTAAATCTTAAAACCAACAACAACATCAAACAACATTGCCAGCTGAAAAGCCCACGTTAACATACGATACAAAAACTATATATATTTTTTCTTCATTTGATGTCAAATACATGCATATATATGTGTGTTTACCTATGTGTTTTGTTTTCGGTGGTAAAATCAAATTCAAGTCGTTAATCATTTGTATAACTGTGATCTGTGCTGGCTACAAGATGAAGAAGAAAAAATTATAATGATTAAATACAACATTTTGATTATATCTGTGTATAATTATTAATAATAAGTTTCATGTGCAATTTTTCTAAAATAAATATTTCAGTTTTATTTTATCTCATTTATGTTTTATTCTTTTAATTGAATTTGTGTTTATTTTTAAATGTTCTTTTAACTATATAGATTGAATAAGTTTTAAAATTATATATTTAAAGATAGATATATATATATATTTATAAATTTTTTCATATTAATTTCATATAAATATTCAAGAACAAAGAAAATATTTATAATAACTACAACTCTGTTAAGATTGACTATTGAAGACTCTACACCATTACAAATTGAAATTGTAATTGTAATTAATATAAAAAAATATGTGAACATATGATTTAATATCTTAAAACGTGATACAATTGCTAATGTTCGTTCCCTCAAAGGTATTTAACTCGCTAAACAAGTTAATATTTACCATAAAACCTATAGAGACGTGCAATAAATGTTCATATAATACTGTTATTAGTTATTTCACGGAATATTTTTTTTTTGATATTTCGAATCTGTATTGAGAGGATTCATCACCTTTAGTTCATTTTGACTAAGAAACTGATCATCTGATTTAAAAGTATCGGTTGCCGATGTTTCCGAATTGTTTTTGTATCAATAACCAACTAAAATATAACTTTTAGTATAGAGATCAAGAGATCCGAATTGTTTCTGTATCAATACCAAACTAAAATATAAATTTTAGCATAGAGATCGATTAAAGTGTCCATCATGGTTGGTGGGGAATTGAAAGAATGAACATTACAACTAATTATATAATATATAGGTGGTCAGGATGTCACCTCTAAGCTACAACGAATCACATTAGGGTTTAGAGATGTAATCACACAATCTTGCAAAATGTTACAATGTACTCTTGAGAAACTGGCGGGCAGATATTGACCCCTAACCGCAGATTAATCGTGACATAAAAGTAAATTTTACACTAGAAGGGTTTCTTTGGGTTTATACTCATTTGTGTTCCTTTACAAAATCGATCAAATTGAAGCCTTTTTATCTCCGTTACTATTACGATAAGGACATTTTAATTTTGTTAGATTATGATTCACGTAACTTACAAACAATTTTACATTAAAAAAGTCAATTTTGTAAAATTGGACACTTATGATTATGTCGTGTAGATTAGGTCGATATATTTCCAATCAAATCAGCGGCTTGGTTCTGTGTTTTACTGTCAAATTTGAGGGACTAGTTCTTTATCGTATCACGTGATCAAAATTGCACTTTAAAATACAGCTTCAAGCTGAATATTCAGTGTACGACAGATCTTAAAAATATCTGTGCCGAATAGGAAAACGACTTATGTGCATTTCCAACTTTCTCTTGAGTCACTGGCGGAGAGATATCGACCGACCCCTAAGCGAAGATTGATCGTGACATAAAAGTAAATTTTACACGAGAAGTGTTTCTTTAGGTTTATACTCATTTGTGTTACTTTAAAAAATCAATCAAATTGAAGCCTTTATATCTCCGTTACTATTACGATAAGGACCTTTTAATTTTATTAGATTCTGAGTCACATAACTCACAAACAATTTTACATCAAAAAGTCAATTTTGTAAAATTGGTCACTTACGATTATGATTAGGTCGATATATTTCCAATCAAATCAACACCTTGGTTCTGTGTTTTACTGTCAAATTTGAGGGACTACACCATTTCCAATTGAAATTTGAAAAATATCAATTTAATTGTGAAAAATATCAATTGAAATTTGAAAATTATATTTGAAATTTGAAATACATCAATTGAAATTTAAAAATTCTTTTTGAAATAGATTAATTGAAATTTAAAAAACATCAATTGAAATTTGAAAGAAATGAATTCAAATTTGAAAAATATCAATTGAAATTTGAAAGACATCAATTGAAATTTAAAATTCGTCACTTGAAATTTAAATATTATTAACCGATTTTATGGATTAGATTTTTAAATTTCAATTGGTGTATTTTAAATTTCAATTGATGTATTTTAAATTTCAATTGATGTCTTTTAAATTTCAATTGATGTGTTTCAAATTACAATTGATGTGTTTTAAATTTGAATTGATGTGCTTTAAATTTGAATTGATGTTTTTAAAATTTCAAATAGAATTTTTAAATTTCAATTGATTTCTTTCAAATTTCAATTGGAAAAGGTGTAAGAACTACGTGCTAAAACTTCCACTTTAAAATACAGCTTCAAGCCGAATATTCAGCGCTAAACGTGGTAAATTATAGTACAATGATTGTATGACAGAAATTAAAAATATCTGTGCCGAAAAGGAAAAACGACTTATGTGCATTTTCAACTTTTTTAGGTGAAGTACTTTCCATGAGAAGTTATGACATTTAATTAGATATGTAAAAAATATCTGGTGTCTGACTTCCGAAAACATAAGTCATATTAAACAAAAACTGGATCTGGAGGTAATTGAGACTCCAGTGGTTATCGTAGTGCACTTAGTCAATATTTTTCCTAAGTTCACTTAAGACGTTTTTCCTTTTTAACACAGATATATTGGCTTTTCTACCTAAAACTGTTTTAAACTCCTTTAAAACTTCAGAGAAAGGAAGCAAATATTTCACAGCTCAGATCGAATACAATACAAATTGATAAAGACTTTAAATTATAGTAAAATGATTGTGAGACAGATCTTAAAAATACCTGTGCCGAAAAGGAAAAACGACTTATGTGCATTTCCAACTTTTTTAGGTGAAGTACTTTCCATGAGAAGTTCTGGCATTTAATTTGATATGTAAACAATATCTGGTGTATGACTTCCGAAAACATAAGTCAAATTAAACAAAAACTGGATCTTGAGGTAATTGAGACTCCAGTGGTTATCGTAGTGCAGTTAATCAATATTTTTCCTAAGTTCACTTAAGACGTTTTTCCTTTTTGACACAGATATATTGGATTTTCTACCTAAAACTGTTTTAAACTCCATTAAAACTTTAGAGAAAGGAAGCAAATATTTCACAGCTCAGATCGAATACAATACAAATTGATAAAGACTTTAACAAGCTTAGGGATCTTCTATCTCCTTCAACGGTAGCTGCAAAACTTTCGATATTAGAGCAGGATAACGAATGCTTTTGAGAGTTTTAAAGTTAACGAATTATAAGTAATCAATATTCTCCGAGCTAGAGGTCAGATTTGCTTTTCCCTGTATTTATTTTCCACGATATTTCGCTACTCCATTGTGTAGCATCATCAGGAGATATAAACACGCAATGGAGTAGCAAAAATATCGAGCAAAATAAATACAGGCAAAAGCAAATCTGACCTTAAACTCGAAGAATATTCCGGCATGTGATGAAAATCGATCAGGTCAAAATCGAATACTCGGCCCTGTTCTGTAAACAGAATCCAGACAAATATAAAATGTTTCCGAATATTTGGGTTTCTGTAAACAATTCAGAACAAAATTATCCGTTTTGAATTAGAATGCAAATGCCTTGTGATTTTAAAAACAAGCAATTCAGAATAAAAATATCTTATGTTTTAAGAACATCAAAATTGTAGACTTTTTATTCTGAAAGAAAATGCTGATTCAAAATGATTCTGTATGCAGAACAGGGACGACTATTTTACTATTTCAACGAATTTTACTGACATAATTCTTAATACTGGGGAGGAAATGTTTTAAATATATGTATATTATTTCGTGGTAGTGAAATAGGAATAAATTAATTGATATTCATTATTTGCACAAAAGAGCATCATTATTATATCAAATCGTATACGATTTAAAGCGATCGATTTCCATCACATACCGGATTGATTATTTATTGATAAAGAAAAGTTCGAACAACAGAATACAAATGTTAACAAATTATATTAAATTTCATATTTATTAGTTCACTTTTTAATTGTTTTTCACATCTGATACATACTTCTTCCAAATAAAAGGAAGGAAGTTACAATTTGAGTACAACAGAAAATTGTTTAAAATTCAAATAATAATAGTTAATATTCATTATTAGTTATATTAAATCGAACAGAAAAATAATTTCACCTAACAATTACATTTCAATGGTGTAGGGTACTGACGTAGACAGACACTGATATTCGTTTCTTTCTTAACACTAGTAAAGTTTAATATTCTAGATGTTATAAGGCTTTACAATGCTTTGTGTAATTTAAGATTATAAGTTGTATAAAATTAGAACTTTCTACACAAACAAACAGAGAGAAAAAAATGCAACAAACTTTGTTTTTATTTTGTAATTTGAAAGAAAAAAAGAAAAGAAAAACCATATAATACAAACCACATACTACTAAAAGAGAAAATCAAAGTCAATAGTATACCATATGCAAAAATGCAACAACTGAATTTGATTTTTGGTTTTATTACACAAATGTATGTTTATTTTTGAAAAGAAATACTACAATTCTCTACCCCCACTTCAATTCCGAATAACTGCTACCTTTGAATTTTGTGGACAACAGTTTTTTAAGTGAAAGACTGCTGCTACATATGACAACGTGTGTATCTCCAATCTTTAACTTAAAATTTGTTGCTTAAACAAAACAAACCACATGAAATAACTAAAACTTTGAAAATGCAACAAAATGTTCAATACAACAAAATACAAATATTACAACAGTAAAATTACAAAGAAGAAAAAAAAACACAATACAAATATGTAATAGAGTTAACTAGAACAAGAAAAACCCATAAAATAATATAGTATACTATATTTTGCAATGAAAATAAAAAGCAAGCTAAAAACGACTTGGAAAAAAATGTTCTTCAAATCATTAGAGATTTTGTGGAAACCTTTTTAACTTGCTATAGCAGAAAGCCCGTTAATGCAAAACGAATAACATGCAAAACAAACCGTTATGAAAACAAAAGTAAACTTCTCAGATTACAATTTACCGAAAATTTAAAGTTCAAAATACAAACAATATTTATACATACATACGATACATACAACAAACAAATGATACGACGCTACGGTACGTACGTTGCGACGATGAAAAATGATGATGGATGATGATACATTTAACATTAAAATACAACATAAACTTAAACCTTACGAATGCAGCATTTTTGTCAGCAGGTATTACATATAAAAAATTACAAAATACGATATACGCGATAGATATTATACTCTTATCTATTTATAATAGATACATATTGAGCATAGACGACTACTCTAAAATAGCATAAAAAACAAAACAACAATAGTACTAGTACATACTATTATATACTTCTCCAACTAACTAACTAACAGTCGCATTAAATTCATTCATTCATTCGTATTTATTAAGAAATTGCATTAACAAAGAAATATTTTAAAATGGACTATTGATTTTAAATTATGCCATAGCGGAAGAACATGTTTGTTAACTAAACAATATTTTACCTAAGGGCTTTAAAATTTGTACGCAGTAATTGCGAGACATATCGCTACTTTAGAACAACAAGATTCTAACTGACAATTTTTGATAAATTCATCTGCATCTGTCATGGTATTAAAATGGGCATGCCCTTTCGATTACAGCTAGCGTCATAATTATATCTCGTATCGTTGACGACATATCTAATGGAATACAACTGACTACATATTTATTTGGCGGTAGTCATTTGGTTAACAAAGTGCATTCAATCTCGTGCTTCTCAAAAATTACTTGGTGCAGTTAGAACCTTGTTGTTCTAAGGTCGCGATATTGGTTTCGATGTTGTGTTAGCCGTTGAGATATAAGGGAAGGAAAACTTGTCTTTATTCCTTTAACACGGTCCTAAAGTGCACATTAATTTCGCCATTTTAAACTTATTTGTCGTATACTTTATTACAAATGCTCCCAACATATAAGATACAAAATACATTTTTCAAGTTAGTGTATGCGACTATTGTACATGATAACAGGGGTTTGATCCCTGCTCTAACTACCCCACATTTCTGACGACGATGGTTTCCATAGTGATGGCGACACTATCGCGTAATTTACTTTGTAAAGGCTTCTCACAAAAAACGTTGGGAATCGGTGTAAAACTGTAGACTGTTAATCTAGAAAGCGCATAGCACACTGATTGCGAGAAACAATTTGGTTTTGGGCCATACGGCCATCCGAAATGCGGTCATAAGGCCCCAAAAAAAATTTGGGCGTTATGACCGTTTGTACAAGGCCCATATAACAAGTGCTGTAGGAGAAGTCCAAGAACTTTGGGCTTTGTGTCTTTTCATCTGTTGGGCGTTATGACCACCCTCGGAGCGGTCATAAGGCCCAAAACCAATTTGGGTGTTATGCCCGCCCTCGGAACAGTCATAAGGCCCAAAAAAAAATTTGGGCCTTATGACCGTTGGGCGTTATGACCGGTCACCGAACAAAAGCACTCGTTCGATCTAGAGAAACAGGCTGGAAATTAAATTCAAAAGATCTTCAGAATCTTCACCATTAACAATTGAAATTGATTCAACAGATATTGGTGGCTGAATCACCGTTTCCTTTTCCTGTCGAAATCTACATTACGACAGTTTGCTAGCAGTTAAACGTTTAAAATAATTTTAGATAATGATACTTGATACTTGGAAATTAAATTTAAAAGATCTTCAGAATCTTCACCATTAACAATTGAAATTGATCCAACAAATATTAGTGGCTGAATCACCGTTTCCTTTTCGTGTTGAAATCTACTTTACGACAGTTTGTTGGCAGTTAAACGTTTGAAATAATTTTAGATAATGATACTTGATATCTGGAAATTAAATTCAAAAGATTTTCAGAATCTTCACCATCAACAATTGAAATTGATTCAACAGATATTAGGGGCTTTTCCTTTTCGTGTCGAAATCTACATTACGACGAAATCTACATTACGACAGTTTGTTGGCAGTTAAACGTTTGAAATAATTTTTGATAATGATACTTGAATCTCTGCCCACTCGATATATGGCATTATTTTAAAACTTCCTTAAAAAATGCGCTTTTTATCACACCTTCGTACCACAGATTTTGACACGATATTATTACGGCGATACGGTCCCAGTCTACATTTAAAAATAAATCAAATAAATTGTTAAAAGTCGATGTGAAATTTTGAAGGCATTGATTGAGATTTAAAAATTACCTTGACATTTTGAACTCAACAACTTATCTTCCAAAGGATCAAATAAAGTTCACAAATGATGAATTGAAATGAAAGAGACATCAATGGAAATTAAATAGATCTCAATTGAAATTCAAAAATATTAATTCAAAATTAAAAAATTCCGTCTGAAATTCTAAAGACATCAATTGAAATCTGAAACTTTAAGTAATTGGCCAGTAGGTTTTAAGTTAACAATACAATACAATATTGAATGAAATGAAATTAAGTTTTGAATTTAAAGGACATCAAGAAGGTTATTGATTTTCCAAAGACATCAAATAAAGTTCAGGAAACATCTATTGAAACTTAAGAGGTATAAATCTACAATATTTCCATTTGAAACGAAAATATCAATGGAAAATTAAAAAAAATTGCACTTGAAATTCTACGGACTACAATGGAAATTTAAACCTTTAAATGCATCAAAATTAAAAGACATCAAGTTCAAAAACCACCAATTGAAATTCAAGAGGCAGCAATGGAAATTAAATAAACCTCAAATAAAATTTAAAGAATTTGCAATATTTTCCAATTAAAATAATAAAATCGGTTTAAGTTCAATACGTCAGACATTCAGAAATTGGGAATTGAAGTTTGGAAAACATCAATTAAAATTCAGAAAATATCCATTAAAATTCAGAAACTATCAATTGAAATTCAAAAATTGGGAATTGAAATTCAGAAAACATCAATTAATCATATAATATCAATTGAAATTCAGAAAACGTGAAGTGATATTCAGAAAATATCAATTGCAATTCAGACAAATATATATATAACGTATTGAAACTTCAGTTGAAATTTTTCAGAATTTTAATTGATTTTTTCTGAATTTCTATTGATATTTTCTGAATTTTAATTGATGTTTTCTAAATTTCAATTCCCAATTTCTGAATTTCAATTGATTTTTACAGTGTTTTTTCTGAATCAATTCAATTTAAGAATTTCTAATTCAAATTCAGAGAAAGAATATCCATTAAAATTTAGAATTTCCATTTGAAAATCAGAAAATATTGATTGAAAATTCAGAAAGTATCAATTGAAATTCACAAAATATCAATTGAAATTCAGAAAATATCAATTGAAATTCAGAAATTGGGAATTGAAATTCAGAAAATATCAATTAAAAATCAGAAAATAGCAATTGAAATACTGAAACCATCAAATGATATTCAGAAAATATCAATTGCAATTCAGACAAATATATATAACGTATTGAAACTTCAATTGAAATTGTTCTGAAATTGAATTGAATTTCTGAATTTCAACTGATATTTTCTGAATCAATTCAATTTAAGACTTTCTAATTCAAATTCAGAGAATATCCAAAAAAATTCAGAATTTCCATATGAAAATCAGAAAATATTAATTGAAAAATCAGATAATATCAATTGAAATTCAAAAAACATCAGATGATATTCAGAAAATATCAATTGTAATTCAGACAAATATATATATACATATTGAAATTTTAATTGATTTTTTTTTGAATTTCAATTGATATTTTCTGAATATCATTTGAAGTTTTTCAAAAGGAAATTCTGAATTTTAATATATATTTTCTGAATTTGAATTAGAAGATCTTAAATTCAATTGGTCTATTGTGAATTTCAGTTGATATTTCTGAATTACAATTGGAAAAGGTGTAGTTTCACACTTGCTGATTGGGACCAATTTCCATGGATATTTTCTGATGTTCTCCAAATTTCAATTGATATTTCCAAATTTCAAATGATTTGTTTCTGAATTTCAATTGATTTTTTCGGAATTTCAATTAATATTTTCTGATTTTAAAATAGAAATTCTAAATTTCAGTTGGTATTTTCTGAATTTCAATTGGAATTTATGAATTTCATTAGATCGTTTCTTACTTTCTGAATTACAATTGAAAAAAGTGTACAGAGCACACAGCTGGCTCACTGATGGTGGGAAATTCTTAGCTGCTTCTTCATGGGATGCTATGGGAAAATATTTAATTAATTTCCGATATGTACTGCACTCGTAATTCATAGATTTTTATACTTTGATTTTTACTTATAGATTTTTATACTTTGTGGCTCCAACATCTGGTTTTCCATATGAAACTTCAGGTGTTTGAGTGAATAAAATTACAAAAGGTGAATAAAAAAACAGTGTAAAATGATTTTTGAATTTCATTTGATTTCCAGCGGAATTTTTAAATTTCAATTGACTTTTATTTTACATAAATTGAATTTTAATACTTTAGCTCAAAAGTTTTAACGAAATAATTGAATTTTCTTTTCAATTTATAAGTAAAATCAGATTTTGGAATTTCAAATTAAATTTTTGTATTTGAATTGAAAATTTCTAGTCTGTGGGAAAAGTTGGTGTGCGTAATAAAACATTAATGCTTGCTTTATTCCTACACACTCATTTTTATATAATAAAGTTTCTTTTTTTATTTCGATTTTAAAGCCCTTACGTGGAAACATTTTATGTTTGCAACAGTTCCAAAATTAAATTGAACGATAAATAGAAAAATAGAGAATAACTCATACAAACAAATCAATAAACGTAATAATATTTACTAATTAAATACAAATAGTCTTCGAATACAAAAATCAACTTACAAAATAACTTTCATACTATCTTACTACTACTACATTATAGAATACAACAACAATAACAACAAAAAACACAAACAATAAACAACAAACAAAATACAAAAACCGACAAAAAATACTTGCAGAAAGTACAAATCTTTCATAAATACTACTTCTTAGTCAAAACCGAAACAAACAAAAAAGCAAAAATATTAAATGCATACAAATCTACAAATTCGTTTAAGGTCAAAACAAAATAAAACTGGTTAAAGTTTAAAACAAAATAATAATAATGATGAAAAAAAAAAACATAACATAAAATATAAAACAAAAGTATAGGCATTTATTATTATTCACCGCTAAACTCCAATTACACCAGCAAGAAAACTCATCTTTTTTGTTTGGTTAAGAAAAAATTCTTAAGAAAAAAAAACTAAATATCTTTCATCCCATTAATGTATTTATAAATTTTTATTAAAATTATGGTAAAAACAAAACAAAATGAGAGAAAAAAACAAATTTTGCAATTCAAAACTCAGGGATGAAGCCTCCAAGAAAACAAAAATATTAAAAACATTTTCGCAATATTTGAAGAATAAAACCAAAACAAACAACAACAACAAAAACAAATCCAAACACATTTTAAGTATTTTAAACGGAAAACGAAAAATTAAATTTAAATGAAAAACAAAAATTAATGAAAAACATCTTCACAAATTTAAAGAAAAAACAACAGCACAAAATTCCAATGTTTTGAACAAAATTTTGTTAAATGAGAAAAGAAAAAAAAATAACTACACGTTTTTAAAATTATTTTCAAAAATAAGAAGAAAACAACATGGTTTGAATATAATGATGATAATAATAATAATGATGAAACAATTAAACATATTTTTAATTATCTTCAAATAAAATGTAAATTGTTTTCAATGTAGCCATTTTGTTAACAAAACATATATTTTACCTAAACGATATATATTTTTTTATATTCAACCTTTAATAAATCAGTCATTTTAAAATTGTATACGTTTTATGTTTAAAAATATAATTTGTGTGTATAATTTCTTTTTAAGTTTTGTTTTCGATTTAAAAACATTTATATATCGGAAAAAATCTTCAAAGTTTTATACTAAAATCCAATTAATATTAAAAAAAATATATATTTTTTTATATGAAAAAAAATGTGAAAGCAGCTAACGCACCTCTCGGAGTTATTAACTGAGAATATTGTTTGTGCGACACGACACGTGAAATTGATGGCTGCTGATAGGTTAGAAGACTAAAAAGCCTGTAACTCCCCCCCCCCCGCATTCATAACGAAAAGATTGTCTCTGAATGTTCGCTTCGAACAACGACTGTCATATAATGCTGTTTAGGCTTAGTCACTCGTTTGTCAAGATTCATATGATTAATATCAGTTCCCTCCTATCTACTGTCTAACTCTAATATGAACATGTCTGTTTTAGTCGAATACCAAACTAATTGTCATGATTAAAAAAATTGTTGGTTGTAAATCGAAAGCTGTTCGACAAAAATTATAGGTTAGAAAACTAAAAAAACTGTAACCTCCGTATCCATAACGAAAATTTAGTCGTCTCTGAATATTCGCTTCGAACAACGACTGTCTTAAGTAGAATGCTTCTTAGGCTTAGTCACTCGTTAGTCAAGATTCATATTTATATGATTAATATCAGTTTCCTCCTATCTACTGTCTAACTCTAATATGAACATGTCTGTTTTAGTCGAGTACCAAACTGATTGTCATGATTAAAAAAATTGTTGGTTGTAAATCCACAGCTGTTCGACAAAAATTATAGGTTAGAAGACTAAAAAGACTGTAACTCCCGTATCCATAACGAAAAGTTAGTCTCTGAGCGTTCGCTTCGAACAACGACTAACTTAAATAGAATGCTTTTTATGCTTAGTCACTCGTTAGTCAAGATTCATATGCATATGATTAATATCAGTTTCCTCCTATCTACTGTCTAACTCTAATATGAATATGTCTGTTTTAGTCGAGTACCAAACTGATTGTCATGATTAAAAAAAATTTTGGTTGTAAATCGACAGCTGTTCGACAAAAATTATAGGTTAGAAGACTAAATCAAATGTCACCCCCGTATCCATAACGAAAAGTTAGTCTCTGAACGTTCGCCTCGAACAACGACTAACTTAAATAGAATGCTTTTTATGCTTAGTCACTCGTTAGTCAGGATTCATATGCATATGATTAATATCAGTTTCCTCCTATCTACTGTCTAACTCTAATATGAACATGTCTGTTTTAGTCGAATACCAAACTGATTGCCATGATTAAAAAAATTGTTGGTAGTAAATCGACAGCTGTTCGAAAAATATAATCATATACTTATTCGTTCGCTTCGTTGCCACTCATTGGTCACAGTTTAATAGCACCGGTTGAATCGTTTTGGTTAAGTTTTCATTATGAATACGGTGGAAAATATTTTCGGATATGCTCTGATAATTTGTCTTTAAGCTGAATATACTTTTTCTGCTATGAATTGTGACAAATCGTCGTCTTTTATTATTAAATTAATGGAAAGGTATTGATTCTTGAATACATTCTTATTCAAATGTGAACGAACCCTCAATACTGTATCCCGCCAATGTGAAATGAATGATGACCTAAATACACAATCAGTATGGGCATTTTGCTGGTAATGGTTTCAATAATGTTCACTGCACTCATTGCCATTGTAATTGGCCTAAAGATGTTGAAGAGATTACACAATGAAGCAAAATTTTGCTTTGAAATGGTTCGGATACACCAATTTTACAATTTTCGTTGTCTCCATTAATTGATATCTTCTACACCAATTCGAATTGAAATTCAAATAATATCAAATGAAATTGTTTTATCAGTTGAAATCATACATGAGGCAAATTAATTATATGGCAATTATAATTTGTAATTTAATTTGAATTACCTTTCGAAATGCAAATTCAAAAAAATGTCAATACTATTGGCAATTGTACTTATTTTCAAAGCATTTCCTTCACATCTGGCAACTATGGTTTTCAAATATTTTATACAGTACAGGTTTATGAATTTGAAAGTACTATGAGGCAATGCATTTCAAAGCCACAAACCTCTACATATAAAGTACCTTATAAACAGAATTGCCAGCAGTCAAACAAATTCAAAACAATTAAAAGCATTCCCACATTTCATTGCAATTGGCATCAGATTCCACAACCTGCATTTGCATTGCCTAAGCAAATGCAAATTCAAAATTTTTTAATTGCCATTGCGAACAATGGTAATTCTTTAGCATTTGCATTGGATAATGCAATGGAAATTAAAATCCAATGCAAATTAAAAAAACCCATGTATGATTGAAATTAAGCAATTTTTTTAATATTAAAAATACATAAAAATGCATGAATTGAAATACAAAAAAGAACTAAGTAAAATTTGAAATATGAAATAAATAAATTAAATTCAAAACACTTAATTCTATTTCAAACAAGAAATGGTCAATTGCAATTCAAGACTGCATATTATCGTCTGTGGTGTAATGATTAGTGCACATGAGAACGTGGACTCGATCCCTGCTCTGACCACCTGAATCGCTTAGTGTCGAGTACTTAGCCATAAGAAAGCCTCTCAAAAACTCATTCGGAACCGCTTAAAAATTGTAGGTCCCAATAAGTTTGTGTAAAACAAGAACGCGTACAGATCACTGATTGTGAGAAGCTCTCCCTTGTCCCTTCATGGGTTGCAATGGGAAAATATTTCTTTACAAGTGAGATATAAAATCTTTATTCAATATTGAAAATTCATCAGATGAAATGAAAAACATCATTAGATACACAAAACCACTTTAAATTCAATTTAAAATACATCAAATGAAATTCAAAAACTTGTTTTGAAATTCAAATTTTGCAATTAAAATTTAAAGTACATGATTTGAATGCAAAGAAATCTTATTTGATATTTAAAATATATGAGGTCAATCAATATTTCTGTGCCTAAAAGGAAAAACGACTTATGTGCATTTCCAACTTTTTTAGGTGAGCATCTTTAGGAGATATTTTCCATAAGAAATTCTGACATTTAATTAGATATGAAAACAATATCTGGTGTATAACTTCCTGATACATAAGTCAAATTAAAGGAAAAATCAATTTTTTCCTAAGTGTACTTAAACGTTTTTCCTTTTTGACACAGATTTAAACACAACAGTTGAATTTATACTTTATTTGAAAATAAATAATTGAAAATAAAGAGAATACTTTAATTGAAAATAAAGAGAATACTTTAATTGAAAATAAAGAGACAACTAATTGTAACTCAATTCAAATAGTAGTTCAACACACAACAAATTAAATTCAAATTGTTCGTTTTAAAATTTGAAACTTTTTGTAGTTTCAGTTGAAATGTTTATTAATTAAAATTTAAAAAAATAAATAAATAGTGTATATTCTCCGAGCTTGAGGTCAGATTTGCTTTTCTTGTATTTATTTTCATCAGGGGCCTAATTACGGCATTCGATATCGTCTTCAAAATCGAATGAAACAAAATTACGACACTACCTAATGTTTAGATCACGGCATTCGATCATAATTTTAAATTGGCTACTCCGACTTTTTGCAATGCTGCAAACATATGTTAAGCAGAAAATGTCAAAAGAAAAACATAACAAAGTAAATTTATCATCTGAATGTTTAAACAAAAATTGGAATTTGGTAAAAGACAAAGTTTTATATGGAATATAGTGGATCCCACGCTAATTTTTTACTCGACATCGTCCGAATCAGAGGATGAGTGCAATATAACTTTAATTAGAAGAAATAATCGCGATAAAAGTAATCCTCTCTCGCTGCCTGAAGTTGAGTAAGTTAATGTCTTCAGAAAGCAGATTATTTCTAATGTGTTTTATTCAAAATAGATTCAAAAGACGATGTAGGCTCTCAAAAGAAGCATTCAGTTATGTCCTCTCGGCAATTACTGTTCCTGGCCATATGTCGACATCGGTTACACCAATACTGCAACTCGCCGCAACATCTTTTGGCCAGCGGTAGCTTTCAACACAATATAGGAAACGATTTTCTACTTGGACTAGCGCAGAGTACAAAAACTGTGAAAGCACCTCCTTTTGTTTGCCATTTATTTTATTTATATTTGGTTTTGAAACACTTTTTTCCTTCATTTTGTTTAAATTCTCCCTGAAAATAAATAAATATTAAATATTTTGCAATGAAAAACACTAAAACTATTTACATTTTGCCGATGTACTCTTTTTTTCTTTGGTGTCTGCAAAATTATTAGTCTTTGTTTTGTTTCGATGACATTTGAGCTATCGAATGTAATATCGCATAGTTGCATTACGATATCGACTGCCGTGATCCGAACTATCACCATTTCGATGCAATTATACTCGATATCGAATGCGGTGATTAGGCCCCAGGAGATATAAAAAAGCAAATCTGACCTCAAGCTCGGAGAATATAGATTATGTATTGATAACGAAAACGTCGATCAACGGAATACAAATATTTAACAAAATATAAATAATCCAAATTAATCGAGCTTGAGGTGGTGAGTTTTACTTTATTATTTTTGATATTTCGGTACACCATTGGGTACCATCATCGGAATGTATTTCCTGGTGTAGTGAAATATCGAAACTAAAAAAACAAAACTGACCTCAAGCCGGAATAATTTGGATTAATGATAGGTAACAAAAAGGTCGAATAATCGTCGAATAATACAATAATTAAAAAAATATCTTTAAAAACACATCGAGAAGTAATAAAAATCCAATTGGAATTCAAAAATTATTAAATGAAATTCAAAAGACATTAATTGAAATCCAAAAGAATCACTTGAAATACAAAAGAATCGATTGAAATTCAAAACGATATCAATTTAAATTTTAACTATAACGTTTTAAATTAAAGGACATAAATTGAAATTAAAAAAAAAACATCTGAAATCATTAATTCAAATTCATAATAAGTCCATGGTACTTTAAAATGTATCATTTGAAATTCAAAAGACACGAATTCAAAGGATATCTATGTAAATTTAAAATATATAAAGTACATTTCAATATAAATTACATCGACTTAATTTAAAACTCTAGAATTGATAATGCAAGAAAACGCTTGAAATTCAAAGCATCTCAACATAAAAAAATTATTGCATTATATTATATTAAATTATAATTGCTGTTTTTTAAATTTCAATTTATATATTTTAAATTTCAACTGATTCATTTTAAATTTTATTTGAAGAATGTTTAAATTCCATATGATGTATTTTGTTAATTTTAATTTGAATACACAAATTGATATTTGTCGACGTGATTCCTTCAATTTTAAATATTCAGTAGAATCTCTCGACGATAGTGGTGAAACTACGCTAGTACAAGATTTTATTAGTACTTGGCTTGTTTCATTCTCTTACCACCTTCAAGATGCGATACAACGAATCGCGAAATATCGAAATCTTAAAAATAAGTATTTGAAGGAATAACACAATACTGACCTCGATCGCGCTCAACTTCTTATTATTTCTCAAAAATTTAAATTTACGCTTATTAAATTTCAAATTTGATATAGTTTATGTTTGAATTTATATTTTTTGTATTTAAATTGATGCTGTTTTGAATTTACATTGGAAAGATTGTATGTCACGTTACTGCCGAATCCGTCACAACCAAATTTGATTATAAATATTCCATTAAAATGGTTAGCAGCCCTTAATCGACAAACAGATAGGCCTCATCATCTAGCCCCATCTTGAAGGCAGCTTTTCAATCTCCCATCATTTGAACTGTCTTCAAAATTTCGAAACGTTGATTTTCTATCAATGGCATAAAGGAAAACGAGAGAGGTGCCAGCATCTTAGCTTCACTTAAGTAAAAACACATACTTTTTTAAATACTTTTTCATTTATATAAAATAAAAAAAGAAAACCAACTTGGAAAGGAAATTTATTGTAAAAATGTATTCTCCTAAGATTTAGTTTTTTGCTTTGTTTCTAAATATGTAAACGATAAAAAACATTAGAAAATAACGAACAAAGTGAATATGTAATGGACTGAAAAACAAATAAACAAAATTAAGGCGAAGTAGTAGTATTAAAACAAAATTCCAATTAAAATGTGAAGTAGATTTCAAAAACAAATGTAAGGTTAGGATATGAGTATTTTTACGAGAAAAGTTTCGAGAAGTGTGAAGCAGATGATATTCTTTATTTTTCAATACTACTTTTCAGTTTATTAATTTAAAATTGAAAAAAAAAATAAATTAAAAAAGCTATTAATATATATGTTTAAACAGATTTTATTTCATTTCAATATTAATTTGTTTTAATAAAAAATAAAATACAACAAAAAAAATAAATATTTTTTTTCACTATTGTATTTATTTTTAAATAAAAAAAAAACTTTAAATTAAAACAAAAAAAAATAATAAATATGATGATATATGAAATTATTTTTATAAATAAAATTAAAACAAAAACACACACATATACAAACAAAACAACACATAAACTTTAATAATTTCTAATAACGTTTATGCAACTTTATATATACATACATAATATATACATATATATATATATATATTATACATAATTCTAAACCATGGATTCGTCTTACAAACGTATGAATTCACACATAAATCACCCATAAGAGAAGAAAAATTAAATATAATAATCCTTTTTTTTTAAAGACACTTGAACATGAATTACTCTGTATTATAAAGAATTATTAAATAATAAAACAAAATAAAAAATCGACAAAACTTTATTATATAACTTTGTAATGATATATATACATTTATTTTAATTATTATAAGTGAAACACAATTAAAACAAAATGAAAAACAAAAACAAATTATTAAAAAAACGACATTTAAATTGTAACCATTTCAAATTCAATAAAGAGTATAAATATACAAAAATCAATGTATTTTTATTTAAATGTTTAGCTGAACTGAAACGATCATACCGGACCCAGGCCTCTAGCACCCCTATTCTGTGTATGTGGTAACGATCAAATTGTAACCACAAAATTGTTACAAAGTTGACACCATTGTTTGTATCTGGTATTCTGGCAACACGGTGACAACGAAAAATTCACCTCGTAACAAATAATTCACCTCACAATAACAGGTTGTCAAAAGCAGGGAAAACAAAACAAAAAAAAGGGTTTTCTGCACAAAATGAACGCGGTAAAAAAAGGAAAAGTATTTAATATATTTATGTTTTGTTGAAGTAAAATTAATACACTAATATTTAGGGAATTTGAGCGCACCGCACATGCACAGCTGGAATGCTATATTGCCTTCCTCAGGGAACATCCAGAGATGCTAAGCAGAAAGAATACACCTTCGCATCCGCGCCAAATAGAAGAAGAAACTTACTTTAGCGCCAACTCCCTGATCTACATCAAAATTTCACCACCGACACAAGCGTCTGTGCTGAGGTCAAGAATTATTCGCCCCCCCCCCCCCGCGTTCGGTCCAACTTCTTGAGATATAGGCCTTTAAGGCTTGAGTATATAATCGTTCGTATTTCCGGTATTTATTATCCGATCTGGTTGAAATGGGCATCATTACAATGATCTTTCTAAGCTCAGTGCATAAACATATTTATTTTTATTAACCCATTGGGGAGGTAATTATAAAACGTTTTTTAACCTCACTTTTCTGCTAAATATTTATTTTTTTTTTCAAAAAAGACCCTATTATACTTATTTTTTGGCAGGTTCCGATAATAGACAAGACCTTAAGCCTTTTTTAAAGGTATATTACTCACCAATATCCCTTCAAAGATCGGAGATATTTACGTTTAAAAAGTTTATAATACATTTCGCGCTTTTTGAATCTTTCTAACACAAAATCAAGTTCTTTCTTCTTTCTGCTCCATTTCCATAGCACAATGTAACAAAAGTCCTTCCTCCGTTTAATTATGCCCTCTTGTCGTTTTGGTACAAAATATATTATTAATTTTTCCCGTATACAGTTTACTTGCAGAATTTATAAAATGTTTTTGTATCAACTTTCCGGCAAACAAAACAGCTGTCATGCGCTGTTACTTCCTCTTTGGCAGGTAATAGTTTTTGTTACTTTTGTCACCAAATAAATGTGTCGGAATACCGATTTGCGACAATTGTCACATTGCTATCAAATAGTAAACGTGGTGACTTTTGTAACCCTGCCAGAATAGGGCTGTAGATGTCGTTGTCACAAACGCATTTTCTTATTGTCGAAAAATTAAAAAAAATCACTCTTTTTAAGGTTGTCGACGTCGTTGTAGTTTTTATGTCAAAATCACTTCGTGTCAACATCGTCGTCACATCAACGCTAGTTTGGTATTCTGCGACGTCTTGCGACGACGTCTACTCTTTATCGATATTTTATTAAAAACATAAAGGAGTTGTCAATCGTAGTGAATGAAAGCGGGAAGAAGAAGAACATTTTATATTTGAACTTCTATTATTTTATTTAATTTGGTAAAAGTTTTTCAAGTTCCCGAAAAGTGTTTAATTTGCATAACCATATTGACTCCGATTTGGAAGTTATTGGATGTAGTCACCCTTTATCACCAGGTGCGGCGGATGGAAATGGGGAATTCACCATGGACCCACCCACCAAGCTAGGTGAGTTTCCGCCTAGGTAGTCTTTCATTGCGAACCCCGCACACGGTGGGTTTTTAGCGAGCACGCATCTTAAGCGTGCAGTCTGGTTGGTTCCCTCAATGGATTCACAGAAGTTGCGCCAGGATTTACGTTTGGCCTTATTGATTTCACCTTTATATAGATTAAGACTAATCTTGTAAACGTCCCAATCCCTTTGGTCGCCGCTCTTTTTGGCCAGTATTCAGTATCTGCGGCCGTCGGTGGTGCAATGGTTAGTGTGCGCGGCTCTTGTACATGAGATCCTGGGTTCGAACCCGGCTCTGACCGCCTTAAAATTTCTTTCGGCGGCGGTCACCTCGCATAGTGACGGCGACACTATCGAGTATCTAGCCATGAAAAAGCTTCTCAAATTACCGTTCGGAATCGGTGTAAAACTGTAGGTCCCAATCAGTGAGTGAAAACTGGAAAGCGCACAGCTCAGTGATTGTGAGAAGTTCTCCCCAGTCCCTTCATGGGATGTAATGGGAAACCATTTATTTTTTTTTTTTTATTCAGTATCTGCAGGTGCTGCAAAGTTGGCGCTTTTATGCTGAAATGGAAATATATTTTAATAAAAATGTTATTGTAATAACATTATTTTCTGTCCATTGAATTATATTTAAATTGTTTTTGTTTCAACGTTTTATTTGATTTCCAGCTATGCGACAACCAAAAGACAAGTGACTGGTTTTGACATTTTCGTTCGCATAAATGACAGCAAAACGAGTTAGTGGGTACCGATTTTGTAAGCACACAATAACATTTAAAGCCAGGGATAAGAACGAAAGTGAGTGATGGGTTTCGTTCGCTTAGGTTTTCTTTCGAGATCGTGGATAAGGCTGTAAATAAAATAATAGAAGTACAAATGTGAAATGTTCATCTTCTTCCTGCTTTGATTCACTACGATTGACGATTGATAAACAGTCAACGTCATCTCAAGACAGTTAAGAACCGCGACTTCAAATTGACATCAACTTACGAGTATCCATGGTGTAAGGTAATGTTGGTGGTTTGTACAAAGTAGTTGAGGTAAAATCAAAAATTTTTTTGATGTTGATATCAACTTATCCATCAGTGTAAGGGGAAGTTGCATCTACTTTCATATGCATTTCGAAGAGAAACCTTCATGAGGCAACATTATCGGCAAAATGTAAATAAATTAACCAAAAAATAAATAAAATAAAAATTATCGGAAAAATATAAACAAAATAAATATGATTTGTAGTGTTATTTATAAATATTTAAAGAAAATAAAAATAGTGTTTTTTTTAAATTGGTGATATTGTGGCAGTGCGCTCACCACCTTTCATTTCGACATCTGACAAGAAAATTAAGTTTCCTCAACTAGTCTGAAAGTGTAAGGGCAAAATCGAAGTTGATGTGAAATTATCGAAGTTGGTGTCAACTTGAAGTCAAGCAACTTATCCACAGGTCCCTTTATTACAGAATACCAAACTCAAAATCGATGTACTAAAGTAGGCAGTCAAAATTTCTCTTCACTCGAATGCCAACAAACAAAACGAGTGAAGCCTTAATCATTCTGTGCTCTCTTCATTAAATATTTCAATACACGAGCAGCTTTTTGATAGTGTTATTAGGTCTGTCTGCGTACTTTACCAGTGAAAAATATCCAATAACTCTTTTTGAGAGTGTAAGCTAGATTTTACTCTCCCAGTAGCAAATATCACAAAAAGTACATCCAGTAAAAACTTGCAAGAAATAAAATTTTTTGTATGTATGTAAACAGCTGATTTGCAATGTAAACACTGGAAGAACCAACAACCTCAGTTCGAATAAAACATTACAAATCACCAAAAGTGTATTCTTTTTAAATGAAATAGTTAAAAGTTAATTACACAGCATTAAAAAGTAATTTTTTCTCATAAAAATTAAAATTCAAATCATTAATTTGTAATTTTATATTCTTTATATTTCCTAATTTTGTTTTTTTACAAAAAACATGTTTCAAACCATATGTTATTTCTTGCAAATCTTACTGGGAAGAATTTCTCCAGTAAAAACTTGTAAGTTCTCTATCATCAAAACTGTCAAAATAATCTCTCTCTTGCTCTCTCGTTACTGGCTTTGTGGTGTAAACAGACAACATCCAGTAACAATTTGTACAAGTTGTTACAAATTATCAGTACGCAGATTGTATATAACTATATAAATTCCAAATATGTTGAGAGAAATGCGTTTGAGTGAATTGTAACCACTTTTTGGTTATTTTTTACGAGGGTTGAAGTTGCGCATATCTTCTGGTCGTCTACTTCCAAACTATCGTTGATCTGACACAATGTTGACACAAAGTGATATTGTCATAAAAACGACTACGACGACGAGAACCATAATAAAGGCAAATATAAATAAGACAACGACAACCACAATAGATCCATATAATGCACTTTAATCCAGTAACTTTGCCGCCTGAAAGTATGGGGTAGTATGCGTCAAATCCGGTAGTTCTGTTGTTTGCAGACTTGTTTATGATGTTGGCCTAATGAATAATCCAAGTTTGTCACCTCGACGCCGAACGCAACTTTGTCAAAAATCGATAAAACCGCGAAAAAATAGTTATTTTTCAAATTTTGCTACAATATGATACTAAAATTGTCTCTGTAGACCCAGTAGTTTCCGAGATTAAGCCTTTGAAGTTTATCTCCTTCCCTAAGTTTTTGGAACGAAGTTCCTTATCGCACGTTGCGGGATGGGGGCTAAATGAAAAAATTTTAAACAACTTTTTTAACTACTTTATTACAACCCATTATTATCAATTATATTGGGTACTTTTAGTTTGGTTTGGTTTAAATGGAAGTTTTCTAGGTGGAGCCGCTTTATTACATATTGTAGTTTTGAACCCAATAAAAAGTAAATTTAGAAAAGCCAAACTACAAAACTGGCATATCCATGAAGTACAACCCTGAGGATGGATTTACATTTGGTAGCACACTTACTCTTACACTGGTACTTTTGGCTTGGTTTGTGTCTAGACTAACATACAGGGTGATTCAGGAAGTTCTGGACAAATTTCTCCAGCGTATTCCTTGGCTCATTTCATGAAGAAAAGTCCACTAGGACCATGTCCGGAAATGCAACGGTTCGAATTGGGAGCGGGTTCAAAATTTTCGGATTGGCGGTCGTAGAGTAGTAGGGTAAAGTTGCTAACTTCTGAGCCAGTGGTCAGGTTTTTTTGTTTTTGGGCTTGTTGGAAAGGTCTTTAAGAGGCCTTTCAGAATCAGAAGCTGGACCAATCGCCTGGGCGCCATGATCTCCAAATCTCACACCACTTGATTTCTTTTTGTGGGGCTACATGAAAGATTGTGAGTATTCTGTGCAGATCCACAATCGTGAGCAGTTACTAGCACACATTGAGGAAGCTGCGGTGAATGTTCGTGAAAAGATGAGTGAACTAAACGTGGCGGATGTGGCTGCAATTGTGTTTAGTAGAAAATGGGAACCACATTGAAAACTTCCTTTAACATCAAATGTTTTGTTTTCCTTATGTGTATGATTCTTCAGCCAAAAATTGCAATAAAATAAAATCTTAAACGTGTTAATTTACAAAAACAAATAAATGTGTGCTGTTATTTCGCTTCCAAAAACAAAAACAAACATGTTTGCATTTCAGTAAAATGGTCATAACTTTGGAACGGTAAGACCTCTGCGCTTCGTTTAGGTCATTTTGGAAAGGTAAGAGGTATGGCTATCTTTGAACCGAATAAAAACATAAGTTACCTGCCATCTGGCTGAGCAAATTGAGGTTATGTTATGTGAATTATTAAGCTCTGTATCTCGGCGATTTGACTTTTTTTTTGATTCTAAAAGGCCTCTTAAAGACCTTTCCAACAAGCCCAAAAACAAAAAACCCGACCACTGGCTCAGAAGTTAGCAACTTTTCCCTACTACCCTCCGACCGCCAATCCGAAAATTTTGAACCCGCTGCCATTTCGCACCCTTGCATTTTCGGACATGGTCCTAGTGGACTTTTCTTTATGAACTGAGCCAAGGAATACGCTGGAGAAATTTGTCCGGAACTTGTTGAATCACCCTGTATAACATATGGGGGGATATTTCTTGTTTCATGGGAAATTTTCTAGGTGGAGCCTGTTTATTACATATTGTAGTTTGAACCGAATAAAAAGTAAATTTAGAAAAGCCAAAGTGAAAGAAGTTTAAAAAAATAACATTTTCTTAAATAAGTGCGTTTTCTTAAAAAAAAGTAAATTTTCTCAAAAAAATACCTATTAATATTCTTAAACAGAGTACCTTTACTTAACAAAATACCTTATCTTAAAGAAGTACCTTTGCTTAAAAAATAAATATTCTTACACAAAGTACCTTTTCTTAAAAAAACTAATTTTTTAAATAAGTACCTTTTCGTAAAAAATTACATTATCTTACAACAAATTGTCTTTTCTTAAAAAACTAGCTTTTCTTTAAAGAGTACATTTTTTGGAAAACAAAATAATTTTTCTTGAGATGAGTACCTACTCTTAAAATTTTGCTGTTCTTTTGTAAAAAAAGAGATTTTCTTCAAAAAACCTTCTCCTACAAAAATAAATTTTCTTACAAAAATTCCCTTTCTTAAAAGTACCCTTTCTTAAAAATAAAATAATACCTTTTCTTCTCTTGAGATAAGTAGCCTTCCTGAAAATAAGTAAATTTTCTTAAAATAATAACCTTATCCTAAAGAGAGTACCACTTCTTTAAAAAGTACCTGTCCTTAAAAAATCATTTCTTTGTAAAAATATTCATACTCTTAGGCTTTTTCGTACATAAAAACATTAACTTTTAATAAAAGAAGTGCCTCTCATCAAAGAAAGTACCTTATCGGGAAATATAATACACTAGCTGACCCGGCAGACTTCGTCCTGCCTTCAAAAGTATTTATAACATCAGATGGCAAACAATGATTAATATCTCGACGTGGGCGCCATCTATTTTATCACGGTGGAAAAACACAAAAAAACTAAATATTGCACCATCTGTCGGACGAACTTCAAACTACACAGAAACACTACTCACGGCCCATAGAGCATGCATATACAATTTGGTCAAAATCGGTCCAGTAGATTTTGAGTTTAGCGATCACGAACATACACGTAATTTTTATATATGTAGAGATATTCTTACAAAAGGGACCTAAAGATATACTTTTTTTTTAAATACATTCAATAAATAAAAAATTTTGTAAAAAAAGTTTACCATTTTACAAAAAAGTATATTTTCTTAAAGATCCATTTAAATTACAGGATTTTTCAACAGGCGCCGTAGGCGTGTTGGAACTAACTAGTACATAATATATAACGGTTGTAACCTGGCACCTCATGTAATTTTTTTTTTCGTTTCAGTTGTTGACTAACCTGGTGAGTGCCGTTTGAACTCAGAATCTCTGATCCCAATGTCTGACCCCAGTAACTGAAGTGTTCCTTGTGGCAGAGAGGAAGAAGAAGCCAGAAAAACGAAACAATGTCATTACTGCGAAAAAGTTGTCTCTCACTGCAACAATCTTGAAAGCAGCTGAGAAACATGGTGATGAATGGTCTCTTAAAATAAAATAGCATATATCTAATAACACAAATTTGGTAGCCCTTGATGTCAGATATCATCGGCTTTGCCAAACAAAGCTCTACCAGTCACCACCAACAGAAAAGTCCAGGGAAAATCGTCAGCATACCATAGTTGATGAGGCCATGGAAAAGATTTATTCATTTCTGGAAGAGAACGCTGAGGAGTGTCAGTTGCTTCTAGATGAGCTTATGGACCAGATACAAGAAGAACGGCCTCAACTACGAACAGTCAAAAATCGCTTGTTTTCAAGGTAGGGGGAGAACATTTTGATCACTGAGAGACCCTTCAAACATACGACCGATTGTTTTAAAAACACAGGTCACAAAATTCTCACCAGCACATGGTATGACAGTAGAAGTTCAGATCCTCAAGGAGAAAGACTACGCGTGGGGAAAGCAGCTGCTGAAGGATATACTTACTCAGAGGATATACTTACTTACTCATCCGGTCTCGAACAACCCCGAGGGGTCAGAGACTTTACAAAACGAAGATAACATATTTCGCCAACCAGTTCGATCTTTTGCCTTATCACTCCAGTTGGCAATATCAAGTGTACGCAGGGATTCATAAAGCTGATCCCTCCAGCAGAGTCTTCATCTTCCTACACCCAGAGAACTAATTGTTTGAAAAGAGGTCGTAACAACAGTAAATTCGGCTGTTACCACCGAATTGAGGTTGCCACAACCGAATTGAGGTTGCCACAACCGAATTGAGGTTGTTACGACCGAATTTAGTCCAAACAACCGAAATTCGGTTGAAGCAACCTCATTTCATAATTGATTCGGTTGTGACAACTGAATCTTCAATTATATTCGCTCAGTCAACTAAATTTTTTAAAATTTCGGTTGGAACAATTCGAATGCAACAACCGAAATTAGTACCTAATTGGGTCGGAGTAACCGAATCTGGCTTCAATTCGGTTGTAGTAACAGAATTTGACATCAATTCGGTTGTAAGTATCGAATTTGGTTCAATTCCTTCGCAATAACCGAATCTATCCTTAATTCGGTTGCAACGACCGAATTTGGCGTCAATTCGGTTGCTGTAACCGGATTTCTCATGAATTCTGTAGGTACAACCAAATTCATTTTCAATTCGGTTACCACAACATAATTCTATGTATTTAAAATCTGACGTTTAAAATTCTATAATCAAATATTATTTTAAAAAGGTAAGTAAAATATATTTTGTATTAAGCCGTCTTATTTTGCGGATGTTATTTAAGCAGATATCAGCAGCAGATATTTATGCAGTACTCTGGATACAAAACGGCTTTGGACCTAGGTCAACCGATACAACACGACAGAATTAGTGCGGTGTCCCATAATGACCGGGACGTCAATAAAGGTCGGAAGAGGCATGTAAATCAAATTTTTTACTCTACCTATATAGATTACCCCATATATATGACTTTATTTTCTCGCTTTTTAATTCATTTATAAAAATACAAGAAAATAAATCATCACTTAATAATAAAAAAAACGTTAATAATTCATTTATGACAGTATCTAAATTCGGTCGTAACAACCTCTAATTCGCTTATGACAACCTCTAATTTGGTTGTGACAACCTCTAATGAGGTTGTGCCAACCTCTAATATGGTTGTGTCAACTAGAGTTGTGTCGAACTCGTTCACTAGTTCTCGAATTCGTTCATTTAAGATGCCCGGGCATAACAATCACGAACATACATGTGCATTATCTTCGTGAGGGTGACGTCTGGTCAGCCTAAATCAGCTATATAGTTCATGAACTACCCAACTCTAGTGTCAATCTCTCATGCGGTTGTGTAAACCTCCAATGAGGTTGTGTCAACATCTAATGAGGTTTTGTCAACCTCTAATGAAGTTGTGTCAACCTCTAATTCGGTTGAGACAACCTCTTAATTCGGTTACGGCTAATTCGGCTGTATCAACCGAATTTTTCAATGAGTGTATTTTTCGTCTTGCTTCGAGTTCGGTTTCGTAAACCCATCGTGCTGTTTCGTTTTCATCCATTCTACTGACATTCATCTTGATCCGCTTAACTATGTCAATGTCGGGATATAGCTCATGGTTCATGTGTACTATAGGGCCATACATTTTTCGGAGTATTTCTCTTTCGAAGACTGCTTCAGATATTTCATCTGCTTGCGATAAGACCCAGGATTATGCGCCATAAAGCATGAGAGTCTGGTATAGTTGGGAGTTTTGTTACTCGAGAGAGGGTTTTATCTCTAAAGTGCTTGCTTATCACAAAATAACATCTATTCGCAAGCACAATTCTCCGCTTGATCTCAAGGCTGACGTGTTTACGGCAGATTCGTCCACCACCTCGAAATTATGAGGGTTCTGAACGTTCACGCTTTGGTCTAATCGCGTGGAGGCCCTGCTCGTTGAAACCATTAATTTTGTCTTGTCCTCATTTACCGTCAGACCCACTTTTCCTGACTCCTTCTCAATTCTCGAAAACACCGCAGTAACTTATCTAACTGTGCGTCCAATGAAATCTATATCATCAGCATACGCGAGCAGCATGTAACTTTTGCTGCTGATGGTTTTATTCATGTTGACTTCAGCTTTTCACATAATCTCATTAAGATGTTAAAGAGATCGCACGATACGATGTCACCTTGTCTGAGGCCTCGCTTAGTTTCGAAAGGTTCGGTAAGATCCTTACCAAATTTTACTGCGGGTTTGGTCTTCGTCAAGGTCATCCTGCAAAGGCGTACGAGTTTTGCTGGAATACCAAGCTCAGACATTCAGCGTTATTACGAATGTCGTTGTCGTATTTCGACTACGACAATTTTGTAAAAGATTAAAGATAACACGCCAACTTTGTCTTTAATCTTTTACAAAACTGTCCTAGTCGGAATACGAGAACGACATTCGTAATAAGGCTGATTGCTTCGTAGAGTTTCCCACGTGTCGGGCTACCGAAGGCCGCCTTATAATTGACAAATAGATGATAGGTGTAGATTTGTTTTTCGTGGGTCTTCTCCAGGATTTGGCGGAGCGTGCAAATCTGATCGGTTGTCGATTTTCCAGGCCTAAAGCCACACTGGTATGGTCCAATCAGGTCAGCGATAATTGGTTTTAGTCTTTCGCACATTATGCTCTATAGAACCTTATATGCTACGGATAAAAGGTTTTTCCACGGTAGTTGGCACATAGAGAGGATATACGGTCGCAAGTGTACGACACAACATAATTCACAATATCCGACGACTTCTTCCAGAATGTAAATTCAGTTAATAATTCTAATGAAACTAATTCTTTGAAACTGTTGCCTGAAACAGTACTGCATCCTCTCTCCTGGGGGTGGATATCCACGCCACAAGGCCTCAACCCCAAAATGATGACCAGAGATGCAGCCCCACAATACCTCTTGCGGATGATTTATTGCGGCTGTACGAAGTGTTGTGGGAACGTGTGCAGCCGCAGGAAGGCAGGATTAAAATGCTCATCAGTCTGCAGGCACTGCAGCGGGGCCTCTTGTTACAATAAACTTGATGTTGCGGTAGTAGATATCCCAGATGTCGATGACGAAATGGAGGATGACTTGTGGGCAGAAGACGTCGACGATTCGTCACCAACCCCTGGTGGGAATATGACATCCCCATACGTCGATCTAGATACGGACCAACCTCAACCGGGACCTTCCAAGAGGGCTAAATTAATTTAATTTTTTGATTTTGAATATTACTAAATTTCCTAACAAATAAACTTATTAACTCTTGTCTTGTCTTTTTGTCTTTTTTACTTCATTCTCAATTTTCTTTTTTAACATTCTATCATAAAAGTATAGGGCTTCGCTACTAGTACACCCCACGAAATAAATATAAAGGCAACACAATTTTTTGCTTTTTCCAAATGTTGAGAGGAATTTTCAAGTTTTGGATTTATATTGTATTAGTCCTTTCAAAATTCAAAACTTTTCATAAAAAATACTTTGACTATGACTTCTTCAAGATGAATCAACAAAAATAAACTAATTACTAGTGCGAAATATTTATAAAGTCAAAAGGGTTTTTTAAATATTTTAAAAAGTTTCGTAAGACGAATGATCTCCATTATCGCTCATAACTTCTTCTGAGCGTCTTGGCATTGAGTTTATCAGCGAATGAATATTCGCAGGATCAGTTATCTTCCACTTTTCTTGAATTGCTGCTTTTTGATCCTTGACATTCTTAAACTGGTGCCCATGTTGGTAAACTTGTGTAGGTAAATAGACCAGAGGTTCACGATCGGATAAAGATCACGACGATAAGACTCCAGAAACTTTTGAGTTTCTTAGACCGATGTACTGCTGAGTTGTGTTGCTGGAAGATAAGTTCTGGGGCATACAATTCCTCTCCATAATTAACTAAGACGACATCCAACAGTCG
Organism: Phaonia tiefii; assembly: GCA_963931995.1. NCBI lineage: Eukaryota > Metazoa > Arthropoda > Insecta > Diptera > Muscidae > Phaonia > Phaonia tiefii. The sequence continues at coordinate 296,585,842 of OZ008367.1, forward strand.
AGTATAATACTCGGAGTCAATTTTTGTGGAAACGAAACACATTGGAGTGGTTCCTCTATAACTAATACCTGCCCAAACTATAAGAGAGCTACGCCAAAATGTTACCGCTAACGCATAATTGTGGAAAAATCTTTGAAACGCCAATATTTGTCCGAGCCATTTAGTCCATTCATATTAAATTTTTTTCATCGGAAAATTTCATTCCTTATCCAAAAATCTGTATTTTTCAGCGAAGTTAAATCTGGCTAATTCATGTCTTAATATGAAATCAAGTTTTACATACTTTTTTCCCATATTACAGTTTCAGGTCGCGAATCATTACTTGCTGAACAGGACGCAACTCCCAAGCTCAATTCAGTAATAATTTCCTTATCGCTGAAGTGTTCTTTAACATCAGACCTTTGTCACTGATCAGCGGTGTCCTTCCTGGTCGTTTTGTGTGTTCCATATCGACCACCCTATTTTATAAAATTGTCAATGACGCAGCTAGATCTTTTCAATCGCCTCGAAATTTCATGATAATCTCCAATTTTTCCCCTTTCTTTTTTACTTAGCTACTTTGCACCAGGCATTCTATATAAATTGATGTTTCTTAGCTTGACCTACGCTAATTTTAAAACAATAAAGAAAACTCACTTCTGTTTGAAATCGTAGTTACTGCTGTTCGAATAAGCTTTCTTTTCCAAGTTGCCTTTATATATTTTTCGCACCAGAAATTAAAAAATCTTCGTCCCTTTTCATTTAACTTGTACAGGGTGGATCGCGGTAATTTGCTTTTTTGCACTGCAGGCTATGGCCTTTCTGTCTGCCTTTAAGTTGACATCATGCATTGGACACGTGAGGAGAGGTCATTTTGTGTAGAAGCGTATTTTCCAAATGCGCACTCTCACCAGACTTAGTATATCAACCGTCCCAACACCTTGGAAGACCTAATTAACAATATTGAGGCTGAAATTGGCAGAATACCAGTCGACATGCTTGTTACTGTTCATGAAAACTTCAGAAAATGGTTGCAGCCGTGTGTGGATAGCGAAGGTCGTCATTTGCCAGATACACTATTTAAAACCATGTAATTTAAAAATTCCCTTACTGTTCAATATAATTAAAATATAAAATACATTTTTGTAAGGTTCAGAATTTTTTTATTTCATTCCCAAATAATCAAATTTCCGCGCTCCACCCTGTAAAAGAGATCAAATGATTACATTCTCTGACATAATCACCCCAATTCTGCGTTTCGATTACGTCCCCGCATTCCGCTACGCAAGGATCGTAAATTGGTATTCCCGCAAAAAACGTAATCGTAAGGATAAGAAGAAGACAAGTGTCTTTCACAATAAGCTGTTTGGCTGTGGAACGTAAGATAACGAAACAAAAAAAATAAGCAATTGTGTAAACATTGTAATAAAATGTGAAGTTTAGTGAAACAAACCAGTGATTCAATAGTTAAAGCCTGAACATAAGAAAGATATATGTGGCCAAACTAAAGCAGTGCGAAGAATCCTGTAGTGCCGGAGTTATCTTTTCTTTTATTTACAATTTATTTACAAATTGATTGCGTTCAGCTCACGTCGCACATCTTCCCAAAATGCCTGAATATATTCCTTTGGTCTCATGTGGAAGCTACCAGCAATATCCGTATTTGTGGCCATGAAAGCCACCAGCTTCTCGTATTACGCGGGCGTTGTTGTTTTTGACCTGTAATAAATTAAATAAAACTCACAAATCAGTAAAAAAAAAATAAATAAAAAAACATTTATCTATTTTATACTTAAATTTTTATATTTTGTATTTTTTTTCACAAACAAACTCCGTCAGCTAAATAACAACTTAGAAAACGTAACTACGTTCGTAATGTAGAATAACCACAATCGAAAGAACAACGTAAGGGGAACGGAACGGAACGCAGAATACCAAAGTTGCCAAAACGGAGAAAATCCAAGCGTGGCGTAACGCAGAATAGGGGTGAATACACCTAATGACTCATGTATGTATACTAGAGTTCTGCATGAGTATAGATTTTCACACGTTTTTTGAATGGGTTAATGTTCTCATTCTAGCGATTAGAGCACTATACATACAACCATTCTTCTCAGAGTGTTGCATCGGGTACGGAACACAATGAAACCGAGAATAGAGAGTTCTTGTATGAAGGAGTATTAACTATATTGAGTAAAAGGTCTTTAGAGACAAGCAGAACTATTCGAATAATGAGATGTATTCATGAGACATATTAAAAAAGCGTAACAAAAGCAAGTGCTGTTTTGGTATGATTTGAAGTTCTAATTTCTTTGGATAGGATTAAAATTAAGTCAATTTTAGAAATGTAGCACTTGTGCCTCACTAGGTTTGATGACGAAGTTGAATGTTTGTTTGCAGTTATTGCTTCTTTGCCGTCTCCATCCACAAGTAAGGAAAAAACTTCCAACACTTTGATGCGGCCTTTTTTCTCCTTCAAAACGAGTTCCCCCTTGAAATTCGCGAAACAAAACTATTGTCTTCACCCACAACGGCCGATTTAGTTGAGGACTACATATTTTTAATGTTTAATAAATTCTTTTTAAACAGAATTGAGACGAACAGAGTAGTTAACAGAGCAGAGATTCATACAACATTCATTCCAAGAGCACACAGGAACGTATCGTTTCATTTCGTTGTTTACACTATTCGGACCGTTGGGATTGGTACAGTGAGATAATAGGTCTGTCTGCGTATTTTTCCCGTAGCAAATACTCAGTAACTTTTTTTGGGAGAGTAAGAACAATTATACTCTCTCGGTTGAAAATAGGTCTGTCTGTTTACTGCAATATTGTACAATATTGTACAAAATCAGCCTTATTACGAATGTCGTTCTTGTATTTCGACTACGACAGTTTTGTAAAAGATTAAAGATAAAGTTGGCGTGTTACCTTTAATCTTTTACAAAACTGTCGTAGTCGAAATACGACAACGACACTCGTAATAAGGCTGAATGTTGTCTGTTTACTGCAAAACTTTTGCAACGAGAGAGCCAAAGAGAGAATTTTTTGACAGTTGGATGATAGAGAACTTGCAAAATGTTACTGGAAGAATTTCTTCTATCAAGATTTTGCAAGTTCGATCAGCTGTTTTTTATTTACATTTTGATTGCAATATTTTTGTGTGAAAAAGAAGAATAAAGTTGAAATTTAACAATGGCAGAGGTAAGTAGTTAGAATTGTGTTGATTTTTAACGTTTATAATAAATTATAATAAACAAAACATTTTACTTCATGCTAGAAACGTGCAAATACACAGTGCGACCGTGCGACACATATGCTAAAATTCTTTTGCTTTATTATTTCAATTGTTTACACACCGATCAGCTGTTTTCTTGCAATATTTCACAAAATGTTGTCTGTTTACTTTTTGGAATAGAGAAAAAAAAGAGCGTACAATTTTTTTTACTCTCTGCAAAAAGTTACTGGATAAATCTTGCTGGAAAAGTAAACAGACAAAGCTAATATCTCAAAAAGTACGCAGACAGCATCCAGTGAAATCATGCAAGAAAACAGCAGATCGGTGTGTAAACAATTGAAATAGCAAAGCAAAAGAATTTTAGGATATGTGCCGCACGGTCGCACTGTATATTTGCACGTTTCGAGCATGAAGTAAAATGTTTTGTTTATTATAATTTATTATAAACGTTAAAAATCAACACAATTCTAACTACTTGCCTCTGCCATTGTTAAATTTCAATTTTTATTTTCATTTCACAAAAATTATTTCATTCGAACAGTAAATTAAAACAGCTGTTCAAACTAGTTGCAAAATCTTGCAAGCAGAAATTTCTCCAACAACATTTTGCAAGTTCTCTAACTTCCAACTGCCAAAAAATTATCTTTTTGGCTCTCTCGCTGCAAGAGAGTTGGAGTACGCAGACAACATTTTGCAACATTTTGCACAAAATGACAGAGCTAATGAATGTATTCTAAAAGAGAGTGCATTCATGCAGGGCACTAATGTATACATTAAAATTCTACACCAAAATCGCAGTGCATTGCGAGTATATATTGCCTTTACAATTATTTCGCTGGGTGTATAATCAGGGTCAAAATTCATTCAGAACGACAGAATTGCAAACAATTGCGAAGTTCGAAAAAAATAATAAACTTTGAAAGGCTTAATCTCGGAAACTATTGAGTCTACAGAGACAATTCTAATATCATATTTTAGCAAATTTTTTCTAAAGGGTGTCCCAACAAGAGCGCAATTTTTTTTTTTTTTGATGCAGCAATTGAATTATTTCTCTGGCTGTATGACATGTGGCGCCGTCTTGTTGGAACCACATGCCCTACACATTAATTTCTTGAATTCGAGGCAAGAAAAAACTGGTTATCATTTCACGATACCGAACACCATTGATTGTTTGCGCTTGGCCTGCCTCATTTTCATAAAAAAAGGTCCAATGATTCCTCCAGCCCAAAAACCACACCACACAGTGACACGTTGAGGATGCATTTGCTTCTCGTAAATCACTCGAGGATTTTCCTCACCCCAAATGCGACAATTCTGCCTATTGACGAAGCCATCAAAATGGAAATGGGCCTCGTCACTGAAGATGATTTTAGCGGCAAAATCAGCATTTTTTTGGTAAAACAATTTCACAATGAGAATGCGTTGTTCATTCGTGTAGCGCTCCATTTTTACTAACCTCGTACCTTCTACTAGCAAACAATAACAATTGTTCAAATGTCAAACAATGACGCTTCGAATGTTGCCAGATTTAAAAATTGCGTTCTTGTTGGGACACCCTTTATTTTTAAACTAGTCCTTTAGGGTTATAATCGCCAAAATTTGAAAAATAACGATTTTTTACGATTTTTGGCAAAGTTGTGATCGCCGCTCGAGGTCACAAACTTGGATTATTCATTAGGCCAAAACATCATAATCAAGTCTGCAAAAAATCAGGCCTACCGGATTTGAAGCATGCTGTGATGTATAATGTTACTGGACTACAAGACATTTTATTATATTTAGTATTACTTGTATATTTTTCGTAATTCCAGTACTGTTATTACAGTACTCGCAACATTTGACAATCCCATGATTTGCCACCGCTTACATTACCATCCCAAACACTCTGCCAACCTTTTCTTTTTTGCCTGGGGCTATTTCAAATACTTACTTTTTCAAAACTCTAAAATAACTATTAAAACACTTTGACTTTCCTATTTGTTTTAGTATATATGTATGTATGTATGTAGTACAATCACTTTGTCACTTGTTTTATTGATAATATAATTTAATAATATTTAGTTTATTACTTTGATAATAAGATTATTTTTGTATATCTCTCACTATTATAGTATATGCGGTATTTACGGTAGACCTTAGCAAAAAACAAAACTGAAAATCAAACCTTTCAAAGAAAGACGCACATGATAGGTCATCTAAAAGTTATGCCTATTGGAATGTTGGTAACATTTGGTTTAAAGGCATTCGGGATTAAATGTAAATATGCAAAGAAAAAAAACAAAGCTGTAGAGAGAAAGGCAAAAGGAGGTTGTGTATTAAAATAAGCATTAAACCGTGGAGTAATTGTGTAAATACATATATATAAAATACAAATAAAACTGTTAATAATCTACGAAAAGTACAAAAGGTAATAAATATTTTTGTTTTCAAAACAGGTGTGTAAAAACAAAACAAACAACATAAGCGGTAATAGCTGTTGATGTTAACAATTGCATTTTGGCGTGGGGGTGAGGTAATAAAACAAATGCATAACAAAAAATTAGTAAAAACTTCAATTTATTTTCATTCAAACAATATCAAAAGAAAAAAACATAATGATATTTTGTGCCAGTTTCTATAAAAAGAAACGTGTTTTATGCTAACAGATTAAAAAAAAATGTTATGAAACAATGAACTGCTTAATATTCAGCTAAGCTGAGTATATAAACTCTTAAAATGATTTTTTAAAAATAAAATTCACATAAAAATGTACCAGACATGAATGAGAATGATTGTTGCATTGCGTAGAACTAAGAGTAAATTCAAAACATAATATAAATATACATATATTCTATATATACCTAAACAATTCAAGTAAGGCAATGGACTCATATTGCTCTTCACAAAAAACCACTACTTATTTCATATATACACTTGCAGAAAACTTATGCTACCAATTCAATATATATGTATAATCCACTTTAAAACCTCAAATTATAAGAGAAAGCATTTATAAAACGAAAATAAATATCACATATTCAAATTATGAAATGATTTCAATGATTACAGATTACAATACTTTTATCTTCTTAATAACAAAAACTTGAAGTAAATATATATCTAAATCACGAATTAGAAATGTAAATTATAATTTGTTGTAAAATTATTTTAATTATTTTTATGAAAGAAAGCCCCACAGGGAGTTTGTTTGCTGTGTGTGACTAGCTAGTTTTGTTTGTATTTAGTTTAGCTATAAACTGTCACTTCAATATCTTTTGAAAAAATATCTTTGTGTCAAGTTCAAAAGGGTAAAGGATTTTGTTAAGCAGCATACATTTTTTTGCTCTTGGTATGATGTTCTGTTTGTTTGGTTTGGTATAAATATTAGAAGTCATAAATATTGGAGATATTTCAAACATATTTCATTTCCAGTATCATATTATTGTATGTGTGGGGGTTGTTTGTTTTTTCTTTTGGTATAGATAACAAGCAATTTAAAGTGGATAACCTAATGCTGCAGATAGTAAAGGTTCCCAAGAACGATTTATATCCATATAGAGCATAGTGCACTGCTCGGCGATAATATCATCTTCATCCAGGACAGTAATGGGGAATAAGTCATTCTGTAAGAAAAGAAATACATCAATATGAGTAACATAATAGTTTGAATGTACGACTTGGGCTAAATCAGGTTATTACATAATTTGAATTTCGTGTAAAGAAAAATATACCACTCTAAAAATATTTTATCGTTATATAAACATTTTATTTAACAATGACATATTAAAAAAAATCACATTAGGTGTCAGGGGCAGTGTTATTATATATTTGATGTGTTAACATCTATAGCGGCGTATAGGGACTAAATCTATAAAAGTCAACACATGCAAACAACACACAGACAGGTTTTCTGCTGCTGCTAAAACCAGATTTTCTGCGACTGCGAAAGAGAATAATGACGTGTTAAACAAAAATGAGCGAGCAAGAGAGCAATGAGAGAGTGGTGTGGCAGGGGTGAGGCAAACGAAATTGTGTCTATAGCGTATGTATTAACATAATAATGTATGTATGCACATGTGTCTGTTGCTGTTGTTGAACGGAGATATAAAGCATAGCCACGCAAAATTTAATTTGCAAGCCCATGACAAGCCAGTCGACGTTATGGTGACACACTAATACGTCAGCTACTTCGTACAAATATGGGCGGGATTGGACTAATGGGCGTGGTACCTCCCATACAAATCACAAATTAAAAATCCATTATTTCTGCTCCTGTTAACGGTATTTGAGCAAAATCGGGTATGTTGGTTAGGTTTACATATTCTAAGATCTGGTGCAAATATGGGCGGGATTGGACAAAGGACAACGTATGCCTGTGATACGTTGGGAACACTATTTCAAATTTGTATGAGGCTTCTTTTCCCTCTGATGTTATAATAATTTGATTCTTGAATACATTTATCGGAGCGTCCGTAAACTGCATTATGTTGTGATAGGAACTTTCATCACTGTGCTGCGTTGCCGTCATAGAATTAATTGGAGAATCCTCATTTGGAGGTCGTGACAACGCGTCTGCAACAACATTCGTGCTTCCGGGCTTATAGCAGAGTTCGTAATTAAAATCTTCTAAAAAAGCTTTCCATCTCTTCAGTTTGTAATTTGAATTTTTGTTATTCAAAGAATAAGTCAGAGGAAGGTGGTCAGTGAAAATTTTCATTCTGGCCGAACCGTAAAGGTAATTTCTGAGTGATTTCAGTGCCCATATTATGGCAAGCATCTCCTTCTCGTTAGTCGCGTAATGCTCTTCAGACTTTTGTAGGGTTCTAGATAGTAGCACAATTGGTCTATCGTCTTGGGATAAGACTGCGCCAAGGGCGTAGTTTGAAGCGTCTGTGGTCAGATGGAATTCTTTTCCGAAATCTGGGTATGCTAATATCACATCTTCGGATGTAAGAGCATTTTTCAAATTGTTGAAAGCGATTATTGCGTCTTCATTGAGGTTTATTTTGATTTTACTTGAAGCGTATTTCGACGTTCGTCCCCCTTCCCCTCGTAAGAGAATGGTCAGAGGCTTAGCAATCTTTGCATAGTCCCTTATAAATCGTCTGTAAAAGTTGGACATTCCCAAGAATGATCTAAGTTCCTTCAATGTTCTTGGAGGTGGAAAATTATTAATAGCTTCTACTCTTTTTGGATTAGTCTTGATCCCAGAGTCTGATACTATGAAACCTAGAAATTCTACTTCCTTCTTTAGGAACTCGCACTTGTCCAACTGGACTTTCATATTTGCAAGCTCCAATGTTTCGAATACTATATTTAAATTCCGCAAATGATCTTCCTCATTTTCCGCAAATATGATGATATCGTCTATGTAGACGAAACAGATCTTTCCTATGTACTCGGCAAAATATCATCTAATGCTCGTTGGAAAATGGAGGGGGCATTCTTTAGCCCAAACGGAAGCCTGGTAAACTCATATTTTCCGTTATTGACCGAAAATGCAGTTTTTTGCATGTCCTGTTCTCTTAAAGGAATTTGGTGGAATCCACTCTTTAGGTCTATTACGGAAAACAGCTTGCTTTTCGATAATTGAGGTAATACGTCATTAATGTTCGGTATCGGATACTTATCGGGTATGGTGACATCATTTAATTTTCTATAGTCAATAACCATTCGATATTTTTGTTTCCCCGATGCATCAGCCTTTTTCGGTACTACCCATATCGGAGAATTATATGGTGACCGTGATGGACGTATTATACCATGATCCAAAAGTTCTCGAATTTGACCCTCTACCTCATCCTTAAGATGCATTGGATATGGGTAGTATCTTGAGTATATTGGTAAATCATCTTTGGTATGGATCTCACCAATAACTGATGTGGTGTAAGTAAGTTTTTCATTGGGGTCGCTAAATAGCTTGCCATGAACATTGACAATTTCATTGAGTTTAGTTTTCTGATCCTCAGTCATGTGATCATTTCGGATATTGATCACATTTACCGAATGACAATTCAATTGTTTTAATCTTATTTTCACTTTCCCGTCCACAATCATATAATTCTTTGCCGCATAGATGACGGCCGATAGTTCCTTTAGGCCATCATTTCCTAATAAGGCATGAAAAGACTTAAGAGATGGGAGAAGAAAAAATTTTTGTGCTTCAAAGTCTTTATGAAACAGATTTATAAATGTATAGTGTGTGACTTTAGTCTGACCTGCGATGGAAGTTGCGTAAAAATTTTCAGTGTTGGGAATGGGATTTTTCACTAACTGGGGTTGAATGTAGTTTTTGGTAGAACCTGTGTCAACGAGAATTTTCAAAATTTGGCCCGAACTCGTTCTACATTCGAAATATGGTAGAGACGAGTTCCCTAATCTAAAAAATGGATATCAGCAAACTCTTGAGTATCCAATTGATCTTTATCATCAAGGACATCGTACTCATTTTCGATGTAGTCATTTAAAGGCAAAAATTTCTCTTCCGACTCGTAATTTTCCAATTGAGATTCATAAGTTTGAGGATTTGAATCTCCACTTTCTTCTGTATCCAAATGGAAATTTCTTTGGATCTTCCTAGAATCTCGGATCTGATCCGGTTGATCGTTTGGTCTTTTGCCAAAAAATTGATTTTGAGCTGGCCTATTCATGTAATTGACCGCTCTTGATCGAGTTGATGGGTCAATGTCCATTGGCTCGGGTCGAGGTTGTGGTTTCGGTGCTAATGGCCTCGGAGGTTGCGCATAATTATTGGGATGGAATTGGCCTTGAGGCAACTGGTTGTAATAATGCTGAGGTCGAGTGAAAGGAGCAGGTTTGAAGTGTTGTCCGTTGGAATATGGTTGTGGCATATGAGCCAATTGAGGGTAGAATGAAGAGTTGGTGTGATATTGCCCACGAGGGTGCAATTGTGTAGCCACCTGAGGGTGACATGGTGGATATTGTGGAGCCGATTGCATGTTTGTCCTGTTAGTTTGACCGTGAGAGTTCGCAAAATGGGCCCTAGCAATTTGATTTTCCATTTTTAAGCATAATTGTAGTGCCTGAGGGAGGTCCCTTGGTTCCTTCATCCCTAGATGTATCGATAAGTGTCCCTTAAGACCGCGAATAAAAGTATCTAAGGCTTTATCTCTATAAGTTTGTGCTAATAAATCAAGAGATTCCCTGCTTATGTCCATGCAGGACAATTTATTCATAATCAGCGAAAGGTGAGAGTAGACTTCTTGGTAGTAGTCTTGAATTCTCTTATTACCTTGCACCAAAGTTGTCATTTGGTATTCTAAGGTAGTAAGATCGCGTTTGTCTGCATAATGCAGAGTAAGGCACTTTGAAATACTCTCCCAGTTCAGTGGGGTATTATATGATTCGAGAGCAGCATCAGCATTGCCGGTTATTTTGTTCCTAATCGTATTAAGGATAGCAAAATATTTGGGGGTGCCAATCTTAGATTCGTAAAGTCTTAGAATTCTATCTACGCTCTTCTTCCAAGAGCTGAACTCTGCAGCATTTCCGTTAAATTCGCGGAGACTTCTGACGACGTCAGGCACTTTATCTAAGTCCGCCAGATCATTACGATATCTTTCATCAATGAATTGATCCACACCAGCAATATCGGCACTTGGATTAAGATATTGTCTAATAGCCATCTGGCATTGCTGTGCGCAAATACGAGCAATTGTCTCTTCCATAATAACTTGATTTCTGTTTGGATTGACAGGTTCTTGGATTGGAATATTCAGAACTGGAGGTCTGATTAAATTTTCGGGGTTTGACATATTGCTATTTCTTTAAGAATTCCGTTGAGATAAGGCTTTTGGTACAAAATATATTTATTTTATTGGTTGTTTATTTAAAAAAAAAAATTCAATTTTTGTTCTCAGGTTTTCCCAAAATTATTTTCCTCTTGTTAATTTCGATCAAAATGTATTGTATTGTTGTTTTTTTTTCTTTTTTTTATCACTGGAGGGTCCCGTAGGAATCGCAGCAATATATTGAGATTTAAAAATTACTTTTAAATTATCTTAATTTTTGCTTATTGCTATATTTTCCACAAATGATTTTTCCTTCACTTAGACACTATTTCCACTTAGGCACTATTTCACTTTAAACAATATTTTCTTAACTCTACTTACAACACTATAATTAGCATAGCAGCAATCCTGGGAGTTTAGCTCGGTCCCTTTTCTGTTGTACTCAGGTGCTTGTTACTTCCACTGCAGATTGGCTGGTCCGTCGATGACTGGATCCTTGGTGCTTATTTAGGATGTTATTCCTCTTCTTCTGGTTGCTTGGTATTATCCTTCGGATAATTCACTTGGGTAGTCCCGATAGCCTTTTTGGGTATTTACGGGTTTGTTTGGTTGCACGAAATTTTACTTAACCGTGTAACCTTTTTACGTTGGGCGCCAATTAATTATTTGTAAGTCCGCGACTCGAAATAACTAAACAAGATTAATTTACTACCAAAGAACAACTGAACTTTATTATTTCTTTTTTACTTAATAATACTTTACATTTGGGTTTAATCTTACTTAGTCGACATAATTTGGTTATTGTTGATTTTGCTATTGCATTGCATTTATGTTTTAGCTGCTTTAGGGTTATTGGCTTTGGTTCACTGTTTGTTGACTTTGCAGTTTGGATTTGGGTGTAGCTGCTTTAGCGTTTCGCAACATACGTTGGGTCGTTGCCTTTGTTGTAATATGATGTTGATGTTATGCGGAAATGATAATTAGGGCGATCAATGACTTTGTGGTTAACATATATAAAGAATTTATAGTCAAAAATTGTTTTTTTACGGGTTGATTTTTTATTATTGTCAAAGGTAAGTCAAATAAAATGTGGGTGCGGAGCACTCTCAGAGCAAATAGAATAATGACGTATTATACGTATATAAAAATGAGATATCAAGAGAGCAACGAGAATTTCGTGAACTTGAATAGCGTATGGGCGAACATAACAATGTATGTATGTATGTTCATGTGGCTGTTGCTTTGCATTCTCTTTGTTTTTTCTGGGAATAAAACAAAAAGTTTTAAGCAAGAAAATAATGACACATGTGCTTGCACTGGTCTTCTAATAATTTTAAATATTAATATTATTTAAATGTAACGTCATCATATGATTGAACGCTGTTTTTTATTTTCCCATGTAACATTCACACATCTGTTCATATAAATCGAACAGTTACCGTGTAGCAAAAAGGTGTTAACACATCGCCCGTGAGTTCGAACTAAAGGCCTGCAGCGTTCCATTCATTTTACTTGTACAAACGGATAAAACAAGTAAGAACCTGATATTATCGATACAAATACAACAAAGAGTAAAACACAACATGTGCTCATGCGTTTTGGATTGAGTAGAGTGCGTATCATCTCTTTCCCTGGCTCTCATTGTAGTGGAAGTTTTTTTCTCTTTATCTGTTCCACTCAGTGAAGTAACTGTTGTACCTCTTTTTTAAATAGATGTATCCATTTAATATGGATATTCCAGATCGAACGCTTTGCGTTGATGCTGTTCTCTTACTTTTTCCATTCTTTTTACAAAAAGTGATGGTGTAAGTTTTATCTGTGGCAAATTTTAAGAAAAAATAAAACAAAAATATCTGAGGTAAGTAAACACACGCTCTCCTCACATTCCAATCCCAGATAACAGGAATACCGGTATATCTGTTTATTGTGTATGTAATCATACAAGTATTTTGGATACTTGGTACTTTCACTCTCTCATAACTATTCCATCGATATCTGAAAGAGAAATATTCCATACGCACTCAATCCAAAGCGAGCGAAACAGATACAAGCAGAAATAAGAAAAATGAATAACAAGCAACAAGTATGTTTGGATGGTTCTTTGCAGACCTTTAGTTCGAACACTCATTGGATTTTTTTTCAAAAAAATCTCTACATTTTTCCAAAAAAATCTTTTTTTTCTGAAACAAAATATGTTTTTACGCAATATTAAAATAAGTTGTATTTATAGTTGATCTTTCCTATTATTATGATTTTCAATTTTAATATGGGGTTGAGGTCATAGACATGGAAAAAAGACAACGAAGTTGTATAAATTTCCATTTATTTAGTTTCCAATATTTCGATCAACTTCGTTGATCATTTTCAAGTATCTAATACAAGAAAAACACAAAGATTTTATAAAACATTAGTGAAAACGGTAAACACAAAATTTTTCTTTCAACTACAATATTGCCTGTTAGAGATTATTGTGTAGGAAATCGCAATAATATTTATGCATATAATTACATTGTGAGGTAACAAAATGTATACGACTAGTCTTTGCTGCAAGCTTTTGTCAACTAATTTGAGTTTTCCGCCCAAATGTGTCAATTGTATGTCTGTAAACTTGTACACATTGGTCTGTATCGTGTTTGTACTTGAGTCTTTTCTCAGATGGAACGTCAATAATATGTAACATTTCCTGAGAGACGTCGTGAGTAAATCTTCTCGTCAGTTAGAATTTTCACTTCGTTAAAGTTTGGCTCGTGTCCAGTTAACGTACAGTGGGCTGCGAGTGCTGTTTTTTATTCTAAAGGCTTATAATGTGCCTTTTGGTCCGATTTATGATATGAAATTCTCGTCTTCAGTTCATAAATCGTAGTACCAACATATACCATCTGGCATATGTTGGCTTTGTCTCCGTAGCACTTGATTTCGTACATCACATTTGGCTTGTCATCCGTATCGATTCTCGATTTAGTCCTACTAAAAAGGTGATTTAGGGTAAAGTTAGACTTTGGATATAAATGGTATTTCTCCCACTCATAAATGTTTGATTCTTTCCAAGAGTCCTGTAGGCTTTTGATACCACCACCACCACCACCGTTTCCCATTACATTCCATGAAGGGATTGGGGAGAGCTTCTCACAACCAGTGAGCTGTGCGCTTTCTAATTTTTCACTCACTGATTGGGACCTACAGTTTTTACACCGATTCCGAACGGTATTTTGAGAAGCTTTTTCATGGCTAAATACTCGATAGTGTCGCCTTCACTATGCGAGGTAACCGCCGCCGAAAGAATTTTTTTTTTTTAAGGTGGTCAGAGCAGGGATCGAACCCGGGATCTCAAGTACAAGAGGTGCGCACACTACCCATTGCTCCACCGACGGCCATACCAGTCAACTTTTAATTTACCATCTTGTCTTATAACTATGCAATCAAGGTATGGTAATTGTAGGCCCCTTTCCTCTTCAACTTCAAATTGAAATTGTTGACTGAAAGAATTGAGCGCCTTCATCGTGTCCTCCACCTCAGATTTCCCAATGGTTACAAATATATCGTTCACATATTTAGTTTTAATTTCGGTCGTCTCGTTAATGTATTGAGCGTCGTGTCAAGTAATCCTTCCATTATACTGTCAGCCATCATCGATGACGCTGGAGAACCCATAGGCATGCTTTTTCTTTATTCATAAAGTCTATCCTCATATTTAAAATAACGTGTATCCTTGATACAAAACGACATTAATTTCACAAAAATATCCTGTGGTATAGTCGTGTAAGCCGCAATTTTACTCCATTTTCCTCTATGGTCCTTAATGCCAAATTCATGGGTATTCTTGGAAAAAGATTTACCAAGTTTTTTTTAAGTTTTTTATCCGGGATTTGAAATCAATTGCGTCCTTAACATTATATTCAGAGGTTCTCGTCACATTTTTAAGTATTTCAACCACAAATTTGCAAAGTGCATAACCAAGAGCATTTATGGGTGAGCAAATAAGTCTTAAAGGATTTTCCTCTATGAATTTTCGGCAAACCATATATTCTGGGGGCTGTAGATGTTCTCGTGCTTAATTTCTTCCTCGTGGGCGCGTCAAGAATAATGTATCTACTAGTTTGTTATTTTTCTCCTGTATACTTGACGTCAGATGTCTCCTGAGTCGTCTATACGTGCATATATCGCCCAGAATATTTCACATCTTCATCTTAAATTCGCCCTTTAATATCGCAACTGTATTTCCCTCTTTGTCAGCGCTCATGATGAGAATGCCATTCTTTTCCCCCAAAAATTGTCTCGTGCGACCCACTGTGCCTAAAATAATCTTATCCCTCATGCCCAATTTTGGTTTGTAGAGGTGGTCATCGATCAAACCAACGAACTTCGCTCTGTATGCATTTGAATAAAGGGAATGTTGTCATTGTATTTGGCAATGCATACATAATTTTTACGTAATATACAAACTATCAAAAACCGCATTGTGATAACATTTTACTAAATCAAACTAACGCGATTGCGCTGGCTAGGCCATGTCAGTAGAATGGATGAAGACGAACCAGCACGAAGGGTTTTCGAAACCGAACTCGAAGGAAGACGAAAAATAGGAAGACTAAGACTCCGCCGGAGGGATCAGGTTGACAAATCCCTGCGTACACTTGGTATAGCCAACTGGAGAAATAAAGCAAAAGATCGAACTGCTTGGCGAAATATGTTATGTTAGTTTTGTAAGGTCCCTGAACGCCCGGGTTTTTTCATACTGGCAATTTTCTGCCTGTTTTAACCGGAAATACATATAATCGTCTTGCTCTAACGCACGGTGTGTAGTTATTCTTGTAAATGTTTATACTCTTCTCCTTATCTTTGACCTCACAATAACAGCTTTTCTAATTTTTTTCAGACTGGTAACTTGATGCCGGATTTGGACTGAAATGGAAGCGCTAACTTCAAGTGCCGCTTAATACCGCTTAGCTCGCCATACAAAACAAGTGATAATCTAAGCAAACGGTGTAACCAAAACACACCTAATAATGGGTTGTTAAATAGTTGTTTATTTTTTTTTCATTTAGCCCCCATCCCGCAACGTACTTCATTCCAACTGTCATCATTCATGATTTCCTTACACATTTTTGTCAATAAAATGGTTTTCACGGCCATTTTCCCTTTCAATATATTACTCATTATAAGAAAAGTTTCATTAAAAAAACCAAATTTATGTTCTTGCATCATTATCCTGTTCGAGCTCAAATATTTTCTATTACACATTATTTGAATAGAAAATATATTATTCAGAAAATAAGAGCTACCCATTGAGCAACCCTGTGTACGTAAGCTGCTCCTCCTTGATAAGGAGTGAGGCACTAACCAGGCCTATTCCGTGGTGAGGGCCACGGAGCCCATGCTGTAGAAAGGCAGCGTCATACATTTTCCAAACGATTTTGGTAACCACAAACAGCACGATTTCACACAAGGGGGCCAACCCACTCGTGCTACCAGGTAGGCATACTCTATGGTCTGAGTGTCGCAGTGAAGCTGTTCCCAGTTTTTACTTCGTACTAAGTATCATCAAACAATTACACAAAACAACATTGGGATTTAAATGCCAAATTGCAACAAAAACGGTCTAAACCACAGACAGTTGGCTGTAGTTTTCTCACCGTTGAAACGATGCTGTTTCCACGTCTTCCGATCAATAATAGCGAACGGCAACAATTCTTCATATTCGCCCGGTGATACCTCCTTGGGTCATAAAACACAAACTGAAAGGGCACAAGTTTGAGACCTTCCACGCGTTATTCCCAACCAGCACACTTTCATATCCCACTCGGACGAAGTCCGGTAACTGTCAATCCCTGTATGCAGGGTAGAAGATCAAAGATCAAACGGTGGAATAATAAGCTTGAAAAAACTGGATCCACAAAAATTTCAACCACTAACGTAGGGGACATGCTGTTACATACCAGCGGTCACCAAACACCTCAATTAAACCATACAATCGCGATTACTCGCTAAACCCCGAGAGGCAAACTACGTTGCCACAAACAACACATCCGGAGACAGAAGCATATCACTCACTAACCACTCACCACTAGATCTGGTGACACACATGCCGACTAAGTCCCTAAAAGCCCCGAAAAGGGGGCACACGCACAAAACATGGAGCCAGTCTTCGAATGGCGCATCGCTATTACACGACTCCCAATCAGCAAGTCTAATTCTGTGCAAGAATGCATTTAACGACCCGTGACTGCCCTGTCACTATGAAACCAGGCCTTAGATTGAAACAAAAACTAGGGTTGTTCCCGACGAAACCTACATCCGTAACAAACCTAAAACCTGGCACTCAGATGTAACTAACTAACCGAGCCCTCCGCTCACTCCTACTTATGCTCTCTGCTAGAACAATGAGCCAATCTGACTCACCCAGCGTATCGACGACGCATGAACCATGAGATGTATGAGCTATATCCCGACATTGACATAGTTAAGCGGATCAAAATAACGCGATTGCGCTGGGAAGGCCATGTCAGTAGAATGGATGACGACAAACCCAGCACGAAGGGTTTTCGAAACCGAACTCGAAGGAAGGCGAAAAATAGGAAGACCAAGACTGGAGAGATAAGGCGAAAGATCGAACTGGTTGGCGAAATGCGTTATATTCGTTTTGTAAGGTTCCTGAACCCTCGGGGTTGTTCGAGACCAAATAAGTAAGTAAGTAAATATACTTACCTCATACTATAGGCCCGTTTTTTTTATATCTATAGACCATTCAGAAGGGATCTAATTTTTATATTTTTCCTAGCGTTGTACTTTAATTAATTCCCATTTAGTCAAAATATTTTCAGTTTTTCAAATGACCAAAAATAAATGTTATTTTTTTTACAAGTACTTATATACAGATTTTCGTTTCGTTTGGACAAAAAATTACCGCAAAACCATGACCTGTGACATATTTCGTTTTATTAAATTTCGGTTTCGACCGACGTCCTTCTACTTATGGCCGATATTTCCATAACTGTGGCACGCACATTTAAACCACTCACTTTCCAGTGTCCTCACGGGCTTTCGGGCTGCGGTCGATTATTCTCTGTTCGGAGGGAAATGTTATTGGCTTGTATGCCATTATGTCATACGGTGTCTAGAGAGGTCCTACAGGTGTTGATGGGCGCCACTACTCTTGATCTTGAGCCGTCGTAGCATGGACTTAAAAATCAAGAGGGGTACGCTTGCCATTGTGCATTATAGGGCAATAAATTTTTCGGAGTATTTTTCTTTCGAAGACTCCTACAGATGTTTCGTCTGCTTGCGATAGGACCCAGAATTCTGCGCCATAAAGCCAGACAGGTTATATGAGAGTCTGGTACAGCTGGACTTTTGTTACTCGAGACAGGGCTTTATCTCTAAAGTGCTTGCTTAGCCCAAAATAACATCTATTCGCAATCACAATTCTCCGCTTGATCTCAAGGCTGAAGTTGTTGTTTTTGTTTACGGTTGATCCGAGGTATATAAGTTCGTCCACCACCTCGAAATTATAACGGTTATCAACGTTCACGCTTTGGTCTAATCGCGTAGAGGCCCTGCTCGTTGAAACCATTAATTTTGTCTTGTCCTCATTTACTTTCAGCCCCACTTTTGCAGATTCCTTCTCAATTCTCGAAAACACCGCAGTAACTTCTCTAATTGTGCGCCCAACGATATCGATATCATCAGCATACGTGAGCAGCATGTGACTTTTGCTGCTGATGGTTTGATGGATGGTTCCTCATAATAATCTCTATTAAGATGTTAAAGAGATCGCACGATAGGGTGTCGCCTTGCCTGAGGCCTCGCTTAGTTTCGAAAGGTTCGGTAAGATCCTTACAAACTTTCACTGCGGATTTGGTGTTCGTCAAGGTCATCCTGCAAAGGCATATGAGTTTTGCAGGAATGCCAAGCTCAGACATTGCTTCATAGAGTGTCTCTAGTATCGGACTATCGAAGACTGCCTTATAATCGATAAATAGATGATAGGTTTCGATTTGTTTTTCGTGTGTCTTCTTCAGGATTTGGCATAGCATGAAAATCTGCTCAGTTGTCGATTTTCCAGGCCTAAAGCCACACTGGTATGGTCCAATCAGGTCAGCCATAATAGGTTTTAGTCTTTCGCACATTATGCTTGATAGAACCTAATATGCTATGGATAAAAGGCTTATTCCACGGTAGTTCGCACAGAGATTCGGGTCACCTTTTTTAAATATGGGACATAGTACACTGAGACTCCAATCGCGAAGCATACATTACTCTAACCAAATTTTGCAAATGAGCTGATGCACCTTATCAGATCATCGCCGTCAGCCTTCAACAGCTCCACCGGTAATCCATCGGCTCCTTTCTTTTCTCCCTATACCGCTCAGTCGCAGCTCGCGTTGCAATTGACTGAAGCATTGACAAGCATGTAGCGTTCTTTTCATCATTTGCAATGCGACACTCTTCATCGTACCATGGTTTGCTGCGAAGCGGTTTTTCAAACCCAAGTACGGTTGTTGCGGCAGTTTTTATGGAGTCGGAAATGGGTTTCCTCCACTGCGCTTCAGGATCGTCATCGGGAGGTGGTGGGTTCTGTGCCAAAAGTTGCGAGAGCTTCCTTGAGTAGGCTTTGGCTACCTCTGGTAATTGCAGCTTTCCGATGTCTAGCTTTCTCTGCGTCTGGCTTCGTACGATTTTCGCTCTATTTAATCTTGTGCGAACCTTTGCTGCTACCAGGTAGTGATCAGCATCGAAATATACCGTTCGTATTTCTTGGAAGTATCGTTTCGGGTAAAAGTTTATACCGACGAGGGAAACTTCCGCAATACGAAAATAATTATTGCCCCAATACAATTTGTCTTCCAGGCGATATGATGGCGATAACGCCGAAATATTTTTTGTTTGGTAGAGTGCGATTTACTGCAAATTTCAAGACAGTTGTGACTACAAAGGTTTTATTGGCTCAACTATTTTCACGATATAAATGTGGAAATAAGGCGTCCATCACAAACATCAATAAACAGAATGAAAGATGTATACTTGGAAGCAGAAGATCATTGGGAAAATTTAAATTCATGACATCAATGTTCCTCGAGACGAACTATAGGGTTTTTATGAACGCACTATTTCACTGACCATCTGTTACTTTCCTTTTTTTTCAGTAAACTCAACATTTTCATCATGATAAACTTGTTTCACGAACGAACAACGTGTGCAAATTATAAAAATGTACTACCGAAATTCGGAGTCGGTGAACGCAACTTTAAGAGCGTTAACTCCAATTTTCGGTCGTTATGCGCGCCCTAGCAGACAAACAATAACAAGTTTAGTGCAAAAATTTGAGTCTACATATTCATTGTGTGATGCTGCCGTGCCAGTGAGACAACGGGTTGGTCGGAGTGATGAAAATATCGCTGCCATTCAGGCGTCCGTAGCAAACGATCCAAATCAGTCGATTCCGCGGCGTTCCCAAGAACTGGGCATCGCCAAGACCACTTTATGGCGAATTTTGCGTAAAGATATTGGTTTACATCCAAACAAGATCAAGCTGACTCAAGAATTGAAGAAAGAAAGAATTGAACTGTTTGGTGCGGTTTGCATGCCGGCGGCGTCAGTGGGCCATATTCGTCGACAATAACGATCGTCACGTTACTGTGAATGGCGATCATTATCGCGCCATGATTACCGATTATTTTTGGCCCAAATTGGAAAACATGGACTTGGACGACATGTGTTTTCAACAGCCCTGTGCCACAAGCCACACAGCACACGTTACAATCGATTTATTGAAGAGTAAGTTTAGTGAGCGTGTTATCTCAAGAAATGGACCAGCTAATTGGCCGCCTTGTTCGTGTGATTTAACGCCTCTAGACTTTTTTCTTTGGAGCTACGTCAAATCATTGGTCTATGCCAACAAGCTGACGACATTGGAAGAACTCAGAGCCAACTTTTAACGCGAAATAGCGGCCGTTAAGGCCGAAATGTGTGACCGAGTCATCGAAAATTGGGTCCAACGAATTGACCGCTGCCGACGTGCCCGCGGTGGCCATATGAACGAAGTAGAGTTCCATTCATAAATGTTTTGATTGTATTTCAAGTCGACCATAAAGTTTTGGAAATATCTCAAACGGTTTGCGTTTTGTTTTTAAAAAAAGTTGTCAAGTCCTTGTTTGAAAACTCGTTATACAGTGTGATTCGAAAAGTTCCGGACAAATTTCTCCAGCGTATTCCTTGGCTCATTTCATGAAGAAAAGTCCACTAGGACCATGTCCGAAAATGCAAGGGTGCGAAATGGCAGCGGGTTCAAAATTTTCGGATTGGCGGTCGGAGGGTAAAGTTGCTAACTTCTGAGCCATTGGTCGAATTTTGGGCTTGTTGGAAAGATCTTTAAGAGGCCTTGCAGAATCAATAAAAAAAGTAGAAAAGTCAAATACAGAGCTTTCGGAAAAAAATGGAAAAATGGAAATTCACATAACCTCAAGATAGCCATACCTTTTACCTTTCCAAAATGACCTAAACGAAGCCCAGAGGTCTTACCGTTCCAAAGTTATGACCATTGTACTGAAATGCAAAAATGTTTGTTTTTGTTTTTGGAAGCGAAATAACTGCACACATTTATTTGTTTTTGTAAATTAACACGATTAAGATTTTATTTTACTGAAATTAGCTGTGTTCGAGTACTTTTCCAGTAAAAATTATCAAGTAACTAGTTTTCGGAGAGTAAGAATGATTTCGCTCTCTGAGTAAAAACTATAACAAAAAGTACGCGAACGACATCCAGTAAAACCTTGCAAGAAATAAGAACTTTGTATGTAAACAGCTGATATGCAATGTAAACATTGGAAGAACCAACAAAAGCAATTCGAACAAAACATTACAAATCACCAAAACTGTTTTCTTTTTCAACAGAAATACTTAAAGATTTATAACAAAACATTCAAAAATCACGTTTTCTCTTAAAAACTAAAATTCCAATGATAAATTTATTATTTTATATTCTTTCTACGTCCTAATTTTGTTTGTTTACATAAAACATACGTTTTAAAACATGTATTATTACTTGAAAATTCTTACTGGCAAAAATTTCTCCAGTAAAAACTTACAAGTTCTCTATCATCGAACTGTCAAAATAATCTCTCTCTTGCTCTCTCGATACTGGCTTTTTGGTGTAAACGAACACTAGCTCTGTCTGCGTACTTTTCCAGTAGCAAATACTCAGTAACTTTTTTTGGGAGAGTAAGAACAATTTTACTGTTGAAAATATATCAAAAAGTACGCAGACAGCATCCAGTGAAATCTTGCAAGAAAACAGCTGATCGGTGTGTAAACAATTGAAATAGCAAAGCAAAAGAATTTTAGCATATGCGTCGCACAGTCGCACTGTAAATTTGCACGTTTATAGCATGAAGTAAAATGTTTTGTTTATTATAATTTATTATAAACGTTAAAAATCAACACAATTCTAACTACTTACCTCTGCCATTGTTAAATTTCAATTTTTATTTTCATTTCACAAAAATTATTTCATTCAAACAGTAAACAAAAACAGCTGTTCAAATTAGTTGCAAAATCTTGCAAGAAGAAATTTCTCCAGCAACATTTTGCAAGTTCTCTAACTTCCAACTGTCAAAAAATTCTCTTTTTCGCTCTCTCGCTGCAAGAGATTTGGAGTACGCAGACAACATTTTGCAAGATTTTGCAACATTTTGCACAAAATGATGCAAAATATGTGTACGCAGACAGACCTACTATCAAGTAAGAAATAGTAATAATTTGTACAAATTTGTACAAATTATCCAGTACGCGGACACTTATTTTCGGCAGAAGAACAAAAACAAAAAAATCCGACCACTGGCTCAGAAGTTAGCAACTTTACCCTACTACTTTATGCAAAAATTTTTGTTTTTGTTTTTGGAAGCGAAATAACTGCACACATTTATTTGTTTCTGTAAATTAACACGTTTAAGATTTTATTTTACTGAAATTTTCGGCAGAAGAACAAAAACAAAAAAATCCGACCACTGGCTCAGAAGTTAGCAACTTTACCCTACTACCCTCCGACCGCCAATCCGAAAATTTTGAACCCGCTGCCATTTCGCACCCTTGCATTTTCGGACATGGTCCGAGTGGACTTTTCTTCATGAAATGAGCCAAGGAATACGCTGGAGAAATTTGTCCGAACTTCCTGAATCACCCTGTATATCGAAGCCAACCAGTGGAAACAATCTCATGATCGTCTCAATACAACGAGCCAAAATTTTTCTGCATTCGACTGCGAAAACTACACACTAAAGAAGATCAGCAAAAGCAAAGTAAATATAAATAACAAATGACTGCTTGCTGCAACAGTAATTCAGTGAAAAACCATTGTATCGCTAACTGCGCAGTGAGATGAACCAAATGATTTCCTTTCACGATTTCGCATTTTCCTTTTGCTTGGTTGCCTACAACAAGTCGAGTATGTATTTGAAAACTATTTATTTTATTTTGCTGAAAAAAATGCAAACAAAGCAAAAAATTCTACATGAAGGCTTTTAGTAACTGCCATTTCCATGGGATTGGCGCTACAGTGTACCGTCTGCGTACTATATCCGTTTTTGTAAAATTTATTAATGTATCCAGTCTTTAAGAAAATAATTGTAAACCAGGTTCAGGAAGATTAATTATACTACTCTGCTTCTTGTTGTCACTTTTCTTAAAGAAACTAATGGTGTACACATTAGTGCCACACAAAAAAGTTATATAGGAACTTGTTGGGATCCCCATATAAACATCCGACATTTATATTGGTTACTCAAGATCTGGCAACCCTACTTTATATTGTCTATCCCTTTTTCTTATTATTCGTTTACAGATTTTACATATTTGTTTAATCGTCTGTCGGGATAAGAAGTTTTGTAGTCGCGCGATTAACGACAGGATTAGTACTTTTAATGCTGGATTTTATATGATATGAAAAGACTGACTTTCAATCATAACAGAACTATTCTCTAGACATTGTTTTGTTAGGTTAATACACGTTTTAAAACTTCGGTCCTTAAACTTATAATATATAGCCTGAAACAATCTTTGATACTTACATTTTTAGACTGCCACAATTGTTCCAATAAACGTAGAAACCTTTGCATTTCGATACTACTTGCAAAGAATATCACCAAATCATCTGAACATTCGCGTACCTCTTGACATGAGAATTCTAAGATGCACCACCACGTGTCATTATGTGAGGGTATCTTGATTCCCGTCATTTCCTTAATATCAGCACATGTTAATATTTCTAAACCTGAATTTTTGCCATAAACACTACTCATACTATTATTGTTGCGACTTGGGTTATTGGTGACAATAGTAGTGGAGTGATATTCCATGGATTGTAAACCTGCAGATTGTTGCCTATAATTGGCCGCAGTCGTGAGGTATGACGGTGTAACATTGCTGGCTAAAGAAGACGACGCCAATGTAGTATTACATGTGGTGGTGGAGCGTGAAAGTTGAGACAATTTGGTTGGTGTCGAATTAATGGAGGACACAGAGCGTTGGGTGTTGCGTGAAGGGGTACTCATAGCAGAACTTATCTATTTTTTTTTTCAAAAAAAAAAAACAAAAACAGAAAAATTACTTTTGAATATATTAATAACTTTAGGCAACAACTTACTAAACTTCCGGTTTCCGGCAAATATTGATTAAAGTCCTCTTCCGTTTTTACTTGTTGAGAGTTCAATGTTTCAGCCATTTGCTCCTTTTCATCATGAGACATTAGTTTCCTTAGAGGAGATGAGAAATCTTCTCTCAGGGTTATTAAATGATTTTGTGTTACCACTAAAGTACAGCCTAATGTTTTATGTTTCTCTTGCATTTCAAAAAGCTTAATATAATGAATTTAAGAACATTTGTTGTTAAATTAATATTAATCGTTTTAAGTTGACAACTTACCCCACTGGCTGATTGCAGCAATGCTTGCAACCATTCCGAAGCTACGTATTCATCTGGAGCTGCCAATTGCAAAAGCATTTTGTTCTTTAACATAATTTCAAAGCAATGTGGTCTTTGTGCCTTAATCGCACGCCTAGCGCCTTGACATTCTGCCAAAGCCATTGCCCAACTGGGAATTTTCTGAGTGGAATCATTAAACATATATAAAACTCCAGCCCTGTTGGGTATATAACAACAATTCAAATAAATTAATTGCGAGTCACTTACATATATATGTACATATATCCAAAGCTCTCTTACTTTAACAGAAAATATCCCGGGTTCCAAGGATATTGTTTTGATGTTGAGCTGCCCATATGCTCTTTAATGCGTCGATGCATTAGGAAACCTTTAGCATGTGGACCCAATGGTTCTTGTTCGCCTACATCGCCTAACGCCGTTCCTGGTACATTGACTACAGCATAATACATCCAAGCATCATGTTTGCCTACACAGGAATTCTCCCTAACGAAATGTTGCAGTGGCGCCAAATGATCTAGTGTTAGTTGACCCACTGCGGGTAATATAGAGCCACTACGCCGAGCACATAATTCTAAATTAGCTACCAATCCAGCAGCTGGATATGGACCGCCAGCTAAGAGAACTTGTTGCATATCTCTGTTACTATTTGAAAGCAAAACGGTATTGCCATAAGGACCCATCTGGAAACAAGAAAGGGGAAAATAGTTAAGACAAAAAATGTTTAATAAATGTTTTAAATAACTGATTCTAAATATTGGTATGATAATTTTGGCGCATTAAATAAGCCACAAGGAAAAGAAATGATGT
The DNA here is from genome assembly GCA_963931995.1 of Phaonia tiefii. Taxonomy (NCBI): domain Eukaryota; kingdom Metazoa; phylum Arthropoda; class Insecta; order Diptera; family Muscidae; genus Phaonia; species Phaonia tiefii. The sequence goes on from OZ008367.1 coordinate 296,611,530, forward strand.
ACATATGGACGCATGTAAATTTGTATTTTGTTTTAATGATTCTGAACAATTAATGCAGAGCAAAACAACAACAACAACAACTTACCAATATAACATCTAACTCTTTATAGGCCAATATAAATTTTGAGCATAATCGATTGCGTACCAAATCAGTGACATATAATGTCTTATCGGTTAGCAATACTAATACGGGTGTCATATAACCCTCTGTGCTATAGCCAGTGTATAATTTAAAGACTTTCATCAATTGCTCCGAGGCATCTTTCAATATACTCAAATGGACACCAGCAAAAACATCTATTGAAATTTCACCAATGCCCAATTCAAAACGTGATAGGTCACCAGGCAAATCATTCTCCAGATTGGCCAATTCTTTGCGTGGTGAATTCACACCAGACATTTCAATTTCCATAGCTATTTCGGCATTTAGATCATCTATTAGTTCCAAATTACGGGGCTTTGCACCCTTCACATAGAGATTGCCTGCGAGTAGTTTTTGTTCGGTTTTCAATTTGTGCGCAAAGAAATTGTTACGTCTTATCGATGTTTCGAGCATTTTTTTCTGTGTTACATTGCGTAGAAAGCGATTTATCAAGGATGTTTTGGCTGGCGGTTGTGGTGGTTTCAAAAGATTACCATAATCCATGACAGCACTATGGCGGTCATTGACATCTTGATAGTCCACAATAACAATATCACTCTCATTCCTTTCGGTATCTGTGGTTATAGTTAGAATATCATCGAATTCTTCACTTAAAATGGTACTCTTTGAATCACGACCACTACCACCTCTAGCACCCATATAAGTTTGATACAAATCGGGACTCATAATGGCCGAATCAGGATTTTGTGGGGCACTGGTGCCATAACGTTGCGGCAAATGTGGTTGTATGAGCGTAGAACCAGTGGCGCTTAAGCGTTTCTTAAGTGGCGATGGTAAATGACGGGATTGTTTATCGATACTGGTGCGAAGTTCTCTTGCGATAGCCAAACTGTCTCTGGGCGTCGAGGGAACACCACTTCCACTGGCTATGCCACTGGTTAGGGAAGTATTTGATTTGTGGTGTTGTGCTTGTGTAGAATTGGAAGTATTTGTATTGTTGGTTAGTTCAGATATAGTTGAAGATGACGTGGTTGAAGGAAATTTTGTTGTATGTTTTGTGGGTGTACTGTTTGCTAGCGGAGTTGATGCGGGGATGCTGGACCTTTTGGGCATTTTGAGAGCTGCAAAATACATAAATAAAATATTAATTATCAGTGAGTATAAAACTAGAAAGCGCACAGCTCACTGGTTGTGAGCAGATCATCTGCCCAATTCGTTCATGGGATTGTTTTTTATTATTTAACAATTTTACTATAAAAATAATTGAGTGTTCTTCGAAAACCACAGTTCATTTACTGTTTTTCTGTACACTGAAAGAAGAACGCTTCGTCGCAGGAATGAAACACTTTGGTTAATATAATTACGTTGCTGCCATGAAAAATTTCGTACATGTGACAATTTCGTTGTTGCTGTAACGAAAAGTTTCATACTAGATTTTTTTTCACAATTACTCATTTCGTTGCTGGAACAACTTACATCACGTTAATGCAATGATTATATTGTTTGTTAATTTGAACATTTTAAATTGACGAAACAAATGTGTTGGTGCAATGACTTGATTGTTAAAATTGCAAACTATAACCCGTATAAACAGATGCGGCATAAATGTAACAGCACTTTGAGTGGTTTCTTTCTTTTTTGACCGTGCGCATCTTTAGTAAAAAATGACCAGGAGATTGTTACCACTGATTCAAAAAAGGGCAACTTTATGTCACCTTTTTATAAAAAAAATTTCATATTTGCTACAATTTTAATTTACACACAATACTGACATAAGGCAGGTGGCGAAGGACTGATAGCCCACATGCATCAACTTATATGCGATATATGGCTGGAGGAATCTATGCCCGACGATTGGAGTCTCAGTGTATTATGTCCTGTATTCAAAAAGAGTGATCCGTGTGTCTGTTCCAACTATCGCGGTATCAGTCTTTTACGCATCGCGTATAAGGTCTTGTCAAGCGTATTATGTGAAAGACTAAAACCAATTGTTGAAAACCTGATTGGAAAGCTGTTTTCGATAGCCCAATACGGGGAAAACTGTTCGAAGCTATGTCTGAACTTGGTATTCCGGTAAAATGTAGAATGACGCTGACCAACACCAAATCAGCAGTGAAAGTAGGGTAAGACCTCACTGAACCATTCTGTACCAAGCGAGGACTTAGACAAGGCGACACACATTCGTGCAATCTCTTCAACATCTTAAGGGAGATAATAATGAGAAAGTTTGCAGTAAATACGAACAAGGCCATTAACCCGAAAAGCCATATGTTGCTGGCGTATGCTGACGACATAGACATCATTGGGTGAAATTTGCGAGAGGTTACTGCAGTATTTTCAAGAATCGAAAAAGAATCAGCGAAGGTGGGTCTTGCTGTTAATGAGGGCAAGACGAAATTGATGGTGTCAACGACTAGAGAACCTCTCGACTTGGTGCGCACTTGAACGTTGACAGCCGATTTAATTTTGAAGTGGTAGATGAATTTGTCGGTGGTGCAATGGCTAGTGTGCGCGGCTCCTGTACATGAGAACATGGGTTCGATCCCTGCTCAGACCACCTTACATTTCTTTCTACGACGGTCACTTCGCTTAGTGATGGCGACACTATCGAGTACTTAGCCATGAAAATGCTTCCCAAAATAATACCGTTCGGAACCGGTGTAAAACTGTAGGTCCCAATCAGTGAGTATAAAACTAGAAAGCGCACATCTCACTGATTGTGTGAAGCTCTCCCCAATCCCTTCATTGGATGTTAAGGGACACCATTTTATTTTTTTAAAGATGAATTTGTCTACCTTGGATCCGCCGTGAACAAGGACAACAACGTCAGCCTGGAGACAGATAGGAGAATTGTGCTTGCAAATAGCCCTCTCTCGACGGACGAAAGTCCAGCTATATCAGACTCTCATTTTACCTATCTTGACATATGGCTTCGAAACTTGGGTCATATCGCAATCGGATGAAAAACACCTGGGAGTTTTCGAGAGAAAAATTCTCCTTAAAATATAGGGTCCGGTTAGGGAAAACGGCGAGTACCGACGTCGCTGGAACCCAGAGCTATATAATCTATATTCTGACGTTGACATAGCTAGACGAATCAAATTAGGCCAATTGCGTTGGCTAGGCCATGTTATCAGAATGGATGAAGATGAGCCAGCGCGAAAGGTTTTCGATAACGTACCCGATGGAAGCAGAAAAAGAGGACGACCAAGGCTCCGCTGGAAAGACAGAAGGCAGAAGAATCCCTCCGTATCCTTGGTGTTACCTACTGGCGAGAAAAGGCCAAGGATAGAGCCAGTTGGAAGAATATGTTGAAATTTGTTTAATTTGTTTGTTTAATTAATAAGTGTAAGACGTCTGACCTCATGAGGTTGTAAAATAGTCAATAAAAGTAAAGACACACAACTGTTTTAGAAAGAGTTTTTAAACAAATAACTGACACAAAACTTTCAAAGCAAAAAAAAAAAAAGTTAAAATGTTTATTTTTCGAACGAGTCATGGAGTAATACTTAGAGTAAATATACCTAGAAGGACCATCTGACTCATGTGCCGTTTCGTTTCACACTCATTGTCGGAAGGTAGGTGCCATAGAGACATGTTCGACATAAATTGCCTTATACCAGGTGGAGATACAAGAACTGTTGACTTAACTTTTCCATGTCGTTTTTGTGCAGAACTGTGAAATTTAAATGTTTTTGTTTGCAATTTTTTGACATCTTCTGTTGTTAGCGTATACATTTGTGTTGTACTTAACAACAAATTTTAACGAACAAACATGAAATGCAGTTGTTTTTCTTGTTTGTTGTTTTGAACTAATGCCTGTATCTGGTATTATTAAAGCAAACCAATTCAACGTCCTACGTTCATATGCAACCAAGCCATATGCCATCAATTTGCTGAGATAAGAGGTCCCTCTAGGTATATTTATCGTATACATATATCAGAATTAGGACGCAATATGAATATAAATAAAACAAAATTGTTGTATTGATTTATTTTATATATTTATTTTATGTACATATTTATTTTTACACATTAGGAAACCTACTAACCAAACAGACAGAGAGACGGAGATGGCTAAAATGTCTTAAAAAGTTCTACATTAAAATTGGTCCAAAGATAACTAGACTCCTCGATGTCCATACTCCTGTTAAGCGCTACACATGTTGTTCTAATATGATTATAAGATTATATAAACCTCCATCTCTATTAGTCTTTGTATAATTAATTGGATATAAAATACTATTGGACACGTTTTTGTTAATTGCTTCGCATGGAAAGGCAAATATTTCGAAATGTTTTGCCATGCAAAATGTTCAACTGAGTCGTATAAATGAAAAAAATTACAAAACTCAAGGAGTCATTATATTTTCTAATCAAAAATCAACAATATCAAAAACTCGAAATGTAATCATTTTTTTCTGAGACATAAATAAAAATCAAAAAATAACCATTATTGCCTGAACAATAACTAAATTTCGAATGATAATCATTATTTTTGAAGTAAATGAATAAAAATCTAAATATATTAATTATTTTCTAAGGAAAACATAAAAATCTAACATTAGTGATTAAAGACCAAAATTTATAATATAACTTACTGCCAAACCCGGCAGACTTCGTCCTGATTTTTAGTAGGGGGAATATATAAGTATAGCCTATAGCACTCAGTGGCCGTCGGTGGTGCAATGGTTAGTGTGCGCGGCTCTTGTACATGAGATCCTGGGTTCGAACCCGGCTCTGACCACCTTCAAAAAAAAATTCTTTCGGCGGCGGTCACCTCGCATAGTGACGGCGACACTATCGAGTACCTAGCCATGAAAAATCTTCTCAAATTACCGTTCGGAATCGGTGTAAAACTGTAGGTCCCCATCAGTGAGTGAAAACTGGAAAGCGCACAGCTCAGTGATTGTGAGAAGTTCTCCCCAGTCCCTTCATGGGATGTAATGGGAAACCATTTATTTTTTTTTTTTTATAGCACTCAGTGATAACGTATAGTTTTTAAAATCGAATGGGTAGTTTAGAAGATTACCCTACAAACTCACAAGCACTCCCTCTTTATAATATTAGTATATTAGTTTCAGTTTACCTATCGCTTATTCTCCTTCAGATTATATACTGTAGAAATTTCCAACTATCATCGATCAGCTGTTTCAGCGAAATTAGCTGATATCACAGAGCAATATACATATAAGACTGTGCAACATCTGTTACGTGGAATAATTGGAAAACTTATAGTGAAGGATAGAAATCTTTAATTTTAACAATTTGCATTTTAAATTGGAATCTACAAAAATTATTTTACTCCAACACTTCATAACATCTTCATCTTTTCACTTGTTATCCCTTTTTTTGGCAAAATATTCAATAACAATACTCTCAGTTGATGTGTTTTGTACTTTCGGTTTGATACGCGGCTGCAAATGTATGAAAATCGCAGAGCGCAACCCGAATTCTTCCAGTCACCTATAGCCGGTTCTTCTTTGAAACCATAATTTACAAATTGTCTGACAATGCAAATTGATATCCTGCTTATGATTGTTGTTAATTTTATATTAAACAAATATAACTTTCAATTAAAATTATACTAGACTAGTTCTAAAGACAAAAAAGTCATAAAGCGGGACTTCTCGGTGAAAAGCGGGATTGAAATCCAAGGCGGGATGAGACATCGAAAAGCGGGATAATCGCTCCAAAAGCGGGATGGTTGGTCAGGTTAAGCAACACATAATCGCAGAAGACCGCACAATTTGAAAAAATTTATTTTTATTTATAGATTTTGTTAAACGATATTGAATTCACACGAAAACAACACTGACCGCGTTTCCTTAAGAGTGTATTGTCTTTATAATTGTCTGGATGCCTACGTTACATAATCATTTTTCTCTTCTTTGACAACTAATACATATTCTCAATGTCTTGTCTCGTGTAAACGCAGGGCAAGTATTACCATCGATGTTGTTGCGGTCATCGATGTTGTTGTATGAAACTCGATTAGATGCTATCGAAATCCCAAAAGAACTGATTGGGATAAGTTCAACAGGGTTCTGAAAAGTTAGCTTCCTAAGTCCGCGCAGCTCATTAACACCCCTACACACGTGGAAAAAGTTGTATCCAAGTTGGAGAAATCCATGTTTACCGCATTCAAAGTGTTATGTCCTCAGTCACGCTCAAAGAAACCCTATCCGCCAACACTAAGAAGAGAATCTCGCAAAGCTTTCAATGCAGGCTATATAAGTGGATCCTGGCAGCCGTACAAGGATAAACTTAGAGTATTAGAAAGCAATAGCCACTGCGAAAATACGATCCTGGTCAAAGTTCTGTGGATCGATGGAGAGCACAAAGGAGGGATGACGGAACATGATCAAATAACTCAGCTGAATCGCTAGAGATACTCCTAAAAACTTACTTCCCGGGCTACGAGAACACATCCAGGGAGGTGCCGACATTATCAACCCAATACTCGGATACTAATGTTATAGTGGATATAATCAGTCCGGACAGAATATCCTGGGCCATCAATAGCTTCTCACCATATAAATCTCCGGGCCCAGATGGTATTATACCAAAGATGCTGCAATGCGCGGAGGTCATAATTAGGCCGTGGCTCTGTATTATATTCCGATCCTGCCTGTCTCTTAACTTCTTACCAAAGAGTTGGAGCCAGGTAAGAGTGGTCTTCATTCCCAAGGCGGGGAGACGGAGTCACGAGAGCGCAAAGGATTTCAGATCGATAAACCTCTCATCGTTTCTTCTGAAAACGCTTGAAAGGATAATCGACGCACACATCCGCAAGAAGATGGATGGATCGCCCAAAATATCAGGCAGCCAACATGCATATCTAAATGGCCGCTCAACCGACACAGCCCTGCACGAAGTCGTGAGAACTATTGAGAGGTCCTTGGAATACAAACAATATACCCTCGCTGCCTTCTTGGATATAGAGGGTGCTTTCAATAACGTGAGCTCAGCGGCTATAGAAGAATCACTTGAAGACCTAGGCGTAGAAACATTCCTCAAGAGTTGGATAGTGACAATGCTACAGAACAGAATTATCAACGCCTCTATGGGAAACAGCGAGTCATCAAAGCGAGTGAATAGGGGAACTCCCCAGGGTGGAGTCATCTCTCCCCTACTTTGATTACTCGTGATCAACAAAATACTACTGAAACTGGACAATATGAGGATCAAAACCGTGGCGTATGCGGATGACGTGGTAATAATGGTGTCTGGTTGGTTCCCATCCGTGTTGAGCGAAATCATGAATGGGGCCTTGAAATCACTTAACGATTGGGCCACTGGGAGTGGTCTTGGAGTGAATCCAGGGAAAACTGAGGTCATGCTTTTTACCACGAAGACCAAGATACCAAAGTTTAATCCTCCTCGGCTAAGTGGAATAGAGATTCCACTGTCAACTCACTCCAAGTACTTGGGCGTGATTCTAAACCCTAAACTTTCCTGGAAGCGTAACATTGAGCACCGCGCACAGAAGGCAACCGTTGCGTACTACGCTTGTCGGAAAATGTTCGGAAGCCGGTGGGGTCTCCGACCGAAAATGGTGCTATGGATGTACACTACCATAATCAGACCAATACTCTCCTATGAAGCAATGGTATGGTGGCCTGTCGCAGGGAAGACGTCCACCACGAAACTATTGTATAGAGTACAGAGATCAGCTTGCATCGGCATAACAGGGGCAATGAGGACGTGTCCAGCTGAAGCCCTTAATGCAATGTTTCATATTATACCAATCGACCTTCACATCACAGCTAGTGCGGCCTGGAGTGCCACCCGACTAAACGCTCTTGGACTCTGGAAGGGGAATCACTTACAGGTTTTGACACCAAAGTATTTACGGACGGATGCAAAATGGAATGTGGAACCGGATCAGGTGATTCTCCGAAGAGGCAGGCCTCAATTTATCATTCAAACTCCCAGACAAGTGCAGCGCTTTCCAAGCGGAGATACTAGACATCAAAGAAGCCTGCGCCGCAGTTATACTACACCGAAGAACAGAGCGCATTGGAATATTTGTAGATAGCCAAGCGGCTCTCCTATCACTCAAATCTTACAACACTGCATCTAAACTTGTTAGTGAATGTAGGGAAAAACTTGTCGAGCTAGGCCGGCTGGCCAATGTGGTTCTTACTTGGATACCAGGCCGTAAGGGTCTCCTAGGGAACGAAAAGGCAGACGAACTAGCTAGGGCAGCATCCTCTTCCACCGAACTCCATATGGTGTCAGTCGCAACGCCTATAGGGTTGGTCAAAAGAGGTATTTTCCTGCATTACCTTGAACGAGCGAAGACCAGATGGGATAGGACGGAAACGTGCCGCATATCCAGAAACACATGACCAGAATATAACATTAGCCGGACTAACTCCCTGATCAGCCATAATTGGGGAGACATATCTAGGCTAACTGGCGTGCTGACCGGGCACTGGCCAATCGGTAATCACGCAAGACGGTTGAAGTTGTCATATAATGACCACTGCCGTGACTGCGACGACGCAGAAGAGGAGGAGACGGTGGGGCATCTCCTCTGCAGTTGTCCGGCTCTGATGAATAGACGTCTGAAGACTATGGGCCGTCCCTTAATGCATAACCTCACTAAGATACACGAGATAGATCTAGGGGATCTAATGAGGTATCTCCGATTAACAGGCTGGATATAGACACGGTACTTTGGACCTTCCGGAGTGATGTGGTATGTAAAACGTTGTCTCAAGACACTAATTGATGCTAAATAGTATCTTTAGCAACCACGAAAACGAACCAACCAACCATGTAGTAACTCTTCGGTTGGACATGGAAGCGACAGAAATAAAAGGGAATACATATCTCCGTTCGATTTAAATTAGATAAAACATAATTTAGCTGACATTAATATCAATCAAACACTATTTAAATTTAGTTTGCTTCTGGCTGCTTATCGATCTTTCACCTATCTACTCTGTTTGCTATCAATTTCCAACTATATAGTCGATCAGCTGTGTTATGGATACCCCCTGGTAAAGCCAAGCGAACGACAAATCGAAAGATATTGGGGTCGCATTTTGAAACGAAACTGAATGACTGCATTCGTTCGATTACATTTTCATTGAGGTCGTGGGGTCCGATTTTGTACAGAATTGTATATGTTTCAATCGCTTGTTAATGGGTCCCAAATTAGCTGTTGCCGCATAGAAGGTAACCGAACGTTAAAGCCCAACATCGGGGGCAAGCTGTTAATGTACGAGTACGAGAAGTTCATACTACAATCTTTCCAGGTCTGATACATTTTTCTAAGTGAAATATATTTCGGTTTCGTTGGAATAATAGATTAATCAGGAGTGCACAGAAACTGTCGCGACTAATTTCGTATTCCGTGACAAGTTCATCATCAGTCAATTCTATATGTATGTTTATACCAACTCTACATACAATTTACTTATATATACGAATTGGTATCGAACGAAAATCCCTCAGTGCCAACTCAACCTGAAAGTCAATTATTTCGACAACAGCAGAAGGTCTTTGTTTATGTTAAGATTCTTTAGATTTGTTTTAATTTCCTCATTTAGGAAAAGTCTTACATATTACATAGTACATATGTTTGTATATCTTAAACATTTGTGGATCCTACTCTAGCATCACATCCTACAAACAAAAATCCATTCGGAAATACAAATATCAATATTTTCAATATTCAATATTTTCAATGAACACTTTTTCGTTGCAGCGGTGAAACTGTACGGTAGCTCATTTTCGATGGCAAACACTTTTGGGTCGGCGAACATTCTCATTCCCGTTACGAAGCTTTTCCGTTCAGTGTATGAGTGTGGCTTTATCGAGTCTTCACCATACGAAAATGTTTATATATCTTTATAACGTTCTTTGTTTTATCAGAATTACACGAGATAATTTTTTGGCTGCATTTTCTCTGAAATGTTTAGATTGTCGGCAGGAGGAGTAGAGAAGCAATTGATAGGTAATTGGTCTTTTACAGGTCTTACCCTCAAACTAAAAATTGCAGACAAAATGCCCCCCGGAAAAGGTCCTCGGGTACATCTGGTCCATGTAGGCAGATATCTTTAAAACACAATCTAAGGTAACTTTATTACATATTTAAAATGTGCATTTAAAAAACCTTTTTTTTGCTCTTATATTTTTTCTAAAACATTTCTAAGTACGTAATATATTTGTATAAACTAATACGTCTGAACTCACCAAAATAGTTCTCTGTGGCTTCTTGTAATTGTCTAGCCTCTTCTTCTCTTGCCTGTCTTTTTGATTCATCTAGCAGTTTTTTATTTAATTTCTTGGGTGATGTTTTGTCTTTACCTGCATCCTTGAAACTTCTAAAGAAATTAGAAAATGTTTTTGCAATGGGTGCCGATATAAAAGCACTTCGATCCGGTTCGGCTTGAGCAATTGGAGTATCTTTTTCTATTAAACTGGCAATACTGCCATGAGAATCTTCCATGTTAGTGAGATCATTAAACGAAGACGATTCATAGCAATAGGACACCCCAGTATGTTCGAATACGGTACTCTCACAGTTTATAATAAACTTATTACGAAAAGGGGTGCGATCAATGGTTTCACTAGACGATGTGCCGACAGACGCAGTTGCTGAAGTTGCCAGATAGGATGAACAATACTCATTATCATCTTCAAACTCCAATTGCCTCACTAATTGGGGTGTTGTTTTCATTTCCTTATCGACTTCATTATTATTTTCTGATTTGGGAGCGTAAATATCCTCCTCCTTATTGCGTCTCAACTGTTCATCGACATTATGAACGAATTTTTTAATAGGTTGTTGTTGCTTGGAACCGTCTAGACTTTTACTTAGAAAGGGTTTTTGTTTCAAGGGTGGTGAGTCCGGACACATCGAAGAAGGAGTTTCAGCTACCTTAGCTCTATGCTCGGGCGTTTGTTCTAACTCAGGAACACATTCAATTACCGCTTGTAAGTCTTCTGAGCCTTCTGGCACGCCTCTCTCCGGTAAAGGCATGGTGAATATACTCTTTAATGAGCCAAATATCATTTTGCTACTGTTGTCCAATAACTGATTCATGTCATGAACGTTAAATTTCTTAACTTTGGAGTTAAGATCTTGTTCATGTATTATGTTGGTTTGGCATTTGGTTTTCTTGAGACAGCTTGATTTCGGCTTCTTTTCCTTGTTCCATACAGACTTTTGCCGGAGTGGGCTTTCATCGAAATCAATGTTGGGTTCAGAATAATAACAGTTTTCGCCTAGAATAAAATAAAGAATAGATGCTTGAGATATAATGATTTCTATTGCAAAAATATCAACGCAAGTTTATTTCAATGAATACTTTTTTGTAACTAAAATTACTTTTACAATTTTCTGATAAAAAAAATTATAGCAACGAATGAAAGATTCCCCTTCAAAGAACATCTTTTTTAAAAAACATCTCCTTTAACGGTTTAATATTATACGTTGCTTTTTTGAAATAAAATTTGTTGGAATAGAAAAGTGTATTCAGTATAAGTCTATAAGTTCTTTTAAAAAGTTGTACAAATATACAATGTTATTATAGAACAGTGCGGATGATTAGAATTATCAAAAGCAAAATGTATTTGCATTCTAGTACTTACCAATTACTAAATTGTTATTGGCATTACTCATCCCAATGCAATCACAAGAATTGGATTTAGCCTGACCATAGCTTTGACCATTTGAATTTTTATCATTCTCATCAGAGTCCAGGCTTGAATTAGAACTAGAACATGAGCACTTATATAGTTCAGGCTTCGTTGCGTTCTTCTCGGCTGCCTCTGCATCTTTAGCTTTTAATTTTGCTTCCTGTTTTTGATTCTGATCTTTGGGTAAATATTCAAATACCCCAGAATTATCGTATTGCAAGCAACTGCTATCATTCATGTCATAAACATCTGAATTGCCGTAATCTAAGACGTCGGAGCAAGCATTTCGATAAACCACACGACGGCTTCGTTTGACACCATCTTCAGTTTCCGTTTCGCCGCCTTCACCTTCCTGAGAATTACAAAGTTCGGTGTGGTGTTGCCGATCCCCCTCGGAGCACCAAGAATAGCGACCAGCTTGGCCGACAAGGGGTGCCATTTTACGTTGTCCTCCTGCCTTGTAAGTAATGAAGCCATGTTCAATGTGTATATTGTCTGTGCGGGTATTTTTCAAAATATCTTCATGGAACGATACCCTCTTCTTTGGCGCCTTTGGTACACTGGGAGTTTTGCGTACTTTACGTCTGTATACGATATTCTCAGTTGTATCAAATGTAGAACATTGACTAGTAGTCATGGCCTCCTCTACGACAGCCGGATTGGAGGCAGCTATAGCTGAGAGAGCGGTTACAACTGTGACAGCTGTTACATTTGAGTTGCTATCCCTTACTGTGGTCTCCTCAGCCGGTATCACAATCAAAGCTTCCTTATTATATTTGTCTATCTGGCGGTCTATTAGTTTATTATTGGGTTCTTCAAATTCGAAACCCATTTGTGATGTTATTGACTCGACCATTAACTCACTTGACTCTGAATCTAACATTTGTACACCCGAGTCACTGGGGGTGGTGTCATCCATGGTGCTACTACTATTCATGCTAGACGACATTTTATCCATATAGTTTAAATTACTGGCTGCTGTCGCTGAGGAAGTCAACTCCGGCTTTGTATCCAGCACATTAAAGCTACGGATTCGTTCCACTTTCACCGCATAAAGCGGAGATTCCATTACGACATCATAGACTGCCGGCGATCGAGCCACTAATGTTTCTTTACGGCAGATTAATAGTAGTAGTCGTATTAGTAAGATATGTTGTGGGAAATTTAAACGTTAGTTATTAATTTACTAAGTTGTTATACAAGTTTAAAGGACTTGAGGGAGGATGTCTTTAAATCTAAACTGGATTGAATTTTAATATGGTTTTTTTATTAGCCGATCAAATGTGTTATATATTATAGTGGGTAGTGATGAGTTTTCGTATGTGATGAATATCTTGAAATAAATAAGAAATGAATATAATTTTTAATAAATTTCTTCAAGTTCGTAAAGTAAAAAGTTTTTGCTGGTTTAAATTTAAAATGTTTTTAAATAGAAATTAAAATCATAAAATAAAATTGGTGAACAAATATGAAAATGTCTTTAAAAATACGGAAATGTTTGTATCAAATTCAATCTTTGTGGAAAAAGTGATGACTTAGCAGTCAAATTGGCATAGAATACGTAAGACATATCCAAAACATTGAATACCCAGCAGACATGGCAGAGAAGATACTAGCCTACCGTGCGATCTCTCCGACATCCTTTCGAAGATAATAATGAAATGTTTGTTTCATCAAGAATGTCGGTAACATGTCACTGGCATATGCAGATAAAAATCAAGTGACTCAAAAGGTTATTTCATGCAACAAGATATCATTCGCATTCCCAATATTCCCGGAAGGAACACATTTTGTTGTTACCATAGCATTGTTTTGCTACATATGTATGTATCATGGGCGCTTACATGCCAGCAAAGTAGCCAAAAAATCTGTTCAACCAAAGTGTGGGATTTGGTTGAATCAATCATGATTTTAATATAGCCTTGTTATTAGAAGCAATCCGGTTTATACAGATACCGTCTGTTTATAAAAATGACCAATGATTAGCATACGATTCGTTATTAGAAGGAAAACAAAAAAGGATTCAAGAAGTGATTGCAATGTTATATTCGAATGTTTAAAATTTCTGAATTAGAGTTGAACAGCATGTTTCGAAGTTTTTTTGAAGAACTTCTTAAATGACAAATTAAATAGAATTTGACTGCATTAACAGATGTCTGTTAACCAGATAACAGAGTTCTATAAATGAATGTGGTTTGTGTCTTTGCTGGTTAAATTCTGAATTTATCTGCACGGACAGAAAGTTTGGGAGCTTCAGATATAACATCTCTCAAAGTTTATTCTCCCAGAAGGATCCAACAAAGAAGTTGTTTACGCCAGAATGTGGCATACTCTATCCCGTAACCTAACCGATTTACAGTCGGTTGGTAACTCTTTTGCCCTCTGTATTTTCTTTAGGAACTGTCTCCTTTCTTGGAGTAAATAGTAACATATTCTAGAGAGTAGCGGGATTTGCTGAATTTAAGGAAAGTGTAACATGCCGGTAACTCACGTTGTAAAAAGCTTGAGAGCATTCACGTACTACAACATCCGCGAGGTAAACCCTAGTTGGCGCTAACGGTAATATCGAATTTTGAAAAATTTTACTATCCATAACTATGGAAGTTATCAGAAAATTGCATTTAATATTTTTCGAGTATTTTCATTATTCTGTTAAAATATTATCAGAACAATAAAGAAAATGAAGTCATGAATTTGTATTTTTTTTAAATTAATCACCCGACAACTCTATTACTAAGAAACTTACCGATAACAATTAGTTAATATTTTTTACATAGTTTAAAGCAAACCACAGACTTGTCATTCATGAGCATGAGCTTGGCCGATAACTTTTGACGTAGAATACGTCTTACCTTACGGTATGAGGAGTCATGTCAGGTTTTTATTGTTGTAATCTTTATTTCATTGAATTTGAGGAAACGGCTAGATGAATTTTTTTTTAAATTTTTTTTTTTAGGTAAATGAAGATGTTATCTTTCGTTTGATATACATTTCATATTGGTTGATATATTTCTAGTATTTTAATTTCTCAAATGAAAATTGTTTAAACACATACACTCAAACATATGTGTGGTGTTTGGTTGAGTGTTTTTGGTTGCTCAACATTGCTTAGGAACATGTATCTAGTAAAAAGTGAAACGAACAGCAAGCTAATGTTGCTTGGCAACATGTATCTAGTAAAAAGTGAAACAAACAGTAAGCTAACGTAATAAAGCTTTTTTGCGAAAGCTTCAATAAAGCTGTTGTAACATTAATTTTGAATTGTAAAGCGTAAAGCTTTCACACAACGCTCGAATGCTAATGCGAAGACTCGATAAGGTAAACCTTTTTTAATATTAGGGCGGCCCTCTCAACATTCGCAGAACTTATTTCAATAAAAATATTAATTAAAATACATAAATTAAATTAAGTTTAAAAAAATTGAACATAATATTTTTTTTTTAAACGGACTTGAATCAAATGCCGTTGGTAAATATAAAAATTACAGCAGACAGTTGTCCGAGGCCTTCGGCCACGGACTGTCCCTGCCGGCTGTGTCAGAGACACGGCCATTAAGTTTAACGTAGAATACGCCATCCGATAAGACAGAAAACATATATAACAATAAATGATAAATAATATAAGCAAATGAATTTATTGTTATATATGTTTTCTGTCTTATCGGATGGCGTATTCTACGTTAAACTTAATGGCCGTGTCTCTGACACAGCCTGCAGGGACAGTCCGTGGCCGAAGGCCTCGGACAACTGTCTGCTGTTTTTATCTTGCTGATGAAATTGAAAAAATATTACCAAAAAATGTTATGAACATGATAGTGATGCGAACAATTTCGATTACGATTTTTTTAGTATCAAGAAGAGCGGTAAAGCGACAATAAGCATCAACGATAGCTGATGTTCATGCTCACGAATGACAAGTCTGTGGTTCTCGTAAAGGTTTGTATAAAATAAAGTCGGGCACATGTTTTTTAATCAAATTTTAAAAAAATTTAACTTCTGATAACTCCAAAAATGTGCAAGTTATCGAACAATTTCAAATAATATTGTTCGACTATCACTATACTATTTAAAAAAAAAACAAAACAAGATTTCAAGAATATAAAGTCATTCGAATTTATCGAGTTTTTGGTGAGTTAAAGTGAACCCCACATTTGCCAATCGTGAGCATGAGTATCGATTGTAGTTGACATTTATTGTTGTTTTATCACCCTCCTTGGTACAAAATAAGAATGTAAATTCAAGTTCGTAACGATTATCATGGGTTGCAGTGAAGATCGCCTCCTCGCGGTGCATCCTGGGTACTCTAAATTATCTTCTTCTTCTTTGGCACAGACTCTGCTACGAGCCTGGTTCACGATTTTCGTAACTATTTGATTTTCTGCTCTCGAGCTGTCGTCCTGTGCTCTGCGGCCTGAGTAGGCAGCGGTGACACTCTGTCGAAATGGCTCGTGACTAAGGTACCGTTCGTCTCCGCCTCCTTAAAACCCGGCAAGTCTTGCAGTACGTTCGAAATCCGTCACCGTTAAGTTGGTGGTAATGGTGAGGTTGAGATGACTCCCTCTTTGGTTCGGCCTGGCTCTGAACACTCTGTCCCATAACGCGGAGTGTCA
The DNA here is from genome assembly GCA_963931995.1 of Phaonia tiefii. Taxonomy (NCBI): domain Eukaryota; kingdom Metazoa; phylum Arthropoda; class Insecta; order Diptera; family Muscidae; genus Phaonia; species Phaonia tiefii. The sequence goes on from OZ008367.1 coordinate 296,627,900, forward strand.
ACCCTCGCGTGGAACTCCCTGCTTCATAGACAACCACGAGACCCTACTTTTTGAACACATTGCATCTTTACGGATGTAGATAGCGGCTACAAGTTGAGGCCCAATCAACATGAAAGATAATATTAAAATGTCTTCGGCCACAGGAAAACCTGTGACTTCCCCCGAGCCTACGGGCTCTTCCTCGAGCATTAGTGCTCGTAAGTCTTCTGCGGTCACACGCAAGGGGCCTCTGCATCTGCGAATAACGCGGGCGGTGGTCAACCCTCCCGAACTACGGGGAAAACTAAAAATCTTTGCCCCTCCCGGAAGCGGGGAGCTGATCTTCGACTGGCCACTAGATTGGTTAGTCAACTCTCTGCACGACCAGTCGCCGCACTCACTCCTGCACAGGTAAACACCTTGGAGTGGGCTAAGGGCGTCTGTGAGGGCTCCAAGTCTGTAGGGACAAAGCCTCCACTGGCTGTTACTAAAAGACAGCGTTCAGTGGAGGGGGATACTAAACCTGGTCCCTCATCTAAGATTCATAAAAGCCACGCAGTGCTCGGCAGGTCCTTTAGCGATGTCGCGAAAGACAGCCTAATCATTGGCGTCTTGGATGAAGGTTTCCAGGATGGACGTATCCCCAAGGATAAATGGCGCCTTGTTGAAGGAGCCCTTCTTACGGTGTTCATGGACATCGTAAACGACAACCCTTGTCCTGTGCCTATCTGCGAAGACGCGGGATGGTTCCAGGGAAGTATTAAACTCATCGGCTGCTCTGATGAACGAGCAGCGCGATTGTATGTATAAGTCCGCCATGAGTCGGGTAGGTGAGGTTTGGCCGGGGGCCAAACTCAAAGGCGTGGATAGGAAGGATATACCTTCTAGACCAAGGGCTATGGTTTGGGTCCCGTCAAACTCACCTACTGACCCACTGACTTCCTGCAAAGGATTGGAAGGTGGTCAAGTTTGAGGATCCTGTAGGAACCTCCCGGCAGGTAGTTTTGGTCCTGAACCAGGATTCCTTAAAACCCTTAGAGGAGTCCAAAGGCCAAATTCGGTTTGGGTTCATGAGTGTACCCCTCAGGGTATACAAAGTGGATACGCTGAGTGGCAAACTGGCCGAGTCGAAGTCGGAAGTCACAGCTGTAAATGCTGGAAAGCGTCCTGAAGCACTACTGGATGACGACAGTGGCAGCATCATTGACCTGTGGGGCCACTCTGCCTGGCTCCGAGATGGGTCCATCACAAGCGAGGGTGATCACGAGAGAACCGTGATCGAGGTACCCGGAGTAGAAGATCCTGTAGACGATGAAATCCTGCAGATATATCTTCATCGCAGTAAGGCAGCATCTTCCAACCTCATTCTCCATCTTGCGAAGGGTGGAACCGATGTGGCCCTGATGCAAGAACCATTAACAGTCAATGATCGTATATGTGGCATCAGGTGCAATGGATACAGGACCTTCGTCCTATCAACCCCAGGTAGGACAAGATCTTGCATACTCATTAAACACAAATTTAATGCTCTTTTATTGCAGAATTTTAGTGATAGCGATACAACCGCCATCAGCCTCTCGCTGGAAAATGGCCAGCGGGACATCTGGCTAGTTTCTTCGTACATGGCGCACGACCATACTGAATCACCCCCTCCGAAGTGCGTCAGGGATATTGTATCGGAAGCAAAAAGATGGAATTGTAGCGTCATTATAGGTGCCGATGCCAACGCGCACCACACAATATGGGCGAGTACCGGCAACAATGATCGAGGTGAGTCTCTTTTTAATTTCATTATAAGCGAAACCTTGACTATATGTAATAGAGGCGAGGAACCGACCTTCATAACTTCGGTTAGGAGGGAAGTACTAGACCTAACTTTACTACTTGGCTACTTATCTATGTATCCGATTGGAGCGTACTTTCTGATCACTCATTTTCTGATCGTAGATATCTACAGTTCCACATAAATATCGAACCTCTGAAAAAGGAAGTTTTTAAAAATTATAGGAAAACGGACTGGAACGCCTATTGTGGGCGCCTAAGGAAACTCTTAGGTAACCATCCAAATATTCCGACTAATGTGCCAGAGCTGGAAGAACTAGTTGGCAAATTTACTGATGCGTGCAGGAACACGCATGGTGGAACGCTGAGCTTAAGGATTTAAGATCGTCCATTAGGCGGCTTTTCAACGAGGCCGAAAAGAGCGGCGACCAAAGGGATTGGGACGTTTACAAGATTAGTCTTAATCTATATAAAGGTGAAATCAAGAAGGCCAAACGGAAATCTTGGCGAAACTTCTGTGAATCCATTGAGGGAACCAACCAGACTGCACGCTTAAGATGCGTGCTCAGTAAAAACCCACCGTGTTCGGGGTTCTTAATGAAAAACGATGGAACGTGGACGTATTCGTCTGAAGAACGATGACAGGAGTGTTGGTCACAACTCACCTAGCTTAGAAAAATTTCGCTCAATAGTGAGCAGAAAGAATCTGATATAGGCCATTAGATGCTTTAAGCCCTATAAATCAGCCGGACCTGACGGGATAATTCCCGCACAACTACAGGAGGCAATATGCCTATCTTGTAGTTGGTTGGAGGCAATCTTGAGGGGCTGCCTTATGCTGGGAGTCATTCCTAGCATTTGGAAGCAAACCAAAGTGGATTTCGTCCCGAAAGCGGGCAAATGCTCTCATGTCAAACCAAAGGACTTTAGACCAATCAGTCTATCATCCTTTGTTCTTAAGACATTTGAAAGGTTACTGGACATTCATGTTCGAAGTAATCTTCCACAGAATCTACTATCGAGTTCTCAGCATGCCTATATCAAGGGCAGGTCAACTGAGACAGCTCTCCACTCTATAGTCAGCATAATAGAAAACTCTCTTGAGAATAAGGTCTTCGCTCTGGGGACCTTCCTTCAATAACATTCAACCTTCGGCGATTCTCAGGTCGTTACAGAATCTAGGAGTCGACAGCTTAGTGACACGGCTAATTGGGAAGCTTCTGGAGGATAGATCCGTCAAAGATGAATGGGGTGATGTTACAATTGCTAGGAACGTTAACAGGGGGACACCTTCTGTCAATGAACTGCTTCTTAAATTGGACAGAAGCGAATGCTAGGTCTTTGCCTATGCCGATGATATTAGTATCATCTGTACGAGTAGAAACCTCAATTTACTTAGCATACGTATAACCAGCCTACTTAGTCCGATTTCGAACTGGACTGCTAACAACGGACTATCACTTAACCCACTTAAATCCGAGCTTATCTTGTTCTCTCGGAAATATAAAATACACGCATTTGAACTGCCGCCAGTTAATTGGGTGCAATTACAGTTGACGGAAAAGGTCAAGTATCTGGGAATAATTCTCGATGGAAAACTGTCTTGGAAACTGAATGTGGAGGAGACGGTGAACAAGGCGTCTGTTGCGCTTTACTTCTGTAAAGGGGCGATAGGAAAGCGCTGGGAACTGTCTCCTAAGATCACCATGTGGATTTATACGGCAATAGTCAGACCAATACTTCTCTATGGCACCATAGTTTGGTGGAGGTCCCTCCCAAATTAAAAAAATTCTGAATTCCTTGATGAAAATTCAAAGATCAGCACTGATTAGCGTTATGGACACGACGTCAGGCACTGCACTTAGTGCTATCCTGAACATCTGTACTCCTGATATCATGGCCGCTACATCCCTGGTGAAAATCAGAGATTGTGGTGGCGTTTTGATATCGGGGCTTTCCGGACACGCTGAATTACTACACTGGATCAACTCTATTCCCGTAAAAACGAACTACTGTATCCCCTACCTTCTACCAGCGACAAATCTAAGGACTTCTATTCCGAACAGGAATGCCTGGGAAAAGTCACTGGAAGGGGACACCAGTAGTAGCAGATTTTTCACGGATGGATCAAAGTTGGACGAGCAAGTAGGCTATGGGGTCCATTCACCGGACCTAAATGTAAATATCTCCTTCAAGCTGCCTGATCACTGTAGTGTATTTCAGGCGGAAATTACCGCCATACTGGAGGTTGCTGAACTACTGAAAAGTAGTGTCACAACCCTCCGGAGAATATGTATTTACAGAGACAGCCAGGCTGCCATAAAATCCCTGGAAGCCATGTTTGCTACGTCCCTGACGGTGAAAAAATGTCACTCATCACTTAGGGTGATGGCAAAGTATTTTGACATCAGGCTCATCTGGGTACCGGGACACAGCGACATTCCAGGCAATTGCATAGCGGATGCGTTAGCTAGACAGGGCACTACAGCACAGGTTCTTCCGGCAAAAGAATCTCTACCTGCCGTTTGGAGATCAGGCAGTGCCGATATTATGATTGCCCTGCTCTGGCAGGACTGAGAAGTAGGATATTCGGAACACATTTAGTTAGCACCGTAGCCCTACAGGATATTCCTCTAGGTCTTATAGACAAGTTCAATGAAAGAACAAATTGACTAGACGACTAGTCAATAGTTGCTATAGAGGTATCACAATGGACTTGTTTAGCCTAAGTGTGCTAGACAGCGTGCTGTCATGCAGCATTTTCAACCAACCAATGATTATCATGCTTACAAAATCTATTGGTAATATTTTGTCCCAAATCATCGACCAGATAGAAAGTTATTCATCAAGCACATTCCGATCGACAGTTAAATTAAGAAAATTAACCGCTTAAAAGACGGTTAAATTATGAAAATAGTCATTCGAACTTATCGATTTCTTAGAAATCTCATCTTGCGATAACTCGATTAGAAATCTCATCTTGCGATAACTCGAAGATAATTATTTGATATTTGTCACTTAAAGCGAACCACGGACTTGTCATTCATGAGCATGAGCTTTATCGATAACTTTTTGACGAAATGAAATTTTAAAAAAATATTACCAAAAAATTTTGTGAACATGATAGTAATGCGAACAACTTCGATTACATTTATTTGTTGGTATCAAGAAGGGCGGTAAACGGACAATAAACATCAACGATAGTCGATGTTCATGCTCATGAATGACAAGTCTGTAGTTCGCTTTAGTTTAAGTCTTTGTATAAAATAATTTTAAAAAATTTAAGTTAACGAAAAATTTCGTTTAATAATAATCAAGAAATTAAGTTATTCGAATTTTAGAGCCAGACCATATTTCCCGATTCCCTCCAAAGTTCGGATATAAGTATATATTGGCCTATTTTTATTTGTTGGCATGAGATTGGATCGATATATACCATGGCTCACATCGAAATTCGGGCAAGTTATTTAAAAATTGTTTACACCTTTTACTTAACATTTTCGAAATCTTTTTAAAAAATTATGTAAATAAATCATTTATTAAAGATTATGGTCTTTGGCGTTAAAACATCTTAAATAAATAAATGGTTTCCCATTATATCCCATAACGTGTTCAACGTCGGTCGTTGAGAGATGTGCTGTCATCGTCTTTATATACATATATAGAAAAGTTTAGGACCTAAAGAGACGGACACAATACGTCAGAATTGTTGCGGTGACCCAAGATCATAGATGGGGCATATTAATTATATGACAATTATAATTTATAGTTTAATTTGAATTACCTCTACAAATGCTAATTCAAAAAAATTTAAATACCATTGACAATTGTACTTATTTTCATAGCATTCTCTTCATATCTGGCAGTTTTGATTTTCAAATATTTTATATGTACTGGTTTATTAATTTGAAAGTAATATCCATAGACTAAAATAGTACAGACACATTAATTCTCTCAATAAATTAAACGTCATAGGTACGATTGCAAGTAAACAATGGATGGTGGAAAACATGGGTTCAATAATACCAGATAGAGGCAATAGTAAACAAAGGAACAACCGAATTTCGTGTTTTTGTGGCAAACTAGTTGTGTTAAATACAATACAAATGTATACCAACGATAAAAGTCAACAAAAAAGTGCAAAATACATTTAAATTTTTCAGTTCTACACCAAAACGACATGAAAAAGTTAAGTGAACATATTTTGTAATTCCACCTAGTTTAAGTTAGTTTTTGTCGAATTTCCCTCATTTCCACAAACCCACGACGAAGAGTGTGAAATGAAACGTCAGATGAGAGAATAAATGTGTCTATACTATATTCGTCTATGGTAATACCCATATAGTAATGTCATATAGAGCTGTCATTCTTCTCATCTGAAATTTCATTACACACTATTCGTGGTGCGGTCGGTACCATAAATTGAATTGGAAAAATTTTTGACTTAAATGTTTCATATCGTTGAGATGAAAAACTGAGATATTTTAACGAATTTTGGACTTTTTAATATTACTATATATATTTTATAATTACCATATATTTGTGGTGTATTTACACAAAAATATTAACGCACAAAACTAAACGATGCCAGTGAGTGTGCTTAACTGAATTGTCTATTATTCCAACAAAAACCAACCTGACCTTGTAAGCTTGTAGTATGAATTTCTCGTACATTAACTAAAATGAAATGCCGTTGGAGTTTTCTTGGTGATTGGTTTGAGCCACCGCCTCCATCTGGCATTATTAAAGCAATACTCTCCAAACTGTAACGTCCGTATGCAACCACACCACACTTCGTAAATTTACTGAGAGAAATCGCTACTCTATATGTCATTACTCTATGGTACTACCAGGCAATACCTATCGCAGCCACAAGCCTCTACATATAAAATCATGGTAAAATGAGTAAGGTAAGCTCGTTAGAACAGTTGATTTCAGCCTATTTCTTGCTTAGGTGTTTCTCTTATGTCAAATTCACTTGCATTTTGTTTGTGTACTTTTTTGTTTACTTTTACAGTAGATACACACATGAAGAAAATTTGACAGATTATGGACACCAAACAAAAACAAAATGCCTGTGTTTGTTGTAACAATTCCTAGTGCTTTTACCTTACTTATTTTACCATGTATAAAATACTTTAAAAACAGAATTGCCAGCAGTCAGACAAATTCAAAACGATTACAAGCATACACATACATATATGTATATCGGGTGTTTTTTTAGAGGTTTGTTTTTCGAATAGAGATAAAACTGGCATTTTGTGGTCAAATCTGGCAACTCTAATGTCATTTATGTTCAGTTTGGTTTGCCATTTCACCATGAACAGGTTGACAAAAGAACAACGCTTGCAAATCGTGCAAATTTATTTCGAAAATAATGGTTCAGTTCGCGAAGTTTACCGCAAGCTCCGTCCATTTTCATCGCAAAATTTTGTTCAGTGATGAGGCTCATTTTTGGTTGAATGGCTACGTCAACAAGCAAAATTGCCGCATTTGGAGTGAAGAGAATCCACATGAGACCCTTGAGACGCCATTACATCCACAAAAACTGACTGTTTGGTGTGCTCTATGGGCTGGTGGACTCATTGGGCCATACTTCTTCCGAAATAATGCTGGAGAGGCAGTTACCGTTAATGGAGACCGGTATAGAGCCATGATAACCGACTATTTTGTTCCCGAATTGGATGGCATGAATGTGGATGAGTTGTGGTTCCAACAAGACGGCGCTACATGCCACACAGCGCACGTCACAATCGACTTATTGAAGGAAACATTCGATGAGCGCATAATTTCGCGGAATGGACCTGTCAATTGGCCACCAAGATCGTGTGATTTGACACCCTTGGATTATTTTCTTTGGGGATATGTGAAGTCGCTCGTCTACGCCAACAAACCAGAAACGTTAGGGGAATTGGAAGCCAACATTCGTGGCGTTATTGCCGACATACGGCCCCATATGCTCGAAAAAGTGGTTGAAAATTGGACCTGTAGAATTGGCTTTATTCGAGCCAGCCGCGACGGCCACATCCCCGAAATCATATTTAAACATTAATGGCATAAAATTATCCTTCCAATAAAGCCAAATTGATGGACATTAAAACGATTTTCTTGTGTTTTATTTCAATTCGAAGTTCTATATCCCTAAAAAAAACACCCGATATGTATATATACCATAGAGTAATCTCATTCTAGAGAGAATATTTGGCTCATTTGACGTTTCCTTTCATACTCGTCTTGATGTGGTCGGTGTGCTAGAGAGATGTTTGACGAAAAGTGACATACACCAGGTGGAATTACAATAACTTCATGCTTTAATTTTTCATGTCGTTTTGGTGATAAACTGTGAAATTTAAATGTGGTTTAAACTTTTTTATTGACTGTTATTGTTAGCATACATTTGTATTGTATTTAACACAATAATTTTAACACACAAAACGAAATGCCGTTGTTGTTATTTTGTTCGTTGTTTTGAACCATTGCCTCTATCTGGTATAAGTAAAGCAATTCTTTTCAACATCGAACCTAAATATCACACCAGGCCAAATGTCATAAATTTGGTGAGAGAACTATTAGGTCTACTACAAGTATTAGTCTATGATATATACCATTACAATTGGCATCCCATTCCACAAACTGCAGTTGGGTTACCTGAGCAAATGGAAATTAAAAATTTTTTAATTGTCATTTCAAACAATGGTAATTCTTTTGCATTTGCATTAGATAAAGTAAAAAAAATAAATGGTTTCCCATTACATCCCATGAAGGGACCGGGGAGAACTTCTCACAATCACTGAGCTGTGCGCTTTCCAGTTTTTACTCACTGATTGGGACCTACAGTTTTACACCGATTCCGACCGGTATTTTGAGAAGCTTTTTCATGGCTATATACTCGATAGTGTCGCCGTCACTATGCGAGGTGACCGCCGCCGAAAGAAATTTTAGGTGGTCAGAGCAGGGTTCGAACCCAGGATCTCATGTACAAGAGCCGCGCACACTAACCATTGCACCACCGACGGCCTTAGATAAAGTAATGAACATTAAAATCCAATGCAAATTAAAAAATCCCAACACCGCTCATGACAACCGGGAACTCAATAACGATCGGCAGTAGCAACTAAAATGGGACCAAGTCTACCGACAACTCGCCAAGGAAAAAGTTGTTTTTACCCCTCTATTGATTTAATTAAAATGGAGTGTCCCAGTCCACGGTTCCCGAGATATGGGGCCTCCAAAGGTCCAAGGTATATCCAGGTTTATATCTCGCATCATTAATCCGATCAGGCCAATGTATGTATTGATGAAAAGCTCTTGGAAATAATTAAAAAATATTTAATTATATTACGCCTTTGAGGACCAATTTCAAAATTTTGATTTTTGACGTCTCCTTTTTTGTCAAAAACGTCATTATGTAGAAATATCACCTACTACGTCAAGGTATGCATAAATGTATATAGTCTTATGGACATAACTTTCGCCTTTAATACAAAATATCTATAGCATGCGCAAATAACCCTTCAAAGACCAGAGATATTCAAGTCTAAACTTCATTAATTTTTTTTTTAAATATCGCTATATTATGAAATTTAGAGTAAGAAATCATAAACTTTAGGTTTTATATGATTTTTTAATAGAGAATTAGGAAATGAACGATTTCATTGGTGCCATTACTTTCACATCCGATGCCTGTGAGTCGAGATATGCCTATTTTTCTATATTTCAATACCCATACAATCTATCGAAATTTTTTTCTTTTACAAATATTCATGTATGGGTACTCAAATCAGAGGAAATCTTCTCACGATTTCATTGGTGGTATCTCCGCGTTGCTCGTACCGCGTGGTAGTCCTATTTGAAATCTAAATATTTATATTCCACCTAGTCGCCCGGCCGGGCTCGTTACGTTATTTATATTTATTCCGACACCTACTATTCAAAATGTTATTTTTTCAAAATAATTTTTATATTTTTTTAAACTTCAATATCTCTGGTCTTTAAAGAGTTATTCACGCATGATATATTTCGTATTAAATGTTAAGGTCTGTTCTATAAGACTATATACATACATTATGCATGCCTTAATATAGGATATATTTGGACAAAATTACGTTTTTGACAAAAAAGACGTGGTCAAAAATCGAAATTTCGAAATTGTCCCTCAATGGGTTAATAAAGTTAAATTTTTTGAAGCCATTAGGAGGGCATATCCGACAGCTTTCCACCGATATATGTATATATTGACCTAATCGGATTACTGATGCGAGAGATATGCCCAGCTATACGTTGAACCTTTGGAGCCCCATATCTCGGGAACCGTGGACCGGGACGGGGAACAGAATATATTGTTCGACTCTGCGTAAGTAGTTTTAGCGGTTAGGAGGGCATATCCGACAGCTTTCCACCGATATATATTGACCTAATCGGATTACTGATGCGAGAGATATGCCGAGATAACCGTGGACCGGGACGGGGAACAGAATATATTGTTCGACTCTGCGTAAGTAGTTTTAGAGGTTAATTAGATTTTTGTATCGATCTCAGAGTTGTCGGTAAAATATACCTACAGTATGTCAAGAAAGAGTTTTGACATAGTAGTTATATTGAATTGTAAAGAATTTGTTTTCAAGAAACAACTGTTTTTTTTGGTATTGTTAAATTTTTTTTATTAAATTTATTTATTTGTAACCACTATTGCTTAATTCCAGCACAAATGAAAACAATTTCACGAGATTATAGGAAATAAAAAGAGAAATCCAAAAAAAACTCGAAATCAATGTGTCACGAAAGTGTTTTTACAATTAGGCAAATTTTATAAAATCATAAGAAAACCAAATCAATTCAATGTTTAATATTTAGTATGGTAAATATTTGCAGCAACAACAGCTTGTAGTCGTCTCTACATCGAAAAAATTAAATTCTGCATGTCGTAGTCGTCCGGTATTTTATACCAATCTTCCAATATTACAGTTTTCAGCTCTGCTCGACCTTTTGGGTCCCGTTTGGCTACCTTCTTCTTCCAATAAGCCCATAAATTTTCAATAGGGTTCAAGTCCGGGCGTTGGGCAGGCGTGTCTAATACGTTGTTGCAGTTAAAAAGGAGCCACATCTTAACCTGATGCTCCTTATCTTTTGGGTCATTATCCTGGTAGAAGTTGAATTTGGGTTTGTTGTCATTAGTGAAGCCAAATTTTTGCACACTTGATATCAAATGACCCTTCAATATATTTAAATAATGCTGTGATCCATGGAATTTTCTATAAATACTAAATCTCCAACTCCCTTGCTGGAAATGCACCCCCACACCATTACCGAAAATTTGGCAAATTGTACAGTTGGTAAAATATTGTGGTTTCTTCATGCTTCAAGGGGCTGACGCCATACTCTATTGGGTCCATCATTGTAGTAAAGCATAATCTTAGTCTCATCATAAAATATAACATCATTCCAATAGTCATCAGGTTTCTCAACATATATTTTCGAAAACGATAACCTCTTTTCAATATTTTGTGCTGAAAGGAATGGTTTTCTTCGAGAGACTCGCGATGTGTACTGGTTCCTTTTTAATATATGTCTTATTGTTTCGTGGGAAACTTGCACACCACATTCTTCGTTGATTTCCCTTGCAAAAGTTCTGGTCGAAATTTTTGGGTTTCCATCTATTTTTCTTATCAATATACATACGTTCTATCCGTTTCGATACTTTCGTTGGGCGGCCGCTGGTTGGCTTTGGTTCCAAGCGACCCTTGTTTTTGGCGGGATTTAAAATATTATATACTGTTTGCCTTGTTAAGGAAAACATCTCGGCCAACTCTTGCACACTTTTACCCATATGGTGATTATAATACATCAACTGGATAACTTCAAATGATATTCGTTTGCCAGGCATCCTAACCTCTCAGTAATAATATCACTACTGAAGTATTTATCAAACAAAACTCATCTAGATCACTAAGAACCTGCCTAATCGACAAGCACAGTTACGCGTTATTTTTGTTGTTGTTTGTGTTCTGTTTCATCTTTCACAGGTATTATTATTTTTTTGCTACAGTTCGATGGTCGAGATGCCAATTAAGGGAAACGCATAAAAATACAAACCAATTTACAACAGAATATGTTGTTGTTTCAATGAATAATATCAAAGAAACAATTTTGTTCTAGTGTCCAAACACTTTCTTCACATACTGTATGCCCTAAAATTAATTTGTTTCCCTAAAGATTACCCCATATAAAATGCATTATTTCCTCGCTTTACAATTATTTATGAGAATACAGGAAAATAAATGATCACTAAATACATAGAAAAATTCACTTGTGACACCATCTAAATTCGGTTGTAACATCCTCTAATTTGGCTGTGGCAACCTCTACTTTGGCTGTGACAATCTCTAATACGGCTGCTATAACCTCCAATTCGGTTGAGGCAACCTCCTTTAACTCGGCTGAAACAACCTCCGATTCGGCTGTATGACCTCTAGTGTGGTTGTTACAACATCTAAATTCCGTTGCAGCTACTTGGGCTTCCTCAACCGAAATTTTCTGTAAGTGTATGCCCTTAAAAATTTACAAAAATCAAACATGTACTCATTTCTTCTCCCCACTGTATGACCGTAAAGTGAATTTAAGTCGCATTTTGGCGTCGTCCCAACCATGTGCGTTTTTTAATGCCTTTTTAGATAAGTTGCAAATAAATTATATTGATAACACAAATTAGAAAACGCACAGCTTACTGATTGTGACAAAACTTTAGCCAAGCTGGAATGGTAAACCAAGGAATTGATTTCCTATTCCATTTTTCCCATCTATTCACTAAACGGAAGTCCGTTTAAATTATAGGAACGTTTATTATTATAATTATATATATTATATAAAGTATAGGACTTATATTATATATAAAGTACAAGCAGAAAAACAATGATCCAAAACAGTCCGAATTTGAAAAACCAAAACAAATTAGATAATTACACATATGTACATATTAGTCATTTTACAACCAACCAATTCATTTGTTTTTCATCTGTATACAAATGTTGATGGCTGAGAAATGTTTTTGTATTCATTCATTGTTTCACCACTACCATCACCAGCAGACTTAACTAAAATAACGTCATCACCCCCCGAAAAACGCAATTAATATCCAAGTAGTTGAACTTCTCTTGTCTTCAAAAGACAATACAAAGAGCTTGCTCAAACATTTTCTCTGAATTAAATCTGATATGTACAAAATTTCGTTTATACTCATTGCTTACCATCTTTTTTATAATTTTGAGAACAAAAATATTCCTACAAAGAGAAAATCAATAAGTAAAGAACTTGCAACACTTTAAACAAAGGCAGGAACACCGGCCAAATGTACAACAACGATAACCAAAACAGCAAAGAAAAATCACATACATTGAAACCCCCCCTCAATTGGGTATACAACCACCACCCCACAACAAATCTTCAGCCCTTTCAGCTAAAACACAACCTCTTGCCAACTCTCCTCTACACTTTGCTGGCACAGCCATCTAACATATATACATACATATGTATATATTTCCAATATCCTATGCACTTTATACCAGCATTTTACTTCTTTGTTGGCACCCTGTCTGGGGATATTATAGACGCACGCATTACACTTATCACTCACTACTCTACTACCCCAGGGGGGGCCACAGCGTAGCTATGCTGCAACCTAACTGCCACCCACTTTTTCACACAAAGTGTAGCGAAGAAAATTGATTTTTTCTCTTTCTGTTACTGCGAATTCAGCAAGAAATTCATGAATTTCATGCACCATTTTTTACACTTGCTGCGGATTACCTTCAATTTGTTGAGGAAAATCCATAATAATCACAAACGTCTGCACTTTCAATCGTAATTTAATCAAATATTTTTCTATTATTTATTAAATTTCACATTTTCTTGTTAGCACTATAAGAATTTTCTTGTGTTCGGTGTTATAAGTAGAGGCTGATGTTAAATACTACGTTTGCCTCACTAATGTACACAGTTGGATTTGAGAGTATTAATATTAACAATTTATATACAAAGTACGTATACATGCAACCCAGTGCTGGTTCTGAGAAAAAAAAACAAAGCCAGTGATGTATTTTAATTCATCAATTTCCGGTTTCAGTAACATAAGCATTACAGTTAGGGGTTTCACAAGCTGTCGTACTTGGTCGTATTTTTATACAAGAGTTGTAAAATGTTTGTTGTTGGCTTCCACATAAAACTAATAGACGACAATACAATCGCGAATGATATGTTTATTGCTTGTCGTGTTTTAATAGTGATGTTCTTGTACCGTGTTTGTTGTTACCGAATACATTTGATAAGTAACAGCTGTTGTTGTTATTTATTATGGATTATTTTGTGATATTATTTTAGTGATGGTATTATTATTATGTTATAAGTGATGATTTGTCCGACCTTTCGTATTATATTCAAAAATTAAATTGTTAATTTGTATTCCTATTAATTATTATTATTAATTAATAATTGTATTTATCTTCCTGACTATGCTACCCAAAGGGTAGCGAAATATCGAAGAATAAAATTAATTAAAAATACCAAGACCAAACGCTCGAATTTGAATTTTTGAAAGTACCGGCTTTACGGGCTAGACGCTGCTGAAGTTGATGATTCACAAACATAGAAACGATCGTCCTGCGAATGTGAGTCCGCGGGATTTCAATTTTTAGGGGGTGGTGTGGTGTAGTGGTTAGAGCTCCAAACTTCCAACCAGAGGTCCAAGTCGATGCAAAAAAGTCGGCGGCGGCGGCTGGGCAAAAAATGGTCGGCGACGGCTCTAAGCCGGCTTGAGCCGAAGATTTTTCTAAAACAAATTTTATTGTTTTTGTTGATAGAAAATGGCTGCAAATCTATGCAGCACATTTCAGGCAAACGACAAGCATTTTGAAACTTATTGATTTTTGTTGTCTGCGAACTTAAAGCATTTTTAGTCATAACTTCGTTTTTTTTTATAGCTGGCAGACTTGACATCAATATTGTGTATTGAACGTAAATGGTTCAAGTAGTTACTTGTTGAAGTAGACTTCCCAAAACTAGATATAGAATTATAATTTAGTCTAAGTATACATATATATGAACATATTACACTGATAAATTACTTACCCTTTTAAAACCATATTCTCTTGATCAAAACATAATCTGCAAAATTTATATTGTTCAAGTATTTTTCTTTTGTCAATGTACATATCTCCGAAATACTTTCAACACTCAGACATTCCACATTCATTGACAACTACTTTAGCTTTTTCTTTTAACTCGGACTTTCGTTTAAAAAGATTATCATAGTGGGCAATATCAGCGGAGTGCAATATGTATTTATTGTAATTAGAAGATTCTCCAAAGTCTGAATCAGATCTGCTTTGATCTATAGCTTGATTGTTTTTGGCAAATTCCTTTGAAAAATAACTTTTAATATTTTTTTGCGTCATTTTGCAGACTGTAATTATCACATACATATAAACACGTACACCAAAGAATAGTGAAAATAATAACGGGAGTTTTTCCAATTCCTATAGTTGCAAGTGTTGCCATAGCGTAATTTAAAATTATAAGGCTGCCAGATTAATGTTAAATAGCCGAATAGTACTTATGGGAATATTTACAATATATTAGAGGAAACAAATATATATAAATCAATATTAAATTTTCGAAATATCGACTAAGCTGGTCAAGTCGGCTAGCAAATATTAGCCGAAAGCAGCCGCATTGTTCGGCGGCGGCTAATGCTCTAAAATTAAAGTCGGCGGCGGCGTCAAGCCGGCTTTGCGCCGCCCGGCTTGGACCTCTGCTTCCAACCGAAGTAGAACATGACTGTTATGTCTCATTGTAAATATTACATTAATATGGCAGCACTGAATGTATACCAAATGTCATCTCAATCGCATTCTCTCTTTTATATTAGTATTCTCTAAGTCTCATTACACTTGTTAAATAAATGTAAACTGAAACACACTATTACGCGTTCTAATCATTTCAACATTATCGATACCGGCAAAAGATAGAAAAACGACTATGAAATTTTATTGCGGTTTCGAGTTTTTAAAAATAAGAGACTTCAATCCCCTCCAGAAAAATTCATTCAAAAGAAGCCCCCACCCCTTGACATCCAGAGAAAAAAGTACGAGAAAGTGAAAAGGTCAGAGTCTCACGAATGATCATGAAACGCCTCCTACTGGGAAAAATGTTAACTCAAAGCAAGGGTCATCACCATTTAGCACGGATACTCACCACTACACAATCACAGGGTTGCGTTGCTTCTCGGTAACGACAGATGGCAGCCCCATCATCCTGGGACGGGCTACAGCAGACTAGTCGCCTCATAGACCAATACATACATAGATACTTTTATTCGCTCAATAAATTTAACGTCGTAGGCTCGGTGGAAAGTAAACATTGGATGGTGGAAAACATGGGTTCAATAATACCAGATAAGTCAACAAAAACGTGCAAAATACATTTAATTTTGTCAGTTCTACACCAAAACTACAGGAAAAAGTTAAGTGAACATATTTTGTAACTCCACCTGGTGTAAGGTAACTTTAAATTTAACTGCTCTCATTTCCTCAGACCTACGGCGAAGAGTGTGAAATGAAACGTCAGATGAGAGAATAAAAGTATATATGTATGTATTGGTCTATGAGTCACCTCCCTGTAGGAAGTCTGGGGACAAGTGTCTCCATGTCACCACTTTTGTCAACTATTATGATGACATTGTGGACAATTTGTCTACAGCTTGTCTACAAATATTTGTCTGTGTAGAGAAATTTATTACAGATGAACGTCAATGCTTCTTCTTCTTTTTCATTGTTTCGCTTTGTTTGGTTGTGAAAACACGTGGTGTCGCGTACATTTAGTTGGAAAATAATTTAAAAAGAAAAAGTAAGTTTTAAAAGTGAATTTTGAATATTACAGTATCTGCTAAATGTATTAGAGCCCACAAAAAGACTGATAAAATTTTGTTTTAATGTAATTTAGATAATAAATTTGATTTTAATTTTGAATTTTACGTCTATTCCAAAATTTACTATTTTGGTTCCAAAAGTACCACCTAGTAAGTAGTTCTTATGTCAGTAGTTCATTCTCAATGACAAGCACATGTTAAATGTCAATAGAATTTTACATTGCCTGGGCTATATTTGGTTAGTAGTACTGGTGACACAGTCAATAGTAAGTCAGTACTGTTTCACTATAGACATTTCCTACAGGGCTACTTACATATGTAGCTTGAAATCAACTGATTAGAGAAACTGAAACAAGCCAATGTAATGGACAACAGCATACGGCAACAACGTTTGGCACACGGAATAGGATGCGAATTGCGCAATGGAATGTACGAACTCTTCGTGAGGCGTCAAGGCTTGCACAACTAGAACACTAAATATTAAAGTATAAGATCGAAGTCTTAGGCCTAATTTTTGAGTGGAAAATCATCTTTGATCAACGATCACACATAATTTAAACTCTGAATTCATTTTGTAGGTCAATAGTTAATTGCTGTTGAAACAGCCAATGTTGGGCATTTAAACTATGATCAAGTGACCATATGATTTTGACAGAAAACAAAAAGATGAACAAACACAAATTTTCTTTAATTGTTAATGTGAACAATTATAATAACCATCCTAGTTGAAATAACATAAAAACGTATCATTTAAATCGCAGTTCAGTGAGAACTTAATTTCTGCTTAAATATTATCCAATTTCATTAAATATTTTGTATTTTATCACTTCACTTTTCTTTTGCTAATGGCGTCAACTTGGTGCATTGTAACGATTAGCCGATAATTTATGAATACCGGTTATTTTTCGTAGCATTTGCCATATAGGTAGTAAGATAATTTGACAAAGCACTGAAAAACTGCTTTTGTATTTAAAGTCAGATCAAGCATAAATCAAAATCAAATGATTACCAATTTAAATAGCCAGTTAAAAATTGGGCCTTAGGAATAAGCGAAATGAGATGGAATGACAATGGGAAACTGATCACGGTAAATGGTCATACTGTACTCTATAACGCAAGAGTAAATGGCGGCGAAAGTGGAGTTGGAATCATAACATCGAAAAAATCAAGAACTCCTTTAATACATGGAAAACATTATCGGAACGTGTAATAATGGCTCGCTTCAGAAGTAGAGTAAGACATATTACAATAGTACAGTGCTATGACCCAATAGAAGACGCTGAATATACTATGAAGGATGAATTCTACGCACAAGTAATAGCCATGCTCAATGAGGTCCGAAGACATCATCATACTCATGGGTGATATTATCACAGGCAAAATCAAGATCAAAATTAAATGTTAAAGAAGAATCATCAGGCATACAAGACGAAGACGGCCCTACCTACAGCAATTCCAGAACAATGCAGCTAATATCGCACTAACCATGGGAATTCGTGAATAGCTACCAACATAAATCATGGGAAGATATCACAGCGACATATAATCAAGTCGCAAAAGAAATACTGGGTGTAGTGCAACTACACAGGAAATCTTGGATATCAGATGACACTTGGAACCCAAGAATTGAACTGAAACTGCAGTTAAACAACAACAATACTATAAGGCAGCTAAACAATAACAATACGACGAGGCAGCGATACCAACAGCTGGCGAAACAAGTAAAGAAAGCTTCAAGAAGAGACAACAGAAAGTTCTTGGAATGGCTAGCAACATTAGCAGAAGAAGCAGCTGATCAGAATAATATGGGAAAACTACACCAGACGATCGACTCTCACAAATCGAAAGTGTAATAGGAACCAAGCAGTTGCTGATCGTAATGGTACATTACTAACCAACAAAAGCACGCAGACGCAGAGATGGAGAGAACATTTCAATGAAATTAGCAACGTCATAGACGCTACTGGGGACAGCGAAATAGATCAGAGTAGCCCCGAGGAAAATGACTTAAGAATATCGAGCAACCCTTCCAATCTGAATGAGATAAAATAGGCGATTTTAACATTGAAAAATAATAGAGCAGAAGGTGAAGATGGATTGGCTGAACTTCTACAGCCTCACATCACATAGGTATGGGAGGAAAAATACTGTCTCTGTCTCCAACTTGGAAGAAATGTCTCGTTATAAAGTTACCAAAAACTGGAGACTTGAAAAATTGTAACGGCTTTAGAGGAATTACTCTGCTTAACACCATATGCAAGATACTCGCAGTCATAATACAGGGAATGCTTCAAAGCAAGATAGAGAACATATTGCGACACGAACCAGCAGCCTTCCGGCCAAATAGAAGCTGCGTAGATCAGGCCAATACTCTTCGCATTATTATAGAACAATCTGTAGAATGTTGTAGACCACGGTATCTATTGTTCGTTTACTTCAAGAAAGCGTTTGATATCATCACGCGGACTGCCATATGGAAAGCATTGAGAAGAAATGTACTCCAGAAAATAATTCGAATAATTAGATCTAAGTACGAGGATGCAGAATTCTCAGTTCTTCGCAACGGGAATATTAGTCAATCTCAGCGATACACAATCCTGCCGTATGACATAATGAGCGAAGTCTGATCAAAGAGAAGAGAATAATATGGAGTCACTCACGCCAATTCGAAGATCTGAATTATGCGGATGACATTTGAATACTCTCGCATAAGATCTCCAATTTTTTGGAAAGAGTGTCTCGAAATGTAGGACTTGAGATAAATATCAAGAAACCCAAAGCCATGAGAATCAGCAATACTAGCGCAGAAATCATCATGCTATAAGGTCAACCAGTCGAGTATGTAGATAGATTCTACTATCTAGGAAGTATAATGTCTACAAACAGCGGCGCAGATACAGACGTAATCAATAGGCTGAATAAAGCGAGGGCGACATTCGGGAGGCTGCAGCCAGTATGGATAAGCTCACACATATCCAGACGAACTAAGCTCAGAAAATTCAACTCATGTGTTAAATAAACTCTGTTCTACGGTAGTGAAACCTAGCTTGTATCGCATAACATCACGCAAAAGGCAAAAGCATCAGGTATTCGTCAACAAGTGTCTCAGTATCATATGCAAAATATTCTGTTCTAACACCATAAGTAACACAGAACATGACCAATGATAAAACCATACAGAAGCTGATAAAGCATAGGATGGCGTTTGAGTGGAATCCTCATGGCTCAAGAAATCGTCGTCGAGCAAGAAACACGTGGAGACGCACAATAATCCAAGAACTAAGGCAAAACAATTAAACATGGGTAGAAGCAAAAATAACAGCGGTGAATCGTGTAAGATGGAAATGCTTTGTGGAAGCCATATTCTCCCAAGAGGAGTAACAGATAACGTTAACTAGAGGTCTAGTGCCGGTTAGTAGCTTATCAGAACGATAAATGCAAACAGCTGGCAACTGTTGACACAACTGTTTTCTTTCATGTTGTTATGATTTAAGTATTTGGTTTTTTAAAACTGATTTGCGTTCTTCCACCAGGGGGTGGATTCTAGTTCTGTGAAAACTTTTCAGTGATAATTCCTGTACCTAAAATAACATTGGAGTTCTTTTTCATTTCACAGAAACAGAATCGACCCCAGGTCAACAAGTATACATATGTTCCTCGCGAACTGAGAATGCAAACTTACCCTTTGAAGAAATTACACTTTGCACAAAAACAATAATAAAGTAAACAACTGATATCTTACATTACTGACAACTATAGTCATACAGTTCATCAGAGTTGCCAGCGTCTAACATCCTGTTAAATAAACCGGAGTATGAGGAAATGAAAAACCTTAACAGGCAGTATATCGTTCCGATACATTTAAGTACTTTACAAACTAGTATGCCAGATATTGAGAAAATGGCCCTTATTCTTTTAAGTTCGGCAATTATCTTTTTGTTTTATTACCTATAATTGCGTTTAACTGTGTGGGGCAACTTTGTTTTTCAATACTATTTAATCAAAATCGTGATTTAATTGGTTTCGGAAATAGCTGTTTAATTTAACACTTGGCAACCCCAAAACGCAGATAACAAAAGAATTAACAAATATTGTTAACTTTTTACCAGAAATTTACCATCTACCCTTACCTACCTATTGGAAATCGTAGCGTATCCTTTTTTTCGACAGCCTTAAGGGCGCATTTCACACCCGTCATTTAAAAGCTCTCTGAAAATTTTCATATTAAATGGCATTAAATGATCTCATGTACAAGAGGCGCGCACACTAACCACTGCACATCAAAACGACATGAAAAATTTTAGTATTTTTGTAATTCCACCCATAGAATAACACATACGTAGAAGGTTTTATTCGCTCATCTGACGTTTCATTTCACACTCTCTCGGTAGGTCTGTGGAAATGAGAGCAAATTAAATTTAAAATTTACATACACCAGGTGGAGTTACAAAATATGTTCACTTAACTATTTCCTGTCGTTTTGGTGTAGAACTGAAAAATTTAAATGTATTTTGCACTTTTTTGTTGACTTTTAACGTTGGTATTCATTTGTATTGTATTTAACACAACTAGTTTGCCACAAAAACACGAAATTCGGGTGTAGTTCCTTTGCGGATCGCTGTATACTATTGCCACCATCTGGTATTATTGAACCCATATTTTCCACCCTCCACTGTGTAATTTCCATCGTACCTATGACGTTTAATTTATTGAGCGAATAAAAACTTCTATAGTATGTGTTATTCTATGATTCCACCTGGTGTATGTCAATTTATGTCAAATAACTCTCTATCGCACCGACCCATAGACGAATACATACGTAGATACATTTATTCTCTCAATAAATTAAACGTCATAGGTACGGTGGAAAGTAAACATTGGATGGTGGAAAGGTCCAACAAAGGAACAACAACCGAATTTCATGTTTTTGTGGCAAACTAGTTGTGTTAAATACAATACAAATGTATACCAACGATAAAAGTCAAAAGTCAAAATACATTTAAATTCTACAGTTCAGTTCTACAGTCAGTTCTACACCAAAACGACATGAAGAAGTTAAGTGAACATATTTTGTAACTCCACCTGGTGTAAGTTAATTTTAAATTTAATTTCTCTCATTCCCACAAACCTACGACGAAGAGTGTGAAATGAAACGGCAGATGAGAGAATAAATGTATCTATGTATGTATTTGCCAATGACGTTTAATTTATTGAGACATACATAACATAAAATTATTTTTTTTAACTATCTAGAAGTTCTATAAAACTACCACACATACAAACGACGTGGAAGAAAAAAGCAACTGAAACCAAACATAAAGTAATGGATAAGAGTCTCCATCCCTCTCTTAGCTTTCTCTTGCGGTCTCCGATGTAGTTGGATATTTCATTCAGTTGCTGTTGTATGTTACCTTTTGATAATAGATTAATATTATACGACATGCTTCAACTCGCTTTAAATTTTTTGACTGAAGGGAATCGAACGTCTGGGGTTTGATAAACAAAGAATAAATATATGAACACCGTGAATGCAAAACTTTAAAATGGAGGATTTTGTTTGACCGTCAGACGTTCAATTCCTTTCGGCAACAACAAAGTGAAACGTTAGATGAGAGAGTTGGAACATCCCGTATATGTTAATATCTGGTTTTGGTTGGACATAAAACGGAGAGAAATAAAAGCGAATGCGTATTTTCTTTAGATGCAACCAACATAAAACACTATTTAGCTATCGTTAGTATCAATTAAATTATATTTATACTTAGTTTGTTGTGTAGTTTGCTTCTAATTGTTTATAGTTCATAGTTCATTCTTCTATCTACTCTGTTCACTATCACTGAGCCATCAGACACCTCTCTAGCATCTCGATTAGAAGCCAGACATTTTTTCGACATTATCGGTAGCATCTTTGGTTGTGTTTGGACACTAAATATTACTATTTGATGCCAATAGTAAATGAAGCTACCATCTGGCAACCCTAAGGTTTTTTTAGCGATACCGGGTTGTATTTCGTTAACCCAACTTCCGGCAGCATTAGAAAACTGTTAACATTTAAAACAAAATTTGGACCCTATTAAAATACATTTAATAGTGTCATAGTAGAGAGTTTAAATGAAAATGTAGAAACAATTACAAATTATTTATTTGCTAATTCATTTCAAATAATTTATTATCTCTTCTTGCTGAGTTTCGTGTGGTTTGTTGCGATTTTTAATTTTTGTTATTCTTGTTTCAATTCTTCTTCTCTGCCTTTAACCTTTTGTACAATTGTCAACGCATTCATGCATTTGAAATGCAAATGTCATCCATCAAGTCATGTTAACTAAAGAAACCTTACAAATTGAAATTCAACCGTTGTACCTTGATATCAAACATAACGTAAACTACTACTAGTCTTTAGGAAAATATCAAATAAAATCAACTATTAAATTGAAAAAATTAAGGAACAACCAGTGTAAATAGTGTATATATATTTAAATAAAATCAATGTTCAATATACGGGAAAAATACAAGTTCTATCTATCAGCGCCGTCAAAACGTGTCTTAATCATACCGTCAAAATCGCCTAAACGTGCCGTAAACCCATTTTAATACCTTAACATTGAAAAAGAAACCAACACCAGACAACGTTAGTTAGAAATCTAAAATCGGCATATCTACATACATACATACATACCTACAAATCTATGAGAAATTTTTAGTGTTCAATAATAATAAAATACAACAAATTAAAATAAATAAAATGTTTGCAATTTCAAATCAATTGAAACAACACAAATTTCTAATAATTAGTATAATCTATTGTTATCTATTGGAAAAATCAATATTGCTGTGCAATTGTGTTCATGGTTATAGGTACATATCTCAATGTGTATATTTCTATATCTCTATACAAATATGAAAGTACATTGCGAGTAGTTTTATGCTTAAATATCTAGTATCGTGCGTATCAGACCTTTGCAACATTTTCGGTTATTAAAGGCCATCTCCTTCAATATTTTATTATGAGCCACTTGTCATATTCAGCACATTAGACTGTCTCCCATGTCTCAATGGTTGACCATACGTCATGTGTGATGCGTAATCGTATATGACATGTAACATGGAAAATATTAGAAATTGTTTAGGAATCTCCATATTTTTTGTCTATTCTTGTTTTTAAGCTTACATGTTATTTCTTAGTTTGTTTAATGTTACAAGGTTTACCATATCTCAAAGTGAATACAAGAAAGAAATACAAAGAATTATAATTTACTTACATGCTTGCAAGTGGATCTAGTGCACAACGTTGAAATGCTTACAAATAAACGTCAAAGTGACATAATGTAAATAATACTGATGCAATTCTATCTTCATAGTCGAGAATTTAAAAAATACAATAAAAATATTCTTTGTGTACATAGCATAAAATCTTAAATTTTGGGAGCATAGTTTTAGGCGCAAGCTTAAGGCAATGTTACATTGTGATTTTGAACTGAAAAGTGTTCCTGCCTAAAATAGATGGCAAAGTACGTTGGCCGTCGATGGTGCGAGGGGTAGTGTGCGCAACTCGTGTACATTAGACTATGGGTCTGATCATTGATCTGACCCCCTTACGTTATTTTCTACGACGGCCTCCTCGCTTAGTGCCGGTGTAATCGAGTAATAAGGCATGAAAAATCCGATTCGGAACCGGTGTAAAACTGTAGGTTTATGTTAGTGAGTGTTAAAGTAAGAAGCGCACAGCTCACTGATTGTGAGAAGTTCACGACTGTCCCTTCATTAGATATAATGGGAATATAACCAGTACCAACTTATAAGCCTGGTACTCAGGTCGTTCGCGCGAAATTAAGAATTATCTAAACTCAAATATATTGAATAGAGAAGAGGTGATATGTACTTTATACGTATATATGATACCATCATGCAATGCAACTTTAAGTGGAAATTATGAAAAAAAAACTAGCAATCCATTTTGAAAATAAAAAATCCTGTTTTGAAATATGTAACTCAAAAGGATATTTCACCTTTTTGAGGTTATTGCAAGGACTCTTGACAAATTATGACAGAATTTGTGGATTCTGCTTCTCGTTTCCGTTACTATAGGCCAAGAACATGTATTATAAGTATACTTGCCAAGAATAATTTGAATATATATATATTGAATATTTATTTAACTATTTAACATTAGCATTTCCAGTCAGGAGACGCACAATAGCCAGTGGCCGTCGGTGGTGCAATGTGTAGTGTGCGCGCCTCTTGTACATGAGTTTCTGGATTCGATCCCTGCTCTGACCAGTCTGACCAATTTCTTTCGTCGACGGTCACCTCGCATAGTGAGGTATTGAGTATTTAGCCATGAAAAAGCCTCTCCAAATACCGTTCGGAAACTGTAGGTCCCAATCAGTGTGTGAAAACTGGAAAGCGCACAGCTCAGTGATTGTAAGAAGCTCTCCCCTGTCCCTTCATGGGATGTAATGGGAAACCATTTATTTATTTTTAGACGCACAATAGCCACTTCTGGTTAGCGTCAGCCTATATGCCCTATAAATATGGGAAAGATAAAATGGGTCTCGTTATGAGTGCGGGCGTCAGTGGGAAATGGGTCAATTCGAGAGAACTAATATAAATGATAGATGAGCGACACGTTTAGAGTATGGTTTTTTCACTAACTTTTATGTTTGTAATAGAGATGAGCGCGAGTCAAGTGATTGGCAGGAGTATGAGTAGGACCAAATTTTGCTCACGAGAGCGTGCGTGAACGTGAGAAGCTTAAAAATCTTTGTGCGTGAGTCCAATCTTTGCGTGAGGAGTGTTCGTGAGCACAGATTTTGCGTGAATCACACATACTTCCGAACGTTTGATTTCATTATTACTTTTTTTTTTTTTTTTTTTTTTTTTTTTTTTTTTTTTTTTTTAAATCGAGCGAACCCATCGCCGCCACTCTTACCCGCCCCTACCGACCGAGAGGGCCACGTCCCCATAACGTGAGGACAGCGTACACATTATAGACCGGTCTATAACGGGAGAGCAAGGATTATAAGTTCACACGTTACAACCAACTACAGAAATTCTTCACCAGTTGGTATTACACTAACATAAATAAGTATAAAAGCACATCACGAGATATTAACATAAGATACTTCAATATATAATAATTACGAGCAAAACGAAAACCAAATCATAAATCAGACCAGATAGTAAGGATAAAGTAAATTAAATTTACATATGTACGTCAACGAATATACAGCACTAATGCAATCTTAAACAAAGTATTTTTGGCAAACTTCTAATATCATTTCCCTCTTACAAAGCTTTGCTAATCATATTCTGTATTGCAAGGAGCTCAGCTACAAGCGAAGGACTGTTTTCTACGTCTGGATAAATTCTAGTGGAAATAAGAAGCAAACTTCTTTAAGATAAAAGTGATAAAATGTTATTCCTGTATAAAAGGGCTTAGTTTATTTGCTAAATTTATTAACAACGACACATAATTTAACTTTGGTATTTGCATTTAAGTGTAGTAAAGTCTAATACCTGAATTTGATCAAATTTAATGTATAAGTAAGTACGAAATTGCTTGGATATAAATACTTACTTTACTTACTTATCCGGTCTCGAACAACCCCGAGGGGTCAGGGACCTCACAAAACGAAGATAACATATTTCGCCAACCAGTTCGATCTTTTGCTTTATTTCTCCAGTTTGCAATACCAAGTGTTCGCAGGGATTCGTCAACCTGATCCTTCCAGCGGAGTCTTGGTCTTCCTATCTGTCGTCTTTATTCGAGTTCGGTTTCGAAAACCCTTCGTTCTGGTTCGTCTTCTCTATTAAGATGTTAAAGATCTTGTGTGAGGCCTCGCTTAGTTTCGAAAGATTCGGTAAGGTCCTTACCAACTTTCACTGCGGATTTGGTGTTCGTCAAGGTCATCCTGCAAAGGTGTTTGAGTTTTGCAGGAATACTATTAACCTTTTTTAAATATGGGACATAGTACACTGAGACTCCAATCGCCGGGCATGCATTCATCTAACCAAATTTTGCTAATGAGCTGATGCATGCACCTTATCAACTCATCACCGCCAGCCTTAAACAGCTACGCCGGTAATCCATCGGCTCCTGCGGCTTTGTTGTTCTTAAGCCGGGCAATAGCTGACCTCGTCTTGGTTAGGAGGGGGACAATCGACGTCGTCGTCCATATTGTGATCGATTGTCCCATCGTCATTGGATATCTCAGGTACTAGTAGCGCGGAGAAATGCTCTCTCCATGTTCCCAACATGATTTACGCTGCAAATATTTCATAATTAATCCTCTTCGCACTGTTACGTTTGTTTCTTAAAATTATCGAAATGTTAAAATTACGATCCCAAACAATGATGTCAACATTTTAAAATTAACAGGCTATTTGCTAATGCCGTACACAAATAAATCAAATTAATTAATTCTATATTTTGTTAGAAACATCACAGATAGTGACGAAGCGACAATATATACTGAATTTAGCTTATCGCTACCCGATATACTACCAATTCCAGCGAAATCATATGATAAGAATCGGGCGCCAAAACTGCTGGGACAGCCTACTGTGGTATATTATCATGTGACCGTACTATCCTTGGATTCAATAAATGAAGAATCTATGGTAATAAATGGCTACAAGACGACAAGAGCAATATATTTAGAAATTAACTTGACTTATTGCATATTTTCAGACCTATGTAACTGATATATTTTTAGCACAAAGTTGGCGTGATCCTCGTTTACGTTTGCCGGAACATATGAGTGAACAATATCGGATATTGGATGTCGATTGGTTACACAGTATATGGAGGCCGGATTGTTTTTTCAAGAATGCCAAAAAGGTTACTTTCCACGAGATGAGTATACCGAATCATTACTTATGGCTCTATCACGACAAGACTCTATTGTATATGTCAAAGTAGGCGAAGTTCATACAAAAACAAGGACGATTTAAACAGATTATTTGATTCTTTGTTTACTTCTTCTTCCACAGATTAACCCTTGTATTGTCGTGTGCCATGAAATTTGAATCATATCCCCATGATACACAAATCTGTTCCATGATGATAGAAAGTTGTACGTATTATAATATGTATATAAATATATAAAATTTTTAAAACCAAATCTTATTTGAGTGTTTTCAAAACCCCACAGTATCCCATACAGTAGAAGATCTGGTTTTCATATGGAATATGACTGACCCTCTGGTAGTAAGTTCGGAAATTGAATTGCCGCAATTGGACATAGCCAGTAATTATACAACGGATTGCACCATCGAATATTCAACAGGTAGGTGGTGCGTTTGAATTTCTTGTTTTATTATCCTGCTTGAACAACGAGTTTGTTTCTTAAGTCTTTTGTATCTGTATTCCTTTTAGGAAATTTTACATGCCTAGCCATTGTGTTTACATTACGACGGCGTTTGGGCTACCATCTATTACATACTTACATACCATCGGCTTTAATTGTGGTCATGTCATGGATATCATTTTGGATAAAACCAGAGGCTATACCAGCTCGTGTTACACTGGGGGTAACTTCACTGCTAACGCTGGCCACACAAAATACACAATCGCAACAATTACTGCCACCTGTATCCTACGTTAAGGCCATCGATGTGTGGATGTCCTCATGCTCGGTATTTGTATTCCTCTCGCTTATGGAGTTTGCGATAGTGAACAATTATATGGGACCGGTAGCAACGAAAGCAATGAAGGGATATTCGGATGAGAATATAACGGATTTTGATGATATAAAAGTAAGTTATTTATCAAGGTAAACATGTGAATGCCAACATTTTAGAAATGATTAGAATTAGAAAAGATAGGAAGGAGATATGTATATGATGAATGAGTCACTATATACGATTGGTTACCAAGTGTGGTCAAGTGAATCGAGTCGAGTTTAATGCATGTAAGATCCAGTCGGTGGTGCAATGGTTAGTGTGCGCGGCTCTTGTACATGAGATCCTGGCCTCGAACCCTGCTCTGACCACCTTACTCAGTTTCTTTCGGCGGCGGTCACCTCGCATAGTGACGGCGACACTATCGAGTATATAGCCATGAAAAAGCTTCTCAAAATACCGTTCGGAATCGGTGTAAAACTGTAGGTCCCAATCAGTGAGTGAAAACTGGAAAGCGCACAGCCCTGTCCCTTCATGGGATGTAATGGGAAACCATTTATTTATTTATAAGATCCAATGTTGCCCACTTTCGCACAAGCGCATAATTGATTTAATTCTGCTATGGGAGCATAGATCTTGACAAATCTGAAGCTTTTGATTTTTTAGACATGAAAATAGAGTATAATATCCTCTGGGATAAACACGTAATGTATACATAAAGTACATTCGGCCGAAGATGGAATATAACTGTCATATTTGAGCTGGTGACCACCTTTGAGCTTCTAGACCGTGTTCGGAACAGAGCTATGATGTTGATATATGTTAGCATGAGGTTTGGGAAGTTGTTCCTTATGCGGACGATGTGGTAATACCAGTAAGAGAGAAGTATTACAGTACCCTAAGGCGAATTTTCCTAGTGTAGCTTAAGGATTTTGTGCAGATGGACAGGTGAAAAAGGACTGGTCCATTTCACTCGAAGTTATAAAATACCTACCAGAGTGTACGAAATATCCAAGTGTTATTTTGGACAGCGAACTTAGTTTCACACTCAACGTAAGTGGAAAGGGTGAAAACGGACGACAGCCCTATACACCTGTAAGAGGGATATAGATTTTACATGGGGACTTTCTTCGAGGATTGTCCACTGGATCTATTATACAGTGATGGTGAGACCAAAATAATTATCTATGGGGTTATCGTGTGGTGGCACGTGCTTTAGAAACCCACCTATTGTGCACTACTGACTAGGGTTCAGAAAATAGAAACGATTTACATCAATGGTGCAATACGCAACTATTCCACTGATACACTGAATGTAATGTTATATTTGCTGCTGGTGGGCATCAGATTAAAGAAAGTCTCACAAAGGGTCATGGTCAGAGTCGATCATGGAACAAATGCTGGAAAGCATCCAACATCCGACTACTCGAAAGCGGCACCACTATTCCCTCGGAAATAACACTCTCACCTAGGAAACAGATTCATGGAACACAGGTGGGTCAAAAATAAATGAACAGGTAGGGTATGGGGTATATTCTAATGAACTAGGGTTGTCCCTTTCTCGTAGACTACCGGATCATTGTAGCATGTATCAGGCGGAAATTTTGACTTTTAGGGAAGTGGCCGGCTGGCTGAGGGATAATAGTCCAGCAGTCATTGGGGTCAATGTTTTCTCTGGCAGTCAGGTGGTAATCAAGTTCGTGGAATTAGTATTCCTGAACTCAGCATTAGCCCATGACTGCTGCAGATCTCTAAAGAGCAGTAAAATACTCACCTAATGTGGGTGCCAGGCCATGGGGATAGTCCGCGGAATACCAAAGACTACCTTACGGGTTTCACAGACATTGGACCGTTTTGACAAGCTCCTAGTGACTTTTATCCATATCCTGCAAGAGCACTCCTTTATGTTTATGGAGGAGGGGTGAAAATCTGACCGATAGTGTATAGCAGGACATTCATGAACCCAAGGTATCAATCAATGGTTGTTACAGTTTTGACGAGACGCCGTCTGATTGGTTGACCTGCGGCGATACTTAAAAATTACTTCTTTAGAAAGTGTAACAATGAGTAAGAATCCACTGAAAATCTGATCTGCACGTGTCAAGCACTAACCAGCAGGAGGATGTCTACTATAGGTTCGTTCCTACCTATTCAAATATCTGCGAGAATTGTCCCTTGGAGAGCGAACTAAATGATCCCGGCCGACCCTAGCGTTTAATCCCGTCAACCCGTAGCACCACAACGGACTGAGATACATGACCTCATGCCGGAAGTTAGATTCACCCTTATTATGTATGTCGTAGTCGACATACATATCCTGCAAGAGCACTCCTTTATGTTTATGGAGGAGGGGTGAAAATCTGACCTATAGTGTATAGCCCAAGGTATCAATGGTTGTTACAGTTTTGACGGGACACCGTCTTATTGGTTGCCAGGTCTTAAAAGCCAGGGCAAATTACTTCTTTAGAAAATGAAACAATGAGTAAGAATCCACTAAAAATCTGATATGCACGTGTCAAGCACTAGCCAGCAGGAGGATGTCTACTATAGGTTCCTACCTATTCAAATACCTGCGAGAATTGTCCCTTGGAGAGCGAACTAAATGATCCCGGCCGACCCTAGCGTTTAATCCCGTCAACCCGTAGCACCACAACGGAC
Organism: Phaonia tiefii; assembly: GCA_963931995.1. NCBI lineage: Eukaryota > Metazoa > Arthropoda > Insecta > Diptera > Muscidae > Phaonia > Phaonia tiefii. Next base: position 296,658,858 of record OZ008367.1, read on the forward strand.
TGAGATACATGACCTCATGCCGGAAGTTAGATTCACCCTTATTATGTATGTCGTAGTCGAATTGTGACTACTGTCGTAGTCGCGCGGTCGTGTGTTTCTTTAGTAAATTTAAAAAAAAATAAAAACAATTCTAAGTGTGGCTCATTTACCATCTTCTAATGAAGAACATGAATGCCGGGGCAGAGAAATCATAAATTATCGGATACAATTAAGGTTCCGGTCTAACATATTTACCCTACCAAGTTGCATGTAAGTTTATTGTGCATTCATCTGAGAATTAAAATTTAAAGGTTCTTCTTCAGATTTATGACCAACTTTAGATTGGACAAGGGCGCTTTCCGGTACATGCTAAGAACAATATCACGTAAACTTTCAGTATAGTTGAGGTCAATGCGAGTGAGTAAGACATTACGACTAACAGCAACAATGCGAATCCTTGCTGAAGGAAGTTATCAAAGGGGTGCTGGGAATGATTTCAATGTAGGCCTTGCACAACCTAGTCCTACAAGGGGGGTCAACAGTATTGAGCTTTCGTTTCAGATTGTTCCATTTTTCCCTTTGCCAATGGCTCGTTTTGCATCATAAAGTTGACAAGAGTTTCAAATTGTTTGGGAGTAGTTACAAAATTTGTATTAAAATATTTTTTTTTATTATATATCTGATATAAAGCCATAGAATAACACATACGTAGAAGGTTTTATTCGCTCATCTGACGTTTCATTTCACACTCTCTCGGTAGGTCTGTGGAAATGAGAGCAAATTAAATTTAAAATTTACATACACCAGGTGGAGTTACAAAATATGTTCACTTAACTATTTCCTGTCGTTTTGGTGTAGAACTGAAAAATTTAAATGTATTTTGCACTTTTTTGTTGACTTTTAACGTTGGTATTCATTTGTATTGTATTTAACACAACTAGTTTGCCACAAAAACACGAAATTCGGGTGTAGTTCCTTTGCGGATCGCTGTATACTATTGCCACCATCTGGTATTATTGAACCCATATTTTCCACCCTCCACTGTGTAATTTCCATCGTACCTATGACGTTTAATTTATTGAGCGAATAAAAACTTCTATAGTATGTGTTATTCTATGTATAAAGCTAAGAACTTACATTTTGATATTATCCATTTTTTGTTTTCAAATTTTGCGCTCTTTTCCGATTTTTTTATATTTTTCGACGTTGTCACCAGTACAATTCACTACGACTGTTTTCCTCGAATTTCACAGTCATAAACGACATACACATTCAGCCTTATTACGAATGTCGTTTTGGTATTTCGACTACGACAGTTTTGTAAAAGATTAAAGATAACACGCCAACTTTGTTTTTAATCTTTTACAAAACTGTCGTAGTCGAAATACGAGAACGACATTCGTAATAAGGCTGAATATCAAAATTGTAATAGATCTACGACAGAGTAGAATTTTGACATCGGTAAGACGTATTTAAAAAACGACAAACATTCGACGTGACTACGATATGCATAATAAGGATGATTATTTAACCGTACAACGCGGTTGTCGTATTACGCATTACAGCGACAATTCGTTGTTCAGTAGAACAGTCCATATGTGAAATAAGCTCCCAGAGAATGTATTCCCTATTACTTATGATATCCACAAGTTAAAGTCAAACATCAACGAACACTATTCCCTTTCCTCCTGATCCCATCCTTACTTCCTAAATCCAACACAAGGCATGCTCTGAACTTTATTGAACAAACCTTTGCAATGAATGCCTTGAGCAGGTGCCGTACGATCGCATACGTTTCGTATGTCAGCTTGATTACGAAAGTGATTGATGAAAACTTCTAAAAAACTAGTATTGATGAAATCTTATTGCTCTATGGACTTGATACATATGACTGTTTCGTAAATTTGGAAATAAGTTTCCATTTAGTAACACTACTAACCAACACTCAGGGGTGTCCCCTATAAATGCAGTGCATTGTATTGGACTTAGGAAAAGGGGATAGGAGTAGGGGGAAAGAGAGAGAAGTACTTCTTAATATTTGACTTAAACTTGCTCATGTTGTAAGAAGTGGGGAATACACTTGCCGGAAGCTTATTCCACATACGGACTGTTCGGCTGAAGAACGAATTGTTTCTGTTATGCGCAGTTCGAACCAACGGCCATTAAACAGAAAAAGGATGAGTTTCAGTTGAAAACCGCGTCGTACGGTTAAATACCCTATCTTCTGGAATGAGGCCTATAAAATACCGATACACAGCTAACATTTCGTCGATGCTCCGAGAGGTCTAGAAGCTCCAAGGTGGACGCTGGAGCCCCAGCCCAAATATGAGAGTTGAATTCCATTTTTGGCCGAATATACATATGTGGTGTAGATATTGAGGAGATCGGGTGGGGTGAAAAATCTTGTACACCGCTTTAAAAAGCCCAGGCACTATAATGCTTCTTTCGACACGTTGAAAATGTGCTTATTCCAACGAATGTCACATTGTATCTTCATGCCCAGAACATCAAGAGCTTCCGATTCACCAACATCTAAACCACCCATTGAAATCATTGGCAGGGTCGAGTCACCAGTGTGCTTGTGCGATATTCTCCATCACTGTTGTATTTTGCGTGCATTAAATTCGACTCGGTTTTCCCTGCCCCACTGCAAGTCATGATTAAGCGTGTCATTCTTTGTTCGTCTCTTTCCTTGCACTACGGAAAGATTGGGTCGACGATTGAACGAATATGAGTGACATAAATTACTATCATCAGCGAAGGAGTAGATGGGATTTGTAGTCCGATCCAGAAGGTCGTTGATGAAAATAAGAAAAAGGTAGGGAGATAGCAGAGAGCCTTGAGGTACTCCCGCATTAATTGTATACTCATCGGAATAGATGCCGCCTATTACAACTCGTATGGAACGGTCTCTGAGAAAACTGAGAAAATTTCTACTTAAACCAAAAACATTAACCTTTGATATGAGTGCCTGGTGCCAAACTATATCAAACGCTTTAGAAATATCTATGGCCACTATTTTGCTCTCACCCAGTTCCACTGTTCCGTGAGGTCACGTGAGGCCATCAGGTCACCAGTTGAACGATTTCTGCGAAACCCATACTGACGATCACTGAGTAGACTGTTAACTTCCAGGTAATTTACCATGGTCTCCATCACCTTTGAGAGCGTAGAACATATCGCAATTGGCCGGTACTTATCGGGATTAGTAACCTCTCCTTTTTTGGGGATCGGCTGGACATTTGCAACCTTCCAGCGAGTAGGGAAAATACCTGTACGATATGACACGCTGGCAATAAAGGTTGCGCAGTGGACGAGCAAGCGTCGAAGAACACTTGCTCAAAACTAGTGCCGGAATTCCATCCGGACCCGGAGACTTTGATACGTTGAGCTCCTTAAGTATCTTTTTAACTCCTCGCGTACGAAAAAATATCTCTGGCATGGAGCTAGATATATTTGCGATGACGGGAAGTGGTTGAGAGCAATCGGCAGGGAGGAGTTTTCTGCAAATATTTCGCAAAAAGGTTAGCTTTATCAACCGGGTTAGTATAAATTATGCCTCTTAGCCTTAAAGGAAATTACAACTTTAAATATGACGAGGATCTAAAAACAACTAAAATATGTCATTTTTAATTAAGGTTGGGATAGATGAAGAACTTTTATTGTTATTAATTCTCTTGACAAATGACCAGAAGCTCTTACTTCCCCTGGGAGCAGAAAGAACTTTGGCGCGAAGACGCTTTTTATGCAGGAATTCTGAGCGTCGTAGTACAGGGTGCGGCTAGAGTAACTATATGATTTGTTTTTTAAATAACTATTGAATGGAATGAAAAAACAAAAAAATTTATGATAAAAAGAAAGTTTATTTTATGTTATTTTTTTACATTAATTATGAAAAATAATATCAGTTAAATGAGAACCGTTTTCTCTAACGCAAAAATGTGCTCTTTTTATGGCATTTTCCATAACTTTGTTGAGTGCAACAATATTTTCGGCCGATCTGCCAGTTCAAGGTCTGCCGTACGTCTTGAATCTCCGACAGTCCCATATTCAGCAAAATTATTCACCAACGAACGAATGGTTGGACCCGTTGGAGCAGTTCTTACACCATAAAATCTTCTGTATGCACGTTGAGTATTAATTATCGAACGATGATTTTCAATGAATAGAAAAACAATCTTAGTTCTTTGCGCAATTGTATAGCGTTCCATTTTTAAATATTCTCCCAAGTTTAATTTCTGAAATAGGAAAAAAGAAAAATTTAAATACTCGCAAGCAAAGAAGTTACAATTGTTTTACATCATATAGTAACTTTAGCCGCACCCTGTACCTTGGCACAATTTGATCTAGCTAACTTACGCAGCATATCAGTAGTTGGATTTTTATTCAATTTCCAATTACTTAAAGCTTCCTCTTTGGATCTGACAGCTTCTTTGCATGCCTGATTAAACCAACATTTATCAGAAGATTTAATCGAAATTTTCTTTGATGGAATGAATATCTTCATTCCCGTTAAATCGACTAGAAAACATAGTTTAACATAAGCTCAACGTATTGACCCTCCGGAGTTGTACGGTTCGAATGGGTAAGCCAGGAATTATTGTGGATGTTAAAATCACCAGCAATGGCCTTTTGCGATACGTAACGGATGCGGTCATTCACCCCCCAGGTTTACAAGACATTCATTTGAAAATCAAACACCTACTGTCATACACTCTATACTTGTCATACACTCTATACTATACTACTGTCATACACTCTATACTAATCATGTTTCTTCTAAAACCTTTTCTGGTGGATGTGATTAGTTTCAACTCAAACAGTGGTTAATAATTGGCACATTTGCCAATATTCAATAGCACTCGGTCGCGATGGATGACTTTGAGTGAGGGTATGTTTAAGTCGGTTCACCAGACTCTAATTTCTGTACTGGTTTTCAAGAGTCTTCAGTAGTGGTCATACCCCATTTTGGCGAAACAAAACGAATACACGAAGCAAATAAGCAATGTGCTTGTTTTGTTTTCAAAAACCAGTGTACAGTTTTTGACTTTGTTTTATCGATCACTCTATTGTATTGTCATTTGAGTGTAAAATACACTAGTTCAGTGTATAATGAAATTAGTGTACTATTCTGTCGATGAATAAATTATTGTCTTGATGCAGAGCTTATTTGCTCAGTAATTAAAAAATGTTTCCCTTTTTTTATTTACAGCATCCTCACCGTGCGTCTTTTGTGGAACCGCAATACGATACATTTTGTCAGGGACACGCCACGGCGATATTTATTGACAAATTTTCACGATTCTTTTTTCCATTTTCATTTTTTATATTAAATATAGTATATTGGACGACGTTTCTTTAATCTACGGCTTAAACTTTGCTAAACATAGAACCGTTGTTCACATTAGTCTTTTAATAATGTTTAAACTTCTGTTGAGAAAACGGGTATTCAAAATACAAAACAGAAATACTCAGATATTCACTCATTCATATATACTAACAAAGAGAAAGCAGAAGACATTTGTAAATATTAATTTAAAAACTTTTAAAAGAAAAACCAACAATAATCGGCAATTGATTTGCATTAAATAAATTTTGTTTTCTTTTTCTATTGTTATTTATTTACTATATCAATATATAATAGTAAAAAGATCTTATAGCAAACTAAAAGATAATGATATATATATATATATAGATTTTCTTTAACCGATTCTTTGGCATAACATCGAGTATAAAGTTAATTTTTTTTATAAAAAAGAGAAATAAACAAAAATTTATAATATTTCCTAGATAATAAAAAGATAATAATAATACACATTTAAATTTAATTTAATTTAAATTTAGTTAGTTTATATATAGAGATAAACAAATATTTTCATTAAGAAGTGGGATTGGGGATGGGATGTTAATCACATTCATTCAATAAGTTACAAGAAAAGAGTTTGTATTGTTTGTTTTCTTTTGTCTACATTTCTATATGAACTGTAAAAAACAGTTTCAAGTTTCTTTAAAAAAATAAATATTTTATTTTTATCAAATAAAGTTTCTTTTGATTTAAATAAAACCTTTTATTTTCAATATAAACCAAAAGAAATGTTGTAACATATTCAAAAGAAGAAAGGAAATGGAGAGAAGCAACAGAAACGCTATTACTGCTTTATAAACTAAATATTCTTTTTGTTTTTTGAATTTTTGTTACTTGTATTAGTTATATAATTACACTCACACAAATTAATGGAAGAATTAATTATTCAAAAAAAAATATGGATAAGAATAAACAATACTTATTTATGTGTTAAAATTAGTTCTAATAAAATAAGAAACAAAACAACTACTATTCATTATTATAAATTGTTAAGTTTTAAATACATATATTTTTGCATATTGCAACTGAAATGCTTCGTTCTTGTTCAAATTATATATATATATACACTCTGTGGCAACAAATACGAAAACAATTTATTGTAAAATTAGAGAGAAAACCTAAGAAAACATATGTATAGTGTATATGCAATATGTGATTGTATGAAATTCATTTGTTTCTGTTGTAAGTAAATACTTTGCTAAATATATTTCACTAGACATTTATTAGTAAAGAGCTCTATTGCAAGCAAGCTTGGATTTTTTCGATCCATTCCTGGGCCAAATTCGCATTCATGGCGTATAAATTGTAGGTGCGTCGGCTGGTTTTTAACTAAATGTAGGGAAGAAAAAACGAAACAAAATATTTGTTATACACATGTACAGAGATATACGAGAATTATTTAAAAATGTGGTCAGTAAAGCATTTCGAGAACCACATTTTCGATTTGCTTTAAAGCGCACTGCAGTGTCCCACTACTCGACGAAGTTGTTGGTTAATTTTTTATGTTTTTGATTTATCAAATTCAATTTCCAAAAAATTTCGTAATAGAAAAATATTTTGTTCGTAGAAGTTGGAACTTTTATTAACCTACTTCACGCTCTTAATATTCAGCCTTATTACGTATGTCGTTGTCGAAATACGACAACGACAGTTTTGTAAAAGATTAAAGATAACACGCCAACTTTGGCTTTAATCTTTTACAAAACTGTCGTAGTCGAAATACGACAACGACATACGTAATAAGGCTGATTATTTTCAGTATCAATTACTGAACTTATCTACTAATGACACCCAACTTATGTGAAGTACTTACATCGAAGAATCCTTTTTCGTCTACACGTTTTGTGCCAATTTGAGTTGGTTGAGCAGCTGTGACAGACTGAACTTCAGCTAAATCTGAAAAACCCAAAGTTATTATGTAAATATTTATTTTATTATATTTTTATTTATTAATTGACTTGTAATTTGAAGCCAGTGGTCAATTAAAAATAAATTACAATAACTTCCAAGAATAGTTAAACCAATCAACTACTATACTATACTAATCAACTACTAAAGGGTTTTTCAACAGAGACGCTACAAAAGTAAATCGATAGGGACAGCAAACGACGCCATATTTTTTCCCGCTCTTTGAATGATAACCGAATATTTTTGGCCCCCATTGGATAATATGGACTTGGAGGACATGTGGTTCCAACAGGACGTCGCCACAAGCCACACAGCGAATGCTACAATCAATTTATTGGAAACCAAGTTTGGTGAACGTGTTATCTCACGAAATGGCCCAGTCGATTGGCCGCCTCGGTCGTGCGATTTGACGCCGTTAGATTATTTCCTGTGGGGCTACGTCAAGTCTATGGTCTATGCCAACACGCCAGCGACGATTGATGAACATCGTACGAATATCGAACGTGAAATTGCAGCAGTATCGGCCGATTTATGCTTGTGAAAGGCTATATTGCCACCGAATTATGCCGGGGTGAGAGGTATCGTACTCGTCTCACTTTACGTATACTATATGGCAGTACTTACTTTCTTATTTCCGATAAAGAATAAGTCAATCGAATTTACTAACATAAAATAGAATTCATTTTATTATGCTCTTTCAATAGAGTATTTGATCAGGATGAAAATATAAGAAAAGGGTTGATTAAATTACTTCGCGATGCGCGTGTGCAGTGTATCGTTTGAAGGTTGACGCGAGACTGCCACTTCGTGTCGTTCCGCATGTGCTATCACCCTCATTCGTCGTTAAGTCTATGCTCAGGGTGTATTTGTGTTTTTAGGGTGGTTCATTATAAAGTTTGCTTACAGCTCGGCCGTTCCTGGCAAATTCAGGCGTCCTCGCCGATTAGGTCGTTATCGTCAGTTTCTTCGTTGTCAAAAGGCGGGAGACAACACCAAGGCTTTATCTTATCCGATGAGAACACTGAACAGTAATGACGTTTCTTTCGTTTTGATCCTGGAAGATCTTCCACGACATACCTGTCGTTACCAAGGACCTTTGTTACGATAAAAGGGCCCTTGTATTTTGGCTCGAGTTTCCTTGACATTCCAGTACTAACTGGCTCATTTTCGACTAGTATTAGATCGTTGACTTCATACGATGACGGAGTTCTATGGCGGTTATCGTATCGTTGCTTTGCTGTTTCACGTTGGTCGTTGATGTTCTGAGCAGCTTGTTGTCGAATCTGCGAAAGTTCATCGTCGGTCAACACTTTATCATCGTGCAAGGCTAAAACTAACTTGTTCTGCAAGCTGTCGCGCGGTCTATATCCAAGTAATAGTTCTTGAGGTGATTTTTTTGTCGTTTTGTTAATGTTTGAATTCAATGACCACTGTATACCGCGCAGTTTATCGTCCCAACGCTTGTCCTCGTTTGTAGATGGAAGTAGCATCCCCAAAATGGTACGATTGGCACGCCCAACCTGCCCGTTAGCCCTCGGAGTTCGAACCGCATTAAGAACGTGTTTAATATCGTTATTATGACAGTAGGCTTTAAAGTCTTTGGAGGTAAATGCCGTTCCTCTGTCGGTGATTATCCGCGATGGTATACCAAAGTAGCTGCATACTTCATTCAAAACGTCGATTACATATTTTGTCGCCGTGCTCTTTACTGGTCTTATAACAGCATACTTACTAAATGAGTCAACTAGAACCAGTATATGTTCATTACGTTTAACGCTTTTGGGGAATGGTCCCAAGTGGTCGATGTGGATGGTGTGAAACGGTATGGGTTCGATGTCATTGTAGTGGTATTCACCCTCTCGTTTTCCCGAATGTTGTTTGTTATACGCGCATTGAAGACATGATTTAACGTACGACTTTACGAAGCTACGCATACGCGCGAACCAAAAGGTCTTTTGTAAGCGGCTAATAGTATTATCGACCCCCATATGGCCAACGTTGTCGTGATGATCTTGTACTACTTTCCATCGTAACGCTTTAGGAACTACTCATAGCAATCTGCCACCAACCTTTCGGAACAGTCGCTGATCCTTTATGGCGTAATCGTTCGTATCGTTCTTATCACCTGCTTTGAGTCTTTTGACTATATCCTGCAGTCCTGAATCTTGCATCTGCATCGCAAATAGCCAGTCACCTTCTTCAATCATTGTCTTCATCACTCTCATTGACGCTGTGTCGCTTTCGCGAGGTGTTTCCGTTGGCGATCGGCTTAGTGCGTCGACGTGCTCCATGCGAGTACCTTTGCGATGTTCTAATATAATGTCGAAGTCTTGAACTTTGAGCCACCAGCGGGCTATTCGCGGAATTAAATTTCGTTTCTCCATTATCGTGGTGATTGCACTGCAGTCCGTCACAACCTTCACCTTCTTGCCGTAGATGTAATAACGGAATCTGTCCAAGCTCTCTACTACAGCTAATGTTTCTAGCTCGTAGCTATGGAACTTTTGCTCTGAGGAAGTCGTCGTTCGACTGTAATAAGCCACTGGTTTAAGATCGTTACCTTCTCGCTGTAGCAGAACTCCTGCTAAACCAATTGCACTAGCGTCGGTGTGTAGTTCGTGCTCCGCTTCAACTCTGTAGGCCGTTATTACTGGATGCGAAGTTAACGCAGTCTTCAATTCCTCAAAAGCATGTTGTTGTCGACTCGACCAGTCAAAAGTCGCGTTCTTTTTTAATAATGTTCTCAGAGGCTCGGATATGATAGAAAATCCGGGGACAAATTTACGGAAATATCCGCTAAGTCCTAAAAATCTCCTGATTTCGGTCGCTGTTGCGGGTATCAGATACTGCAGCCGTCTTCGCAGCTCCGGGACTAATGCCTTCGCTATGTAGCTCGTGGCCAAGGAACTGAACGGTTTCCTTTAAAAATTCGCATTTTCTCAAATTAAGAGTAAGGTTGGCAGATTTTATTGCCTTTAACACTCGTTCAAGCTTCTCAAATAGTTCTGGAATCGAAGTACCACCTATGAGGATATCATCCATGTAATGGGTCATGTCGTTAGGGTGCATCATGTTCGCCAGTTTCGACATTAAACGCTGAAACACTGCTGGCGCGTTCTTTAAGCCAAACGGCATGCAATTAAACTCATAGAGCCCCTCAGGTGTTATAAAGGCGGTATATTTGCGACTGTTGGCGTCAATGGGTATTTGATAGTAACCGCTATTAAGGTCTAAAACGCAAAAGTATTTATTCTTAATCACCTCTTGGAGCCTTTCCTCGATGTTAGGTGTTGGAAATATTTCACTCACTGTGAACCGATTGAGTCGCCTATAATCGACACAAAGTCGATCACTACCATCCTTTTTATTGACGAGCACCAATGGGCTAGCGTATTCCGATTGTGATTCCGAGATTATTCCGGATTCTTCTAACTCTTTTATCATCTTCGTTACTACGTCGCGTTTTGGTTCGGGGATACGATAAGGTTTCTGCGCTATAGGTTAATCCGTCGTTAATTTTAATTCCATTTTAACCATGCTCGTTCGGCCAATATTGTTGACGTCGCTACTGAAAACTTCCGCATACTCATTTAAAATTTCGAGCAATTTGTCTCTGACACCACTATCGGTTGTACCAGATTGTATTTGCGTTATGTCGATTTTTCGTACAGTCTGCACAAGAGCAGATTCAATTTTCAAAGCTCCGTCGTTTATTACGGCGCGAATATTATTTCCGGTAAAAATGTCACTTCCGAGGAATATGTCATAGATTATTTTATCATCATCGATAACAAATAAGTCTGTTTTCATGTCGACTCCATCGACATTTACGTTCGCGTTCACTTTACCCGTAAGTTCGCATGTACCTCTGCATACACCACTTATGCGCATAGAGCAGGACCGTACTTGCCCAATTTCGCTTGCAATCGATCGTCGTACCATGCTTATCTCGCTACCCGTATCGAGGAATGCGCTATACGATTTGTCGTTTATTAACACAACTTTACGGATCTCATTTTTCTTTGCACAATTTATCGATCTTACTGTTGTCTTACCACAATCACGAGCCTCACCCCGCGCGTGGACCTTATTACAGTCTTTACATCTTTGGCGTTTTTGCGGTTCAGTGCACTTGCTCGATATATGTCCATCGTTACCACAATTATAACATACGATTGTTCTTGGTTTATCGACACTGCACTCTAATCGTTTTGTCAACATCATTCCATGACACGTTGTTTTTGTTGGGTTTTCGCGAATCCAATCGCACTTCTGACATTGAAAGGCTATATTGCCACCGAATTATGCCGGGGTGAGAGGTATCGTACTCGTCTCACTTTACGTATACTATATGGCAGTACTTACTTTCTTATTTCCGATAAAGAATAAGTCAATCGAATTTACTAACATAAAATAGAATTCATTTTATTATGCTCTTTCAATAGAGTATTTGATCAGGATGAAAATATAAGAAAAGGGTTGATTAAATTACTTCGCGATGCGCGTGTGCAGTGTATCGTTTGAAGGTTGACGCGAGACTGCCACTTCGTGTCGTTCCGCATGTGCTATCACCCTCATTCGTCGTTAAGTCTATGCTCAGGGTGTATTTGTGTTTTTAGGGTGGTTCATTATAAAGTTTGCTTACACTTGAAAACCGTCGAAAATTGGGTTCAGCGTCTGGACTTCTGCAAGCGTGCCCGAGGTGGCCATGCAAAAGAAATCGATTTCCATACATAATGGCATCGAACGGAATAAATAAAGAATTTCAGTGGTATCTAAACCGGTTTTGCTTTATTTAAAAAAACTTTTGTAGCGCTCTTACTGAAAACCCCGTTATATTTTCAAAATAATGGTTCAAATGCTCGATAATGGCAAACATAAATCGGAGGCAAATGTCCTCACCAGTTTATCTTCTCTTCTCTTCAACCTTTAAAATATTTACTCGGTAAATTATTGACGTGATTGCATAATTCAGAATACGAACGTTTTATAGCTGTTTTAACTGATAGTAGCTCTTGAAGCCTGGGCCAGCAATAGCTTCTCACCATATAAATCTCCGGACCCAGATGGTATTATACCAAAGATGCTGCAATGCGCGCAGGTCATAATTAGGCCGTGGCTCTGCATTATATTCCGATCCTGCCTGACTCTTAACTTCAGTCCCAAGGCAGGGAGACGGAGTCATAAGAGCGCAAAGGATTTCAGACCGATCAGCCTCTCATCGTTTCTTCTGAAAACGCTTGAAAGGCTAATCGACGCACACATCCGCAAGAAGATGGATGGATCGCCCAAAATATCACGCAGCCAAAATGCATATCTAAAAGGCCGCTCAACCGACACAGCCCTGCACGAAGTCGTCAGAACTATTGAGAGGTCCTTGGAACACAAACAAGAGTTGGATAGTGACAATGCTACAGAGCAGAATTATCAACGCCTCTATATGAAACAGCGAGTCATCAAAGCGAGTGAATAGGGGAACTCCCCAGGGTGAAGTCATCTCTCCCCTACTTTGGTTACTTGTGATCAACAAAATACTACTGAAACTGGACAATATCAGGATCAAACCCGTGGCGTTTGCGGATGACGTGGTAATAATGGTGTCTGGTTTGTTCCCATCCGTGTTGAGCGAAATCGTGAATGGGGCCTTGAAATCACTTAACGATTGGGCCACTGGAGTCTTGGAGTGAATGAGGTCATGCTTTTTACCACGAAGAATAAGATGCCAAAGTTTAATCCTCCTCGGCTAAGTGGAATAGAGATTTCACTGTCAACTCACGCCAAGTACTTGGGCTTGATTCTATACCCTAAACTTTCCTGGAAGCGTAACATAGAGCACCGCGCACAGAAGGCAACCGTTGCGTACTACGCTTGTCGGAAAATGTTCGGAAGCCGGTGGGTTCGCAGACCGAAAATGGTGCTATGGATGTACACTAGCATAATCAGACCAATACTCTCCTATGGAGCAATGGTATGGTGGCCTGTCGCAGGGAAGACGTCCACCATGAAACTGTTGTAGAGTACTGAGATTAGCTTGCATCGGCATAACAGGGGCAATGAGGACATGTCCAGCTGAAGCCCTTAATGCAATGCTTCGTATTATACCAATCGACCTTCACATCACAGCTAGCGTGGCCTGGAGTGCCACCCGACTAAACGCTCTTGGAATCTGGAAGAGCAACGTATATGGACATGCGAGTATACTACAGACAATCCCAAGAGAACTCAATAAAACAACCGATTACTGCACCCCTCATTGACGTTCGATAACCTATTCGATGTCAGGTTTCCCAAGAGAATAGAGTGGGATAAAGGGGAACCACTTACAGGCTTTGACACCAAAGTATTTATGGACGGATCCTAAATGGAATGTGGAACCGGGTCGGGTATTTTCTCCGAAGAGGCAGGCCTCAATTTATCATTCAAACTTCCAGACAAGTGCAGCGTTTTCCAAGTGGAGATACTGGCCATCAAAGAAGGCTGCGCCGCACTTATACTACAGCGAAGAACAGAGCGCATTGGAATATTTGTAGATAGCCAAGTGGCTTTCCTACCACTCAAATCTTACAACACTGCATCTAAACTCGTTAGTGAATGTAGGGAAAAACTTGTCGAGCTAGGCCGGCTGGCCAATGTGGTTCTTACTTGGATACCAGGCCGTAAGGGTCTCCTAGGGAACGAAAAGACAGCCGAACTAGCTAGGGCAGCATCCTCTTCCACCGAACTCCATATGGTGTCAGTCGCAACGCCTATAGGGTTGGTCAAAAGAGGTATTTTTCTGCATTACCTTGAACGAGCGAAGACCAGATGGGATAGGACGGAAACGTGCCACATATCCAGAAACACATGACCAGAATATAACATTCACCTGACTAACTCCCTGATTAGCCATAATCGGGGAGACATATCTAGGCTAACTGGCGTGCTGACCGGGCACTGGCCAATCGGTAATCACGCAAGACGGTTGAAGCTGCCATATAATGGCCACTGCCGTGCCTGCGATGACGCAGAAGAGGAGGAGACGGAGCATCTCCTCTGTAGTTGTCCTGCTCTGATGAATAGACGCCTGAAGACTATGGACAGTCCCTTCCTGCATAACCTCACTGAGATACACGAGATAGATCTAGAGGATCTACTGAGGTATCTCCGATTAACAGGCTGGATATAGACACGGTGCTTTGGACCTTCTGGAGTGATGTTGTAAGCAAAACGGTGTCTCAAGACACTAATTGATGCTTAAATACTATCTTTAGCAACCACGAAAACCAACCAACCAACCACCAGCTCTTGAAGCCAGTTCAACAACAATTTCTCTTCATTATATGTAAATACAAAACTTGAATTAAATGAATTCGTATCCTAATTATAACCTAATTTGAAATCCTTGGTATTTTAAGTTCTTAAGTTCTGGCAATTTTTATATCTTCCCTGTTTAGCTTTCACTCAAAATGCAAGTTCTTTAAATTGTTGTATTTCTGAATTTACATTGCAATTACTTTTGTCAATTCTTCTGCAACGAGCAACTTCACTTGTGCATCATCACTGAAGGCGTTAAGAAAAATGCTCCTTCTAACCAATAAATCTGTTGAAATTAAAAACCTATATATTGGTCTTCTTTCTTGTTTCATTACATTGTTTCTGATCCGGATTTGTCGATTACAATTTCGGGAGTTCCCCAATCATTCCAATAATTTTACATTCCACTTTCAGAACCTCATCCTGAAATTGTACAGTAGGATAGGATTTCTTTTGCTAGTAATTCGTTAAATCGAATTTTAAGTTCTGTTATATGCATATTTGTGGCTTTTTTTGTTATTTTCCGTCTTAATTGATCAGAATTTTCATTCCTAATTTTGTTGTATCCAAGTGTATGATGTTTTTTTGTTACAGCGATTTTGCAATGATACATACCTATCACCCCTTTGCATGTTGAATCTTCCACTGAATCATAATAACGCAATTGATGTTTAATCGAATCCAAAACAAACCAGCGCTGTTTCCAATTTTTCAACAAGGCACCACGTTTATAAAGATGACTATATGGAATATATAAATAGATCACAATAAATTTAGAATTATTTTGTACTAAAAATTGTATCATGCTTTTTAACCTTACCCTTCATGTGTACGATTTTCAGCAACATTACTACTAAATTGATTATAGAAATGGTGTGATGAGGTTCGTGCGGTAGTGGCAGCGCTCGATGCAATACTTGCCGTATCACCTTGTGATATGTTCACATTCGGTGGAACAACTCCCTCAACTGCCTTGTATTTTGTGCAATTTTTCAATGATAATTCGGTACAACGTTCATGATACGAATTACCACAATCCATGCATCGGTAACCCACTGGACCCCATAGGAGTTTCGTGCAGTGATTACAATTAGTGGGTGTTGTGTAGGGATGTTTCTCAAAACGATGGGGATGAAAGAATTTATCCTGATAGCCGGATAAACGTCCCTTCATTATAATTTCTAAAGTGGATCGCTTATGTTGCAATTTGCCGTGATAAAAAATACTGCTTAGTGATGATTTACGTTCAATCCGCTCTATGTGGGGAACTTCTAAACCATTCCACACTTGTTGCCATTTTTGTGGCAGATGACCTCTTTCGGTTTCAGCTTGTTTTACTTCACTTAGCAAGCACACAAATGTGTTGGGGTCTGATTTCTCAATATTATCACAGCCGGCAGATATTACAATACGTTTTCCTTTTAGTTCGGATAAGTCCAATTCGTCGTCGGCATTGGTTAATTCTAAATCATACGGAGGACCCTGTGCTAATTCTTCGTTTGTATAGTATGGCCATAAATCCAGAGAAGCCGCACAACTTTGAGGCCTTAGCACATCATCTTGAAGACAATACATGAAATTATAAAATATTTGAGATTTCGAATGTTGGCGGTCAATATAATCAAATATTGAGTGGCCAATGCGGTTGAAGTTAACTATGGTTTTATTGCGGATATCGACAGGATACACTCCTGACTCATCATCGGAACCAGTATTGCCTTAAAAAAATTACAAATATTACGTTAACGTGGCCAACAATAAATAAGAAAAAAATACTTACATTTATTGTTGCTTAGCATATGTTTACTAGCCGACAATGAACCTCTCTTATCCTCCACCGATGTTATTCCCAAATCATACCTTTCCACTTCACAATCAAATAGGAATGTCCTAAAACGGCAGGATACCATATGGTAGGCCAAAAATCGAATGTAAAACTCATTAAATTCAAATGCCATGGGAAACTGTTTCTGTATCTGATAGACTCCGTCCAAAAACTGTAAAAATGTAGGAGCAAATGCTATATTTGAACTGTTATGTGAAGGCTTCAAATTGCTGCGATGAGCAAAACGATGACCAAAACCTATCCATTCCTTCTCAACCAACACCCGAAAACCTTCAATCGTTCGATAGTACGGATCCAAGCACAATTGTGCTATTGCTGATATCTGGCCTGTTATATCCCAGCCATCTTCCAGGGAAAGCATGACACTAGCTTCCTGTAAATCAATCAGGTCCACAACAGCGCCCGCAAGTTGCAGTAGAGAGGATATCTGTTGTAGCCAATCGGATTGTTCGATACTTTTGGCAAATGTTTGATCGGCATCGTTGGAACTATTCGAGGGAAGACATGCCCGCATCAACTTTTTGAAAGCTATACGTGAATGTCTTATATCAGGATAATCCACGGGTATAAATTCTGCTCCCAAGTCTGCATTAACACTGGACTTTGTTTGAGACTTCTCTCCCAAGACGTACAAGCGTATTTTCCTGTAAGCTGAGGCCGCACTATTGGAAACAGCCGAGGTGTTTCTGATGGTTCCAGATTTTTGCTTGCCATCGTGCGCTGAGAGACCCGACTTATTCTTTCTTGTTACTTCTGGCGTTAGGGAAGTGTTTAGATAATGCAAATCATCTACGGCAGAATTATTCAACAACAATGAATTCATAGATAAGTTTATACCCGAAATATTATATTGTGCCAGCGATATATTTGGCTTAGGCATTGTGTCAATCAAAGCCATAAAGTATTTATCTTGTTCATGATAATTGGCCACATCATTGGACATAGTATTTGAGCCAGTAGAGTTTTTAAGCATTCCTATCACCGATTTACTGTGTGGCAGAGCCCCTCTTATCAACATAGCCCCGTTGCGATGTCTCCAGGTGGGAACTGGGATACGTTGACTTTTGTAACACCTGCCCAGATGACTCAATGCAGCATCATGAACTTGCAATGGAGCTACAAAGATAGATGGATATGAGCGGCACATACAGTAATTTGAATTCACTGCCGTTATGCGAAAACCACTGTGTGCATCTTCAAATCCTAAACGCTTCCAGTCTTTCACATAGTTTCTTTCGCGCATGCGTTCAATATCTTTAGCTGTAGCAATGCGGGGTAGCGTCTCATTATTCACTTCGAATTCGTCGTCTTCCAATTCATCGTTTTGAGAGTGTGTTTCTAAAGCATCGACCGAAACAATCATGCTGTCGAAATCTACAGTTGATGTTACCAATTTTCTTTTGCTTGTGGTGAACTTTTGCCTTAAGCCAGCTTTTTTGGCGGTTCTCATTAGAGTCTTCTTAGCAAATCCCTTGAGAGTAGAATACTTCTCTTTCGCCTTTAATGGAGCGGCGCCGTGAATTATGGTACCATACGATTGGAAGGCAAAATGTTCAAATTCATCTATGGGATGTCGAGCCTTATTTAATATTTTACGAAATGACTCAATCATTTCCGGTGTAACTTCTGAGTCAAAAGCCACTTTCATTAGCTGAAATGTGCTTGATCTCAGTTGCAAACCTTCGGGCATAGTTTGATCCAAATGAGCCAAATACAAAACAGATATTTTCTTCTCTTTCAACAGTGATGATATGGGAAAAGCCCTAATTATAGTCTGTTCACATGCTAAGGGATCACAGGGATTTCCTTTGAAGGCAATCCGATAGTTGGTAAGAAATAGAGCTCCTTCTGCTGGTATTAACGTTTGCGCATCATCTTCACGTCCATCGGCCATTAGAAAACACCTCAAATGTTCGGTGACGATTTCTTCACCAGGCAATAGACATGGTGATTGAATTTTAGGTTTCTGTACATGAGGGTGTCGTTTAGATTCTAAATACACAGACTCCAGAGATTCTATATGCATATGTACAACTCCAGGGACCATATCGTGTAGATTACGTATGTGTTCTGAAGTAACGCCACCCTCAGTGCAGACACGATCTATAAAACGTGAAACAATTTTCCCCACAGCAACACCAACTTCAGAGGCATCGTTTTCTTCGAAGCCCTCATCAGAATGTTCACTTAAGCTGTGTGAACCCAATATGCTATAACAGAAGAAGAAACCAAGTAACAAAAAATAGTCACTTCATATTATAGGAAATTATACTTAAAGACACTCCGCCTTTAATAGTGTATTTGCATATAGAAAATAATATTCTTAACACAAAAATTAACCCTAATTCACTACAAGTGAAGTGATTGTGAAGTGTTTAAAGTGATTGTTTCTTGTACTTACCTATTCGACACACTTTGGTTATCATCAAATCGAAATGTTTGTTTTGGTTTCTGACCAACTGCGTTAACATCTGGTGGTATGAGTAGTGACACCATTCTATTCGAATAGTGTATAGCCTGGCTGTACAACGTGGATTCCTCTGATTGAGCTAACTCATTTTTCTTCTCTTCTTGAATGGTGGGTGCTTTTCGCATTTGTTCTGCAGTTATTTCCAAAGCCGTAGGCTCTTCCAGAGGTACATCATCCAAAACGCAGTTAGATTCTTTGTTATGCTCATTTGCTCTTCTATGCTGCATATACAAAGCTTTAATGTGTGTCTGAACATCTTGATAGAATGTCGACTCCCAAAATTGAAGATTTTTCCAAATGGTATGATCTTGAATGCATGTGTAAGCGAATTGTATTATACCAGTCGAAAGCTTGCGGCAGAATATGGTAGACATGGGTAGCAATGCAGCAGCTACAGTGTACTCATCCACGCCAGTGGAGTTTTGCAATGTTTTATTCATAAATTTTATTACTAAATCGAATTGTTGGTGGTCCAATACGGCCTTGTTACCATGAACATAACCAAATAATTCACGACAAAATATAAGTCTAGCATCACGGTGCTTAAGAGTCCGGGTAACAGCCGGTACTAATTTGCGAGCATCGGCTATTTTGTTCTCAAATATATAGGATACACAGGTTTTCAAAACCTCTAAACGTCGGGCAGAATTCAAAAGATTCGGTCTTACATCTAATACTTCCGGTAAACGAGGCCCCATCGGTATAGTGCGATTCTGATTACGCTGAGATGTCAAACGAGGCTGTAAACAATTCTTGCGCAAACCATCATTTATAATCATTTCCACTTTCTCCGAACTGATACGCGGAAAAGCTGGTTGATGTATCCGATGCGAGGCTCCATCCGGTGGTCTTAATACTTTTTGTACATACATTTGTTGTGAAGGATTCTCGTTTTCATATAAAACTTTACCCAATTCTGAGATATGGATTTGGAGCAAAATTTTGTTACTGGCCTCGGTCTTTAGTAATTCATTCATGGTACTATACAACTCATCCCAAGCATCCGAGGGCCGCCAGGGGGGTCCTCTCTCATTGACAAAGGTGGTAAAGAACATACTATCCAAAACACGAAATAAAAATTCACTTTCTATGAGATCACGAGCACCCAAAAATCCCGCTTTATGAAATGTTATCACTGGTTTCGGGTGGATGCGTATGAGGGTGAGACAAGAGCGATAGCCCTGCAACAATTGAGCAAACAAACGCATAAATATAGCCCTCAATTCTTTGTCAATAATTCCTTCAGATTTTGGATAGTTGGTCGGTCTTTCCTGAGAAGGAAATGCTAAATCCGCTTGTGACAAGTTTGGAAATAATATCATAGTTAATAATTCCTGAGTTTGTTCCCATAATGGTGAAGGCAATACCGGTACTGGCGGTGTTAGTGTCGGAGGTATGGTCACCAAACCACCATCTAAATCGACAACGATGACATCCAATAGTTCGTTAATTTCGGCTTGTAGCGAACTATGTATACCCATTATAAAGGGTGTCGGCGTAGACAGTACTTCCGCCAATGGTGCTGGTAAAATGGGAATGTACACGTGAGTATAACGAAACGGATACATAAGAGCTACAAGAGCTTTACAACTCTCCGTAAGGTGGGAATAACTTTTCGAATGAAAGAGTATTTTATTTTCAGTCATAACGGCGCATAGTAAGATCAAAACATTTTTGATACCTAAAAACAAATGTAATAAGAAAGTTAAAATAGTTTTGAAACCTGAAGTTAAACTTCAAAGAGTTATAAAGTTTTCAGTAAGAAAATAACTTTCGAGAATATTCTTTACTATATGTTAAGATTGTTTGATAACTATTGTGCAAGTAGCAAATATTTTTAAAATAAACTTTTTCGTGATGGAGATTTCCTACAGACAAATACATCATCGGCAATACTCTTCTCTATAGGACTTGAATATTTAAACATCAATTTCTTTGAGAAAAGTATTAAGCATTCGGTTGAAATTGTATATTTTAAACAGGTTTCTTTCTACTCACCCAATTGTTTAAACAAAAAATTCACCGATGTCCCAGTAGCAGGCAACGAAGATGACTGCGGCGGCTGTAACGACTGCTTATCACTGGCGCCAATGGAGAAACGAACCTGTGGCCCTCCCGCCGGCGGTACTTGTATGCATCCCAAAATATTTCCAATCAAGGTTTCCAGGGCATAGGGCAAACTTTCGATGTACACAGTATAGATGGTCCCCAAACAGTTCTTAAATGTTTCTGCACAATCGAGACGTGAAATTAAAACTAAACATTTCGGTGCATACATAACGCTATGATGCGATATCAACGATGTCGATGATGGAGTAGGAACACCAACAACGCCATTGTTTATCAAATTACTGCCGCTCAGCGGTGAAGAATTTTGATATTTCGACGTTGTGGATATGTTTTCATCTTCCTCATCAACGACTTTTTTATTTAATGTTATAGCTAGAGTTTCGTGAAAACTGAGGCAGGCACAATAATGTTTGTTAGCATCGATATCGGTGAGTACGGATGTGAAGAATTTTGGTTCCTGTTTCTCATAAGACAAATTCCAGCCTAATGGTTGACAAAACTGTAGTGGAAGAGACATAAAAATATGGTTGCTATTGAAATATAAAAACAAAAAATAATGGCATGCTTTATGGTATCTTTGTTTAAATTTATGTAAGAATAAGATATTCGAGGCACATCAATCCGATAACACCCCACTCACTTGTCATTCGTGTACTTGAGTTTCGATTAGTTTGAACACAGTTTCGATAAGTTTGAACACAGTTTCGACTACACGTTCACAGTGCGTCTTGCCTAGGTCATCACGTTGTCATTCAAAATGTCGAATTCAAGATATGGCGGTCGCGATCATCAGAAATGACATAAATCAGCTACAAATACTCAAAATATTTTGGAAATATCGTATGCGGAATGAAACATAAACAAATGTTGGAGATCTCGGTTAACGTATTGAGGATCATCCTTCAAAATTGTCCAATTATTTTTGTTATGCAATGTGGCTTAATACTCAACATTGTGAAATACTCTTACTCTCTTCATTGAATATTTCAATACACGAGCAGCTTTTTGATAGTGTTATTGTTTATAACCACACAAATATAAAATATATGGCTGCTTTTACACGAGAACAATTGTGCTGGCTTAACGAAACATTTTTATGGCGAGGGAGGTGCAGAGAAGAGTTTGAGGTGGTTGAAAAATTGTGCTAGCGACTACCTGCATTAAGAAGAACAAAACTAATACATATGCACTTATGTAAACTATTGGGCCTTTTCGGAAATGCAACATTGCGCAGCTGTTGCCGATCAGCTGTTGCAGATTGCTTATTCTGTTTGCAATTACGAAAGCTAACTCATTAGCAATGGAAAAATATATATTACATTTAATGTGTGAATTAGATGATAATCCACATGAGTCTCATTTGTGTATTTGGCAGAAAAGAAGGCTTTTAAAGCATAAAAAAAGGAATATGTTAATGATATCATGCGAGAGAAATGCGTTTGAGTGAATTCCCTGCAAACCACGTCTACCAAAAAGTATGCGAAAGCACCAACCCATTAAAACAATTTTTCTTCGCTACTAACACATGCTAACCGCATTTCTGGCACAATATTTGGAAGATCTACCAGAAACTCTTCCTAGTGCACAAAATTTTCCTACCCACATATTGTATTCAGATTCATGTATTCACATGTACACAATTTTAATTGGGTAGAATTGTCACGACCATGTGTATTTTTAAAATAAGACTTCCTGGTAGAATACCAGATATATACCATGGTAGATTTCTGGTAGTTGGTTTGCTGGGTTGTTACCACTTTTTGGTGCTCTTTTACGAGTGTTGACAAATTGTGCACATCTTCTGGTCGTCTACTTCTTGATCGTCTTTGTATAACACCGGGTTTCACGGCTTCTAATTTAGAGTTGCACATTTTAATTCACTCAAGCGAGTAACTAGTTCGTTCATTTAGTTCACTACAATTTAGTTCATTGCATCATTTCAATTCAACAGTTCTAATGAGCTGTGAGGTAAAGAGCTAATTTCAGTTCAATTTGTCGTTTTAGTTTAATACAAATGAGCAGGAACTATATAGCTTAAAATCGGAGTGAAAAATCGCAAAATTGATCTGATATTTTTAGGTAATTTCTGAAATGTTTTGGATATTGTTTTTAATTAATGCCTCTATCTGCTAGTATTAAAGCAATACTTTTCAACATACAACCTCACGTCACAATGGAGCATAACATCACAGTAATGAAATGACGAAACTTTTCCGGATACTGACATCACTGAATCTAAGTATTATACCCAAAAAAGGTTTCTCTTAAGTTTAGTCTGTGGACGGAGGTGCCTTGGAAAAGTATTTCTTAGAGCTAGAATGCGGAAAACTGGTCCATATATAGCATTCACGATGGGGAAGATCTCTTTAAGGCCGAAATTTAGAGAAAATATTTCCGGCCAAAAAACGTTTGCCGAAGCAATAACCGAATTTATAGTTTGTCACAACCACATTAGATGTCATCACATCCGAATTAGAGGATGTCACTACTGCATTATAAGTTGTCCCAACATACTATTCGTTGCTTCAACCTAATTTCAGTTATGGAGACTTCAGTTGTTAAGTCGTTACAATTACAATTCGAATGTGACAACTGCGTTTCGGTAGCAACAGCCGGTTATTACCTCCTCTTTTCAAACAATTAGTTCTGTGAGTATAGTACATTTTTTAAAAACTTGAAAATCTCTTGCCTTTAAAGGGTGAATAAATCATTTTGTATCTTAAAAGAAGACTTGTTGATTATTTGATCTTTGATCTTTGACATTTTAAATTGAACTTCAATTGAATGCGGTGTGATCCTGTCATTAGATATGGAGAAGGCTTTTGATATGTTGGATCATACAACGCTCATTGAAAAGTTGAATGTATTCTATGGGTTTTCGCGTTCAGCTTGTTCCTTAATGATGTCCTATTTGTTTGGTAGACGTCAATATGTCTGTAGTAATGGTGTTTGTTCTGGTGAACTTTCTGTGACTAATGGTGTTCCACAGGGTTCAGTGTTAGGTCCATTGTTGTTTATTATGTATATGATTGACCTGTTTGGGATTATCTCTAGTTCTAATTGTGTACCATTTGCGTTAGCGGATGATATACAAATTTTTTGTAAAAGTGGGATGGATTTTCCTGATGTATTACAAAATGTTATTGATTATACTACAACATTGATTGAAGAGTGGGTAATTTCTAATGGGCTTTCTATTAATACGAATAAAACCAAGGCAATGGTGTTTGGCTATCGTCATAGTCCTGATCTTTCTATTACTTTGAATGGCAATAATATCGAGTTTGTTGATAGGATAAAATGTCTTGGAGTAATACTTGATGACAAATTATCATGCCAAATTATCATGTTTCATGCCAATTCCATTGTATCTAAGGTGAATTTCACACTGAGAAAATTATATAATCTAGAGCTGAGCATTCCCGTGTCGATAAGAAGTAGAATAGCTCATGCTTTAATTATGCCAGTTTTTTTGTACTGTATGGAAGTGTATTCAGGTTCTTTGTGTTTTGTGATGAAGAAAATTTGTTTGGCGTTTAATAGAGTTGTGCGTTTTGTTTATAAGATAAATATACGTGAACATGTAACACCACATGTTGTAGACTTCCTAGGATGCACGTTTTCTCAATTGGTGCATATTCGCAACTTGCACCACTTTTATAAGGTCTTTAAAATGCAGACGCCTATTTACTTAATACATTTTTTTAAATTTTGCAGGTCAACTAGAAATCCGCAACTTAGTATACCTAAATTATCTTCTATATTGGCACGATCATTTCATGTGAGAGTAGCTCGTATATACAATACGTTGCCACGTTCTCTTAAAACATTTGGCTTATCGTCAAACACTTTTCGCAGAAAGTTGTATCAACATGCTGAGGCAATAAATTTTTGAAAGCACATTCCTTCTGATTTGGTTAAGGGTTTTGTTATATTTCGTTTTAATTAATGCTGACGTTTTATTTAATTATTTTTCTTTTGTTTTTTAAATATAATACTGAAATACTGCACCATTGAGATTTTAGAAAAATTCACATTGTTCAGAAAATAATAATGTTATTTGTAATTTTGAATATTCCTCCCTGTGCTGTTGTGCAAGTTTTAGATTAGGGTTTATTATGCTCCTCTATTGTAGCATAATTTGTGAGTAGTGCATAAATGGCAGTTTTCCTTTATTTTATGTACTTGAAATAAATTAGCTATGCGAAAAATTAATTAATTTAAATTTACTGTTGAAATAACTTAAGTTAGCGTCAAATCTTGGAGTAGTACACAAATGGAAGATTTTAATTTATTTTTTGTTCTAAGTATAAATTTAAGTTGTTATTGAAATGCAATATATATATATTTTCCAAATTACTGTTTAAATAACTTTTAAATTAGCGTCAAATATTGGAGTAGTTCACATATGGGAGTTTTAATTTATTTTTTTCTAAGTATAAGTTCTAAATTGTTATTGTTATAAATATTTTATTATGTAGTAGCTCAATTGTTGTAGCGCATTTAACCATAAATGGCATTACTGCTTGGTTATTGAATGAATAAATTAAATTAAATTAAAAAAAAAAGTTGAATAGTTCAAAGAGATTTTCAATGACATATACATATCGTTAGCTAAAATGCAAAAAGGCGTAACTAACAAAAAATATAATTTTACAGAAGCAAAAAACTTTGTAAAATGAAAATTATAAATATTTTTAACGAAGTTTTTTCTAATTTCACTTTAAGCACACAGACAGATTTTTGATCAGCGAAGTGTAAAATTTTGTCAAGACATATACATAGTTTAATGGCGTTCATAACAATCAATCAAAAACTCGATTTTGAATTTTTGGTTAGTAACGCCTTTTAGCATTTTAGCTAACGATATGTATGTATATCACTTCGATAGGATACTAAATATCGCAGATACGCCCGATTATATAAACTTTACTTGCGAAATCGTCACCTACATATACATACATTCACGTACTAATGTGTCACAAAGCGGTACACAATGGGTGTGTCACCGCTAAACATTTGTCGGTTTTATATAAACATAGCGTGCTATATTTCATTGGACCAGGGGGTTCTATGCCACAGCTGATCAACCTTAGAGTTGGCGAAACATGCAGGATAAAGTAAGAAAGAGAAATATCAATAGGTGACTGGAAGTGTGTAGAGTTGCTCAATGTGTTTTTCATAAATTTGCCTTTGTGCAATTGAACCAAAAGTACAAAACTCAGCAACTGGGAATATTTTTGTGATAATTAAATCCATAGAATAATACATACCATAGAAGCTTTTATTCGCTCAATAAATTAAACGTCATAGGTACGATGGAAAGTAAACATTGGATGGTGGAAAATATGGGTTCAATAATACCAGATGGTGGCAATAATACAGCGATCCACAAAGGAACAACCGAGTTTCGTGTTTTTGTGACAAACTAGTTGTGTTAAATACAATATAAATGTATACCAACGATAAAAGTCAACAAAAAAGTGCAAAATATATTTAAATTTTTCAGTTCTACACCAAAACGACAGGAAAAAGTTAAGTGAACATATTTTGTAACTCCACCTGGTGTAAGGTAATTTTAAATTTAAGTGCTCTCATTTCCACAAGCCTACGATGAAGAGTGTGAAATGAAACGTCAGATGAGTGAATAAGTTTATCTACGTATGTATTATTCTATGATTAAATCGAGGAAAAAGGGATTACAAGTTTAATGAAGCAAAATGTAATGAAGTGTTAGAGTAAAATTAGTTATAGAGATTGCATATTAAACACTAATTAAAATAGAGATTTCTCTCATTCTGCATGGGTTGCCAAATTTGTATAAATCTGCGCTCCATCTTTTCCAGTGACTTTTATTGGCTTTCCGTCCAAGAAAAAGAGATGTTGCAAACTCTTAGTATATTACTCTATGGTTCAACCACCTTAGAG
The DNA here is from genome assembly GCA_963931995.1 of Phaonia tiefii. NCBI lineage: Eukaryota > Metazoa > Arthropoda > Insecta > Diptera > Muscidae > Phaonia > Phaonia tiefii. The sequence goes on from OZ008367.1 coordinate 296,685,717, forward strand.
TTGGCGAAACATGCAGGATAAAGTAAGAAAGAGAAATATCGATAGATGACTGGAAGTATGTAGTGTTGCTCAATGTGTTTTTCATACATTTGCCTTTGTGCAATTGAACCAACCAAAAGTACAAAACTCATCAACTGGGAATATTTTTGTGATAATTAAATCGAGGAACAAAGGGATTACAAGTGAAATGAAGCAAAATGTAATGAAGTGTTAGAGTAAAATTATTTATAGAGATTGCATATTAAACACAAATTTATTAAAATAAAGATTTCTCATTCTGCATGGGTTGCCAAGTTTGTATAACTCTGTGCTCCAACTTTTCTAGTGACTTTTATGCATTTAAGCCAAAATTGGCAACTACATACTTATAAGCAATAAAATGCTAACGACTTCCATCTGCCTATCCTCGATCGACATTTTTCTTTAAATTTGTAATTTCTTCAACTAGCGCGAAGAACTGTGGCGTGTTCAATTTGACAGCTGAAGTGGTCAAAAACGTCGCGCTGCGTTTTATAAACTACCCATTAAATGACGTAACTCAACAAAGGTAGTCAACGAACAGCTGTAACGTTTTATAAACTACCAAAACGACAAAAGTAACGCGAAGTGACTTATTCACGACTTATGGAATACCACCCTTAATCTTTTTCATTCTGAGCATTTTACTCAAGATAACTTTTTATTGTTTATTTTAGTTGGACAACTCTATAAACCGCATATGTCAGTGACAGCGTAAACAAACGCAAGCGCGAAGTGATATATAAACTTCAATTTTTTGGCTTTGGCGTTCGTGTTCGCTTTTGCGTGTACGTTCACTTTCGGGACTTTTAGAATACTACCCTAAGATGTTGTAAAATCCAAAGTTGACAGAGCCATACATTTAAGAAATTCAACAATCAGTTTGTTTATTTTTAGAGTTATATCGCAAATATAAAAATAAATAAATGGTTTCCCATTACATCCCATGAAGGGACCGGGGAGAACTTCTCACAATCACTGAGCTGTGCGCTTTCTAGTTTTCACTCACTGATTGGGACCTACAGTTTTACACCGATTCCGAACGGTATTTTGAGAAGCTTTTTCATGGCTATATACTCGATAGTGTCGCCGTCACTAAGCGAGGTGACCGTCGTCGAAAGAAATTTTAAGGTGGTTGGAGCAGGGATCGAACCCAGGATCTCCTGTACAAGAGGCGCGCACACTACCCATTGCACCACCGACGGTCACAAATATATCAACATAAATACGACGGCATATGTGAGACAAGAATGAAAAAAACTATTATTTCCTAGGTCATATGCATTTAAATGAGTAAAAATTATAATTATTCACTCAAAGTCTAAGTCAGTAACAGTGGCAACTCTTTCATATATCATTTTGTATTTGCCCAAGTAGTAATTTAAAAGTATTAAACAAGGAAGTTGCATGAAGAAATGTAAGTATTTTAATGCAATTTATGTTTATAATTATTTATTTTTTATTTGTGTTTACAGGGGAAAACACAAGACAAGAAGTCGGGAGGGGATTCTATAAAAGTTCTGTTTTGGCAACAAAACATATGTTTTGCGATTCAACTGTGTAACCACTGTGTAAACCACTTAAAAGTAAGTTCGAAAAGTGAAATCTCATAACACCAAACTCCAACACTTGTGAATTTAAAATGCTTTGTGAAATAAAAACAAATCGGAATGCAGCACATGGGTGATAATTAAATGTTATATTTACGACTCGCTTTTAAACAGGTGGACATTAACAAAATTGTAAAATTATGATGTTTGTAATGCCTTAAGGGGCGTTTAGATAAGTTGCAAGGATTTCAAGTTGACATCAACTTATCGAAGGTGTAAGGTGAAATTGGCGGTTTGCACAATTTAGTTGAGGTAAAGTCGAAGCTAAATTTAATGTCTACTTATTTAGCAGTGTAAGGGTAAGTTGCAAAAACAGTCTTACGGATTATCCACAGGTATAAGGGCCGCTTTACAAAACAAATGTAATAACTGTCTTTGCACGAGTGATGTGTAAAACAAGAAATTGTGTAAAAAAGCACGGTGTTCTGTGTGCACAAAGATATTCAGTTATTGTGGATGCATCTCGTCTTTGTCAGGACATTTAAAAATTGCCCACCATTTGAAAATAAAACAAATTATATTTCAGAGCAAACAATAATGTAACCCTGATGCGGTAAAAATTTGTGATGGAGACAAAAGAGATGAGATTACAATCAGTGATCTCTGCGCTTTCTACTTCTACACTCATTAATTGTGACCCCACTGTTTTACACGAGGTATTTGGGAAGCTCTTTTGTGGTCAATTATTCGATGGTTCTAATGTACAAGAGTCGAGCACGTTACCATTTCACCAATGTCCCGATTAATCGATTTTGAAAATAGATGTGAAATCGATTTTCAGATTTCGCTACCATTCACTAGTTGAAAGTACATAATATGGTAGAATTATCTATTTTGTAGTTGAATTAGAAATACCGTGGTTAAGATGTCAAAATTAGATGAATATAAGTAATGAATGTGAAAAATTCAATAAGCTTGTCTTACTTGATACAAAGTCTATGCTATAGATTACATTTTTATTGAAATTATTTGAGTTTTATTAAAATTACGTAATTACATTTGACAGCTTACGCACGGAAAATATGAAAAACCCACATATCAGCTGGGCTGATGCGTTTAACCGATAGATAATTGTACATTCAGTACCAACAATAAAAGCAAGATTTATTCATTCAGTTTACATCAGTAGCACAGCTGATTTCATTGTTTTCGTTTTGTTCGTGCCCAATACGCCAGTTTGTTTACATTAATTAAAATAAAATTTCACTTTGTGTTTACATCTGCTGACTTTGACATATTAGGCACTTTAATGTCATCAACAGCTGCTGCTATAACCTGAGTGAATAAATCATGAAAAATAGTAAACAAAAAAACAGTACAAAAAATATATTTGTATTTGACAATTGGGGTGCTAACGACATGAGGTCAAAAATCATTGGGATCTTTATCGTGTTTTGCAAACCATCCGTAGAATGATTCCAAATGCACGGAATTGATTACCTTTTTAATATAATTTTTAAGAATAAATATTTTAAAAAAACCCGGTATTTTTAAAGTTTTCGAAATCGCCAAGCGAACAGCTGATTTTGTTGTTTGCTTTTCTTTGTTTCTCATTTCCTTTGCTGCCCAGCATAGGTTTGTGATCATATTTAATACACAATTGGGAATTTACTTTACTTTATGTTTTCTAGTAATTTATTAAAAGATTTACAATAAATTTTATGAACAAAACAGGCAAGTGATCTGTGTTCACCGTCATTTTCCTGATCGATTTTATATCACGTGATTTGCAAAATCGTTGTCTGCAGAACACCATTCCGGTGATTTAAAACCATATCGACATGAAGTGATATCAGAACAGGCCTGATAGACTCCAAACTATGGCAGAACTAGCAGAGGACCCTAACGGTCAAATTCAGTGTATATTGCTGTTAAACCTTTCTGTTTACTTTTTTGTTCTTATATATTTATGTTGAATTTGACAGCTAGAGTAATGAAACAAAAACAGAATGTCTGTTATTGGTGCCCACAACTACAACAACTCATACAGCTTCTACCTCTGCTTGTTGTATTATGCTCAATTCACATTTTAGTACAAATTCCGACAAAAAATAATAGCAGATGTTATGTTATCATCCCTGAGATAAGAGCTGCTGTTGCTTACCCATTCTATGCCTTCTATGAAGGGAGTATCCGGCCAATCTTTTTCGGGAAACCGTTGTATAATCTTGCCACATGTCAATAAACTATTATCGGTAGGGGTTCCTGATAGACAAATATCCAATATGTTAAAATTTATCGTAACCCAGTTGTGGTTGGAACTGGCTGATGGATATACTTACGATCTTTCTCACTGTCATAGCCGACAATAACAAAATAATCAGCGAGCCGTGACATTTCTCTAGTTATGACAACTGTCAAATGGTACTAGCATTGCCTTATGGGTCGGCGTCGTCCGTCCTCCTTCTCTCTGGTATACAACGCAGCCAAAAAATATTCACAATGAAAGAGATATTTTTCGTATACGGAAAGAGATCTCTTAGTTCTGAAGATACACTATGCATGCACTTCTGCCCGAAGACCGTTTTTAGTGTATAAAACAAAATACGAATTAACAATTTGTATATAGCCAGACACTCTTAGCTCCACCGATTGCGGCTAAAATCACTTCATCATCTTCACATATATGCATATTTTTCATAAGCAACGAATACAACGACCACGGCTGACCGACAAACCAAATACACATACTGTCCTCCTCCCCCTCCGTTAACTCTCTTCTTCCACAAGTTTCCGAGGTTTGTTTAGAATGAATACATTTGCATAAAAGAAACGTCTTTCTCCGACTTTGGAGTGATTTTAAACTAATTAATTCTATTCACGTTTCGTTATAAAAGAAGACGACGTATTTCATTCTTTTGCTTCAGGTTGGCAGGTTGTTATACTTTGTCGATGTGTTGTATTTTTAGTTATTTGTAAAACTTCTTAACTTTAATCTTTTCACTCAACTGCCGCAGTTGGTGTACACTTCAACCACACCCCTAGTGAATTTTCTATAATTCGTTTGCCGAAGTTGCTGCACCCGCAATCATTATATTTACTCTTATTGTTGAAGGAAAATACGTTTCTTTCGTATAAAATCGTACTTATTTTGTAAACAAACAAATACGTGTTCCTATTTTTTAAAAATTATCGAAGAAACAAGTTGGTGTATAGTTTTTCACATTTTCGTAAAACTGATTTGCTGACTACTGTCAAATGATTATGATGAACGCAAAGACAACCAGAATAGAGGCTAAACACAACCATACACGCTACCGACGACGAACTTGTGTTTACAGAAGTTTGTCAGGGGTCACACATGTCAATTTTGCTTGCGCATGTTTTTAACTTGATTGTATGATGTTTTTGGTATGATCCCACAGGGAAGTTTGATTTTGTAATTGTCGTTTTCTTTAGCTTCCACGTTCTTGCTACTTTTGGTCTCCCAAATATGATATAGAATTAGACGACCAGAAGATGTTCGCAATTCGGCAACCCTCGTAAAAGAGAGCCAAAAAGGGGTAACAATTCACTCAAACGCATATACATGTTTCTTTTTTTACTTTTACTAAAATTCCAGACAAAGCAAAATGTCTTATGTTGTAGGCTTGGTATGTTTCTTGTCGTAGTAACACTACCTCGTCTATACGCCTTAACTTTCAATCAAATCAGGAAAACCCAATGCGAACACTTCAGATTTTGTTAGGACATTTGATACGAAATCGGGGAAATATTTTGCAGTGCGAATGAGCTATAAGTAGTAAGCAATAAGCAAAAAGGATGTTAGTAAGTAGCTATAAACGGAAAATTTTGTCACAGAGATTTGCCATATCTATATTTACATATCATTGATTTACCTTGCAAATATTTCATTAACAATTCATCTCTAAACTCCAGTCTATTTTTAACGCATGTGGTATCACTTTTGTTTACTAAAATAATCGAAATGTCAAAATTCCGGTCCCAAGCAATTATCAAACAATTGTTTTCATACGAAATAACTTTGGCCTAACAACCATGTACTTGATTTTGCCTACGACATTTTCGCAAAGAACTGGGTACGACACAAATGAAAAGTGAGCGAAATTTTCGCTTCATTAAAGTCCAAGCAGCTCACTACTTCCACGCAGTATGTCCTGGGCAATGGCTTTTCGGAAACCTCCTTTAGCTAGCTAGAGTGAGAAGGGGAAACAAATGAGCATCAAATCAGGTTTAGTAGGTGACTGATGTCACTGAAGCTCATCAAACAATGGGGCATATTCTTTTGTCCTTAGAAGGCGGATGAGGCAATCATACGGGCCAACGGCGGATAGAAACTAAAAGAAGAAAATCCAGGTTCAACATATCGCATCCTGGTCAGCGTCTGATCCATAATGGGCGGCTGCAATCAAATATCCTGGCAGTAGGTAAAATGCAAAAACCCGGAGGACTGGGTTTGCCTCTCGCCAACGTTCATAATGGCAGTGAATATACAAAAACGAAAACATAAACAACCCCTATTTGTTGACGATCCCCGCAAACGTTATAAGGACCACGATTTACGGATATGCACTTGGAATGTAAGAACTCTTTATAGATCCGGTGCAAGTATCCTCGAAAGTTATAAGGCTGACATTACCACTATCCAGGAAATTCGATGGACAGGACAGGGCTGCACAAGGGAAAAAAAACTTCGTCATATTCTACAGTTGCGGATTTGTAGTTGGCAAAAGACTGCGACAGGTTCAATCCTGTGATTGATTGACTGCGACAGGTTCAATACTGTGATTTTTATATTTCCCTAATTTGTGTGCCTGCCCCGACAGAAGAGAAAGATGATGCTGCCAAAGACATATTCTACGAGCTCCTAGAGGAAACGTATGACCGCTGCCCTGACCATAACATTAAGAATGTGCTAGGCGATTTAAATGCTAAAGTAGGCAGGGAGAATGTGTTTCATCCAACTATTGGCAACTTCAGTCTACAAGCTGACAGTTCCGACAACGGTGATTCCTTCATTGGGCAGTCCAAGCAGCTCACTACTTCCAACCTCCGTTAGCTAGCTAAAGTGAGAAGGCGAAACGAATGAGCGACCTGAGTGGTAATGCGATCACTGATACGTCTCAGGATTATTAGGTGACCCTGTCACTGAAGCTCTTCGAAGTAGTGGACATATTCTTGTGTACTTTGAAGGCTTATGAGCCAACACCCCTGGCCAACGGCGGATCAAAATTGAAGAAACCAAAATCCAGTTTCGACACACTGCATTCTTGCCAGCGTCTGATCCATAATGGGTGGCTGAAACATAATCATCCTGTCAATAGGTAAAATGCAAACCACGGTGAGATGGGTTTGCCTCCCGCCACCGTTATATTGGCAATGAAAATACACAAGGAAGATAATGAACAAAGAAACCCTCCAACTGTTGACGACCCTCGCAAACGTTATAAGGACCATGATTTAAGGATATGTACCTGGAATGTGCGAACGCTATACAGTACTGGTGCCACTTTCCAACTGGCGGATGTCCTCGGAAAATGTAAAGCGATATAGGAAATGCGATGGACAGGATATGGTTGGCAAGAGACTGCGACACCTAGTTTCAAGGTTCAACGCAGTGAGTGACCGCATAGCCACAATTCGCATCAAAGCGAAATATTTCGACAGCTCGATAATTTGTGTGCACGCACCGACAGAGGATAAAGATGATGAGGTCAAAGAAACATTTTATGAGCGTCTGGAGGAAGTATATGAACGCTGCCCTGACCACGACATTAAGATTATCCTAGGCGATTTTAATGTCAAATTGGGAAAGGAAAGTGTCTTTCGACCAACCATCGGTAATCACAGTCTACATGATACCACCTCCAATAATGGAATAGGACTGATAGACTTCGCCGCTGCAAAGAACATGGTAGTTCGTAGCACACGATTCCAGCATAAGGACATTCATAAGGCGACCTGGATATATCCTGATCAGCGGGCGAAGAAACTGCCATCTATTAGGCAGGCACTCTTCTAGTGTAACGGATGTACGTGTGATTCGAGGTGCCAATATCGACTCGGATCATTACCTGGTGGCTGCGAAAGTTCGCACAAGACTGAGCAGGCCGAAAAACGTACGAAGCCGAACACAGGAAAGGCTGGATATTGACAAGCTACAAATACCGGAGATATCAATGTCCTATCGATAGAAGAATGCCCACATGCGCAATGCAAGCACATCTCCCATTGGCTATCAAAAACCGCAGAAGGATAAGCTGTGGTACGACGAAGAGTGTCGCATTGCAACTGATGAAAAAGGCGCTGCACGTATGGCAACGAAACAGTCAGTTACAACGCGTGCTGCGAGTGAGCGGTACAATAGGCTGAGAAGGGAGGAAAACCAACTATTAGGCAGTGGGAGCAGAGAGAGAGTGAAAAAACCGAAATGTGCAGTATAAATCCCGAAAGATTTTCCAGAGGTTAAGAAGATCGAATAACGGGCCTAATAATGGGCTGCCCTCCTGCAAGGACGAGAATGGGAATCTGGTGACTGAGAAGCAGTGTGTGCTCAAAATGTGGAGAGACCACTTTTCAGCACTACTCCACTCAGATTCTCCACTGCAGACCAGGAGGTAATGATAGTGGAAGATAGCGTAGATTGTACCCCCCCCTCCCCCCCGAAAACATGACGAGAATAATAAAGCCGCTGGTGCGGATGGGCTACCCGCTGTACTTTTTAAGGCAGGTGGCGAAGCCACATGCATCGACTTATATGCGGTATATGGCTGGGAATCTATGCCCGACGATTGGAGTCTCAGTGTCTTATATCCTGTATTCAAAATTCAAAAAGGGTGATCCGTGTGTCTGTTCCAACTATCGCGGTATCAGTCTTTTATCCATCACGTATAAGGCCTTGTCGAGCGTATTATGTGAAAAACTAAAGCCAATTATTGAAAACCTGATTGGACCTTATCAGTGTGGTTTTAGACCAGGCAAGTCCACGACTGACCAAATATTCACGCTACGACAATTCCTGGAAAAGACCCACGAAAAGCAAATCGATACATACCACCTTTTTGTCGATTACAAAGCTGCTTTTGACAGCCCCATACGGGGAAAATTGTACGAAACTGACTGAACTTGGTATTCCGGCAAAACTGATTCGCCTCTGTAGAATGACGCTGACCAACACCAAATCAGCAGTGAAAGTGGGGAAAGACCTGACTGTACCAAGCGAGGACTGAGACAAGACGACACACTTTCGTGCAATGTCTTCAACATCTTAATGGAGATAATAATGATAAAAGCTGCAGTAAATACGAACAAGACCATTAACACGGAATGCCATATGTTGCTGGCGTATGCTGACGACATAGACATCATTGGGCGAAATTTGCGAGAGGTTAATGCAGTATTTCAAGAATCAAAAAGGAATCAGCGAAGGTGGGTCGTTCGGTTAATGAGGGCAAAACAAAATTGATGGTGTCAACGACTAGAGAAACCTCTCGACTTGGTCCGCACTTGAACGTTGACAAACGTTTTAATTTTGAAGTGGTAGATGAATTTGTCTACCTTGGATCCGCCGTTGAGAAGAACAACAACGTCAGCCTGGAGATAAATAGGAGAAATGTTCTTGCAAATAAATGCTATGTTGGGCACAGCAAGCAGTTTAGGAACAAAGCCCTCTCTCGACGGACAAAAGTCCAGCTATAGCAGACTCTCATTTTACCTGTCTTTAACATATGGCACCGAAACTTGGGTCATATCGTAAGCGGATGAAAAATACCTGGGAGTATTCGAAAGAAAATTATCCCTGAGAAAAATTCTCCGTAAAATATATGGTCCTGTTAGAGAAAACGGCGAGTACTGACGACGCTGGAATCAAGAGCTATATAATTTATATTCTGACGTGGACATAGCTAGGTGAATCAAATTAGGCCAATTGCGTTGGCTAGACCATATTATCAGAATGGATGAAGATGAATCAGCCCGAAAGGTATTCGATAACGTACCCGATGGAAGCAGGAAAAGAGGGCGATCAAGACTCCGCTGGAAAGACCAGGCAGAAGAATCCCTCCGTATCCTTGGTATTGCCAACCGGCGAGAAAAGGTGAAGGATAGAGCCAGTTGGAAGAATATGTCGAAGTTTGTTTGTTTAGTTAATATGTGTAAGACGTCTGACCTCATAAGGTTGTAAAATAGTCAATAAAAGTAAAAATAAAGTCAGTGTCATACCTCCGCGTAGCAAAATGAGTCGCTTTACGCTTTGACTCGCTTACAACGTTGTGAAATATTGAAAATACTGCAAACTCCAATCGGACATCGAATTTGGCCAAAAATATCATCTTTTCTGCAAAGGACCGTTTTCATTTCGGCGGATATGTCAACAAACGAAATTACCCCTTCTGGGGATGCCGCACGTCATTGTCGAGAAGCCAAAATATCCACGCAAGAGAGTAACAGTTTTATGTGGATTTTCAGTTTTTGTGCGATGTCAATTGTCCGCCTGGGATCTGCGATTTGACTCCTTTAGACTTTTTCTTGTGGGCAATCCAGAAACGATCCACACACAGCATTAGGCTAATATCGTTCCAGCCATTCTTGATATAGAACAAGAAATCCTCAACACCCTGCATTGGCAACATCATTGCCGCCGCAGCAGCAGCTGCTGCAGCTGCCGCTACTGTTGTAGGTGGCGGTGGTGGTGGCACAAAATGTGGTGCTACCGATACAGCAGCAGCAGCGGCGGCTGCATTGAAATACGCAGCTGCTGTGTGTGGTGGCAATGGTGGACCCGATGCTGAATTTGAATGATCTGACACTGCTTGCTGTAACATAATGTTTTGTGCTGCAATCATTGCCGGATTGAATTGGAAGGTCATTGGTTGTGAAGTTGGTGGCATCTGTGTTGTAATATGATGTGGTGGCGGTTGTTGTAGTTGCTGCAGTTGCTGTTGCTGGTGTTGCTGTAGCTGTGGTGGCATAAGTGCGCCTTGTTCTGTTCGCGGTTCAGGTTGTGATTCGCCTTCACCGGCGTTTGTTGCCGGAACTTCTGGTCTAGAATGGTAAAGAGTGACACTGTTAGAAGTTGGACTCTGTCAACACTGAAAGATGCTAGAGAAGTTATTTACATAGTTCGTTAACAACAAAAAAGAACTGAATCTTTAACAATATAGTTATTCTTAACAGTTTATTTTTTACTTTTTAACAAATATCAAGTTTGCCTCCTGGCATGTGGTATTATCATCTTAAATTTTGGCTGGGTTTGTCTCCCGCCACCGTTCATAATGACAGTGAAAATACGTAAACGAAAAAGAAAACATAAACAACCCATATTTGTTGACGACCCCCGCAAACGTTATAAGGACCACGATTTACGGATATGCACTTGGAATGTAAGAACTCTATATAGCTCCGGTGCAAGTATCCAACTGGCAGATGTCCTCGAAAGTTATAAGGCTGACATTACCGCTATCCAGGAAATGCGATGGACAGGACATGGCTGCACAGGAAAGGGAACTGCGATATATACTACAGTTGCCATGGGAAAAACATGAATTTTGTTGCGGATTTGTAGTTGGCAAAAGACTGCGACATATAGTCTCTAGTATCAATCCTTTGAGTGAACGTATAGCCACAATCCGCATAAAAGCGAAATATTTTTATATTTCCCTAATTTGTGTGCATGCCCCGACAGAAGAGAAAGATGATGATGCCAAAGACATATTCTATGAGCTCCTAGAGGAAACGTATGACCGCTGCCCTGGCCATGACATTAAGATTGTACTAGGAGATTTTAATGCCAAAGTAGGAAGGGAGAATGTATTTAATCCACCTATTGGCAATTTCAGTCTACTTGCTGAAAGTTCCGACAACGGTATGAGACTGATTGACTTTGCCGCGGTAAAAAACATGGTCATTAGTGGTACAAGATTCCAGCATAAAGACATCCACAAGGCTACTTGGGTATCCCCTGATCAAAGAACTAAGAACCAAATTGATCCAATGTAATGGGCGTACGAGTGATCATAGGAGCTAACATCGATTCCGATCACTGCCTGGTAGCAGCAAGGGTACGCACAAGATTAAGTAGAGCTTTTTGGCGCAGAATCCTGGGTCCTATCGCAAGCAGACGAAACATCTGTAGGAGTTTTCGAGAGAAAAATACTCCGAAAAATGTATGGCCCTATAGTGTACAACGGCAAGTTTCGGCGACGCATGAATCATGACTGTATGAGCTTCATCCTGACATTGACATAGTTAAGCGGATCAAGATAGCGCGATTGCGCTGGCTAGGCCATGTCAGTAGAATGGATGAAGACGGACCAGCACGAAGGGTTTTCGAAACCGAACTCGAAGGAAGACGAAAAATAGGAAGACCAAGACTCCGCTGGAGGGATCAGGTTGACGAATCCCTGCGTACACTTGGTATTACCAACTGGAGAAATAAAGCAAAAGATCGAACTGGTTGGCGAAATATGTTATCTTCGTTTTGTAAGGTCCCTGACCCCCCGGGGTTGTCCGAGACCGGATAAGTAAGTAAGTAAATTTTCGTTGTTTTTTATACACGTACTTCTTATGACGACGAAAATGTCAGAAAAACTGAATATCCGGCTCTAATTAGACCGGGCAGCTCATAGATGAACACATACATATTTACATTTATTCTCTCATTTTTGAAATAACCGGACTTTAAGTTCCAATTAGTCTTGACGGTTGACGTTCTATTCAATATTGCGCTGTTAGTTATGACGGTTAGACGGCAGAAAGACAATACAAAACAAAAAAGCTGATCGAAGAGCATTTGTACAATATATAATTTGCATGCATGAGTTTTGTGTTAAAAAGTGATTGAGTCAAATAAAAAAAAGAAAAATAAAAAGAAAATTGTGGTTACCGTGTAATTGTGTACTCCCGCGCACAAAATGTCGAAGGAAAAGCTATAACAATAATAGCTGATTGGTCTTGATGGCTGACGGTTGATTCTGCAACCTGCAGAAGTCTACCGTCGTAAACCGTCAATTTTAGTTGTCTCCCTCTAACACATGAAAATTCCAAAAACGATGTACAAGTAGACAGCCAAAGTTTCTCTTCACTCAAATGTCAACAAACACAACAAGCGAAACCCTAGTCATATTCTGCATATTCATTGAATATTTCAATCCACGAGCAGCTTTTTGATAGTGTTAACATAAACTATGCAAAAAGTATGAAATAATCAAGATATGACGCGTGAGAACCTTTGAGTAAATTTCTAGTACCTTTTGGTTCTCTTTTACCAGGGTTGCCAAATTGCGCATTTCTTCTGTTCGTCTAATTCTAGATCGCCTCTATACATCAGGCGCGTTTTGGTTACACCGCTTGCTTACATTATAACTTAGTTTGTATGCAGAGCTAAGCGATATTTAGCGGCACTTGAAGTTACCGCTTCCAATTCAGTTCTAAGCAGGCATAAAGTTACCCGTCTGAGAAAAAAATCAGAAAAACTGTGTTGGATATCGTTATGCAGAAGAGTATAAACATTTGCAAGAATAACTACAAACCATGCGTTAGAGCAAGACGATTATCTGTATTTCCGGTTGAAAAATTCAGAAAGTTGCCAGTATGAAAAAATCAGGAAAACAGTGTTAGATATCGTCATTGTGAGCCAAAGACAAGGACAAGAATATGCATATATTCAAGAATAACTACAAACCATGCATTAGAGCAAGACGAATATACATATTTTAATAAATTATCGCTAGTTTGGCGTTTTGGTTACTAGCAAGCAAGCTAGAAGTGCTAGCTTGTAACGAAAACATGCCTACACACTCTGATTTGTAGTTATTCCTGCATATGTATATACTCTTCTCCTCGACATTGAACTCACAATAACGATATTCAACACTGTGTTTCTGATTTTTTTCATACTGGCAACTTTGTGTCTGATGACGATCAAGAAGTAGACGACTAAAAGATGTGCACCAAAAAGTGGATGTACCAAAAAGTGGTAACAACTCGCAGAAACGCATTTCTCTCTCGCGTTATATTTTGATTATTTCATACTTTTTGCATGGTTTATGTAATTTTACTTCAACATGGATAGAATTTGTATATTGTATTGAAATATTCACTGAAGAGAGTAAGAGAGAGAGAGAGCAGAGAATGATAAAACTAACTAGTAAGTTATAGTACGTACGGGAACAGAGCTACTGTAGCTAAATATCGCTTACCTCTCCATACACAGAAAAACCCTAGTGTAATATTACCCATATTCATTGTCTGATATCAGCCAATGCACTTAGCAACATAGGGTCAATTAATTAATTGGGCAATATTACCAATTTTAAGTTCACCAAAAATATGAAGATTTGTCTTGTATATTTGTTACAAACTGACAATACAGCACCTAGTGGTAGTACTTGACAACGCCTGTGCGATATCTACTTATTTCCTTTATCAATGATCTAACGGTGCGTTTACACGGGACAGTTTGAGACAAGGAAGTTGAGAATATGTATTAGTTGTCACAAAGAGAAAAATTGTTTGTGTGACGTACGCGTCCAGCCAGTTATAAAGACAGTACAGTTTTATGCAACCGCCGACAGTGTCGTTTCGTTAAATTTCGTGCTCTGATTTTTTGTTTCTTCGCTTTTTTGCCATTGTGTTTTGTATTACTTCTCCAAATTACAATGGAACTGATGTACTCTGCAAAATTAGACATGTATTCATGTTTATGTTTGTATTGTTAAACAATATTTCAATAAAAATTAGCACAATTTTCAAATACAAATATATTTTCCAATTTGTACAGTCGGTTGCGATGTTTTGATTTTGTGGCCTGGTGTGATATTTACGTTTGATGTTGAAAAGAATTGCTTTACTAATACCAGATAGAGGCAATGGTTCAAAACAACGAACAAAATAACAACAACGGCATTTCGTTTTGTGTGTTAAAATTATTGTGTTAAATACAACACAAATGTATTCTAACAATAACAGTCATTTAAAAACACATTTAAATTTCACAGTTTTGTACCAAAACGATATGAAAAATTAAACCCAGAAGTTAGTGTAGTTCCACCAGGTGTAAGTCACATTTCGTCAAACATCTCTTTAGAAACACCGACCGCAACACGAAGTGTGTGAAAGCAAACGTCAGATGACCCAAATATTCTCTCTAGTCTGAGATTACTCTATGACAGTGGCGAGGCAAGTGAGAGAAGTGTAAGTGTGGTAGTAAAAATGTGTGAATGCATTTATACTGTCGGAGCAAAACTGTCCCGTGTAAACGCCAGGTAAGCAAGCGGTGTAACCAAAAGGCGCCTATTGCTTACTTTTAAAATATTTATTAGTAATTATTAAATAAAAATTTTGCTCTATTCATCCTCTTCCTCCTCACTATTATTATTATTAAAAAGTATCTGTATTTGTTAATGACGTTTACATCGTGCTATTTCATATTGATGAAATTTTGTCTATTTAAGAATATTTCATTAATTTGAGAAAATTTAAATAGTAAAAGTTACTAACTTTTTTAGGTAACTACATCTACGATTTTTGCTACAGTGTATGTATAATAACAAGGAACGGCAACTCTTTCATTTTTAAACATATACAAACTGAACACAGCTACAAATTTTTGACAGTTTGAATAAAAAGAGTGGAACATGCAAAATGTTTTTGGACTAATGTTGGCAATATGTGTTTTTTAAGCAGTTTACTGCTTTTGTTATAAAAAATATAGTTATAAACCAAACAAAAAACAATTCAAAGTTACCGAAACATTCAATTACGTTTCAAATATCGTCCGAAATGCCACAAGAGACGAAGGCAGATGAAACAACGGCTACTGAAAGCACGGCTCATAATTCAAGCGGTCAGCCCCCGGTGATAAAAATTAAGCTGGAAAAAATAGATCCAGAAATAGAGAACAAAATCAGTGATTTGTGTGCTAATAATAACATAACCGACACCGAACAACAAAACAACCATGATGTTCAGACATCCGAAGATGAGGATAATGAGGAGGATTCTGATTCAGAAAGTTCCGAGGATCATGACGGGGATGCTGAGGAGGAAGAGGATGAAAAGAAAGCCATAGAACCTGTAAAAAGCTCTAATGAAATTCTAATGGAACTTTTTAATGTTTTCAATGCTGCACCTCCTGAGGAATTGCTGGATGACAAAAACCTGATTGAAAAGACCCGCAAGCGAAAGAAGGAAAAGAAAAATAAACATAAGAAGAGCAAGTCAGATGCTGAAGGACTGGTTTCAGAAATTGGCACGAGTTCCCAGGGAAAACACAAAAAGAAAAAGAAGCACAAACATAAACATAAGGATGGCGAAAAATCCAAGAAGAAAAAAAGTAAAGATAAAACAAAAGATAAGGACAAATCCAAGCTAAAAGAGGCGAAAAAGAGCAAAGAGACGGGCAAGCAAAAGGATACTGAAAACCTCAAAGATCGGGACGCTGCAAAACATGTTAAGACTAAAGAAGAAAAGGATTTATCACGTAAAGATATAGTAGAAAGAAAACCCGGGTCCTCTACGGCCCACAAAAGGCATAGCGAGAAGGAAACAAAATCAAATGGAGGACATAAACGTTTTAAGCTTGACGATAAGGACAACAAACATCACTCTAATCCATTTTATAGCTTCATTTCTCAAGATAGGGAAATCAAAAAAGAACCCCACAGCGATAAGGACAAGTATTGTAAAAATGGGGGGAAAATCGAAATCAAAATTAAAAAAGTCCTTAGGGAAACCGGATACCGCAACATGTCAGATGGCGAAATATCTGAGATATCTTTGTCGGATGAGGAGTCTTATCTTAGGGGGAAGGAAAAACAATCCGACTACAGCAAATATAAAAGCCGCAACAGCTTTTATGCCAACACCGACCGCAGTCGCAGCCGAGAGGATCGCCACCATGGTCAGGACAAGGACAGGGACAGAGAAGATTCTCGTCATCACCATCGTGACAGAGGTGCTAGTGGTCGAGGCTATCATTCGCGTCACTCAAAGTCCCGCTCTAGATCTAGATCTCGCGATTTAGGCATAGACAAGAAGCGCCTACTTGAGATTGCTCGCAAAAATGCCATAACTATGTTTAAAAGAGGCAACTTGCCAGGATGTGCCAATATGACAGAGGATGTTAAAGACCGAGTACTGCTTAAAATGCGTTATGGCGGCCGGACCGTTGAAGATCTCACTGAGTTTTGTAAGAAAATTTCAAATGGAGAACATCTTTCGGACCTCAGCTCTGACGAAGGGTCCGACATTGATAAAAGTGGGAATGTTAAGGCTTTTCATCATCCTTTCCAGTTAAAAGAGCGCGAGCCAATAGTAATGCATATTCGTAACTCCAAACCCATACTACCGGTGTCCAAAACATCAGAGGATACTAAAACAATAACTATGCAATTTCCTGTATCATCTGGACAACAACATCGAATGACTGAGGCCTGGGTTCCCGTCGAAGCAAAGGATAAATTGCCACCTTTACCGGTGTTGCCTGCGGCCACCCAATCAACGAGCATCTTCAAAGCTGCCATTGCAAAAAATGCACTAGGCAAACCTTTGCCCACAGAAGGAGAACAAGAACCAGCCTTTAAGCCTGTGTTTGAGGTCGCCGCAACTCCATCGGCAGATAGCGATACAACGTTGCAGAATGATCAAGCTGCCACATCTGAAAATATACCAATTCCGCAACCGGTACCAGCGCCATTTCCCACTCCTGTACCACCTCCTTCAATACCTGTGCCACAGATTCCACCACTTGCTACTGTTTCACTAGCAGCAAATTGTTTCGTGCCCGATGTTCCGGTACCTTCTAGCACGGATTCAATATTCCCCCAAGCTTGTGCTACAGCATTGGATGTGTCCACCATTATATCGAAAAGACTTAATGCCATGAGAAGATTACAGGTAAAGAACTGTTAAACAAAAATATTTATTTTTATTTTTTTTTTTGGAAAGAAGCAGACGAGAGCCACATACTTTTCATTAACTCCCAAAAAATGTACCACCTCGTGTGCAAAAATATTTTCTTACATCCCAATTTTTTTTATAAAGTTAATACTCAACTCATGTAGAGAAAGTTGCGTATGTTCACATCAAACATTAATTTCAATGTAGTTTTAACGGAGGACAAGAGAGTTTTTGTTCCAAACACTTTATTATTTTATATTCACAATAGGAAATAAAACAACGTATTCAAAACAAAAGGTACGCCCCGCCCCGTACAACGAGTATCTTGCTAGTCACGAGATGATACATCACTGTTTCCTATCTACTTACTTTTATTGACTATTTTACAACCTCATGAGGTCAGACGTCTCACACATATTAATTAAACAAATAAATTAAACAAATTTCAACATATTCTTCCAACTGGCTCTATCCTTCGTCTTTTGTAGCCAGTTGGTAATACCAAGGATACGGAGGGATTCTTCTGCCTGGTCTTTCCAGCGGAGTCTTGGTCGTCCTTTTTTCCTGCTTCCATCGGGTACGATATCCACGTCAGAATATAGAGTATATAGCTCTGCATTCCAGCGATGTCGGTACTCCCCGTTTTCTCTAACAGGACCATATATTTTACGGAGAAATTTTCTCTCGAAAACTTCCAGGTGTTTTTCATCCGCTTGCGATATGACCCAAGTTTCGGAGACATATGTCAAGACAGTTAAAATGAGTCTGTTATTGCTGGACTTTTGTCCATCGAGAGAGGGCTTTGTTCCTAAACTGCTTGCTGAGCCCAAAATACCATCTATTTGCAAGTGCGGACCAAGTCGAGAGGCTTCTCTGCTCGTTCACACCATCAATTTTGTCTTGCCCTCATTAACAGCAAGACCCACCTTCGCTGATTCCTTTTCGATTCTTGAAAACACTGCAGTAACCTCTCGCAAATTACGCCCAATGATGTCTATGTCGTCGGAATACGCCCGCAACATATGGCTTTTCGTGTTGATGGTCTTGTTCCTATTTACTGTAGCCTTTCTCATTATTATCTCCATTATGATGTTGAAGAGATTGCACGAAAGTCTGTCGCCTTGTCTAAATCCTCGCTTGGTACAGAATGGTTCGGTTAGGTCTTTTCCCAACTTTACTGCTGATTTGGTGTTGGTCAGTAAGTACATTAGCTTCGTTCAATTTTCCCCGTATGGGGCTATCGAAAGGAACTTTGTAATAGGCAGTAAGATGGTATGTATCGATTTGCTTTTAGTGGGTCCTTCACAGGATTTGGTGTAGCGTTAATATTTGGTCAGCGGTGGACTTGCCTGATCTAAAACCACGCTGATAAGGTCCAATCAGATTTTCAACAATTGGCTTTAGTCTTTCACATAATACGCTCGAGAAGATCTTATACGCGATGGATACAAGACTGATACCGTGATAGTTGGAACATACACACGGATCACCATATACTGAAACTCGAATCGTCAGGTTTAGATTCCCCCAACTATATACTGCATATAAGTTGATGCATGTGAGCTAGCAGTCCTTCGCTCCTTCGCTTGGCAGGTAGCCCATCCACACTAGCGGCTTTATTATTCTTAAGCCGAACGATTGTCGTTCTAATCTCGCCTTGGTTGGGGGGAGGAATAATCTACACTGTCTTCCCCTCTCATTACCTCCTGATCTTCTATTGAAAAATCTGGGCGGAGTAGTGTGGAAAAGTGGTTCTCGTCCTTGCAGGAGGGCAGCCCATTATTAGGCCCGTTATTCAATCTTCTTACCCTCTGGAAAAACTTTCGCGATTCACCATTCATCCTGCACATTTCAGTTTTTTCACTCTCTCTCTCTGCTCCCACTGCCATTTTTCCGCCTAAATAGTTGGTTTTCCTACCTTCTTAGCTTCTTGTACCTATCTTCTGTCTAACTCTAATATGAACATATCTGTTTTAGCCAAATGCAAGCCTGACTGTCATGATTGTTGTTAGCAAAACGGAGCTGTTCGTTAAAAGTTAGCTTCGTAGCTACTCGCCAGAGATAGTTTAGTTGAAGGGTCAGCGACTTAAAAATCGTTAGTCAGATGATAGCCGGTATCTAACTTACCGTTATGTATTACAGGCTGTAAGTGTTTTGCCACAGGTCAAAAGGCAACAAGTCATAATTTTAGTCTGTAAATGTTATATGTTTTCCACAGTAGTATAATCAATTTCCTTAACAAAAACACACATTCGTCGATACACAAATCACCGTATTACATAGAAAACATTACATATTTTACGTTTATTCAACTAGTGGAATACTGAATTTCTATATTTTAGGAAAATCCCATGGATTCTGAAGCGCTGAAATTGATGTACAATTCTCAAAAGGAAATGTCCTCATGGGCGGCCTCAAAACACATGCCTGGACAGTTCACCGGTAGCACAGGAGCTAATATTCTTAAACCCAATGAATTGAATTCTGGTCCACAAGTATGGGCAAAAAAGAACCAACTAACATCTTCGAAGCCAGTAACGGGTGGTATGGGTATGCATCTGCTGCAAAAAATGGGTTGGAGGCCGGGTGAAGGTCTGGGCAGAGAAAAAAATGGTTCTCTACAACCATTGCTACTTGATGTCAAGTTAGATAAACGTGGACTGGTGGCACAAGAAGACTACAGACAACCTAAAAAACGTTCGCACTCTCATAGTGCACCCCCGCTAAACCAAAATATGCAAGATAAACATCCGGTTTGTTTGCTCAATGAATTGACGACAAAATATAAATGGACACCGCCCTTATATACACTAGTCCATGAAAATGGGCCATCTCATTCGCGTATGTTTTTATTCTCTGTACAAGTTAACGATGAAACATATTCACCCACAAAATTGTCGAATACCAAGAAGGATGCAAAGTTTGCAGCTGCCAAGCTTTGTCTACAACAATTGGGTATATTGCCACCGGGTTGAGTTTAAGTCTGTAGACTTTTAGAGATAACATTATTAGTAAGAGAAATTACTATGTTATATATGTTTTGCTTAAGATATTTGTAAAAAAAAAAAGCTAAGTTATATCTTGATAAGTTTATTGAATAAATTGAATTATTTAAAACTAATTTGATAATAATATTAGTGTGTAAAGTTGATTAACTCAAAGAGTGCTGTCTAAGTATGTTGTAATAAAGCTACAAGTTTATATAGATTTAAAGGAGGTTCGTTATTTTAACTTCTCGTAAAAATAGCGTAAATAATTGTGGAAGCAATAACTATTTTTATAGAGGATGAATCCAATAATATCTGACGCTAAGCTTAACAACCTGATTTAATCGCATTATCAACATTTTTTGCAACAACTATTCATTTCATGTTGGCAGATAAGGCTGGATTGATAATCGTTGATTCGATTTGTTTGCGGGCAATTCCAGCAGGTTTACGTACAATTTCCATCGAACAAATTTTTATTTAAAAGAACAATTTTCTTGTAGTCAATATTCAAAGACTTTCTCGGGCAATTGGGGTCAAAGTTGACACGAATTTGGGTGCGGATTTAATTATTATAGTTGTGAGTGAGTGAGCCACAATTCACATCAAATCGAAATATTTCAACATCTTAATTTCTGTGCACGCACCGACAGAGGATAAAGATGATGAGGTCAAAGAAACATTTTATGAGCGTCTGGAGGAAGTATATGAACGCTGCCCTATACTTCCTTCTACCTATACTACTTCTAGGCGATTTTAATGCCAAATTAGGAAAGGAAAGTGTCTTTCGACCAACCATCGGTAATCACAGTCTACATGATACCACCTCCGATAATTGAATAAGACTGATCGACTTCGCCGCTGCAAAGAACATGGTAGTTAGTAGCACACGATTCCAGCATAAAGACATACATAAGGCGACCTGGATATCTCCTGATAAGCTGACGAAGAACCAGATTGATCACTTGGTAATAGATGGCAGGCACTCTTCTAGTGTAATGGATGTACGTGTGATTCGAGGTGCCAATATCAACTCGGATCATTACCTGGTGGCTGCGAAAGTTCGCACAAGACTGAGCAGGGCGAAAACGTACGAAGCCGAACACAGGAAAAGCTGGATATTGACAAGCTACGAAAACCGGAGATATCAAGCTCTCTCTCTCCTGCTAGAGCAGAATACCCCCCTCCCGACGACCCAGTTGCGCAGTGGAAGCCCATCTCCCATTCTTTGGTAACCGCTGTAAGAACTGAACTTGGCTATCAAAAACCGCAGAAGGATAAGGCATGGTACGACGAAGAATGTCGCATTGCAACTGATAAAAAAGTCGCTGCACGTATGGCAACGAAACAGTCAGTTACAACGCGTGCTGCGAGTGAGCGGTACAAGAGGCTTAGAAGGGAGGAAAACCAACTATTTAGGCGAAAAATGGCAGTGGGAGCAGAGAGAGAGTGAAAAAACCGAAATGTGCAGGATGAGTGGTGAATCCCGAAAGTTTTTCCAACGGGTCTAATAATGGGCTACCCTCCTGCAAGGAAGAGAATGGGAATCTGGTGACTGAGAAGCAGTGTGTGCTCAAAATGTGGAGAGACCACTTTTCAGCACTACTCCACTCAGATTCTTCCACCGAAGAGCAGGAGGTAATGATAGTGGATGATAGTGTAGATTGTACCCCCAAACCAAGACGAGATTAGAACGGCGATCTCCCGCCTTAAGAATAATAAAGCCGTTGGTGCGGATGGCCTACCAGCTGTGGACTGCTAGTCCACATGCATCGACTTTTATGCGGTATATGGCTGGGTGAATCTATGCCCGACGATTGCAGTCTCAGTGTATTATGTCCTGTATTCAAAAATGGTGATCCGTGTCTGTTCCGAGAGTATTATGTGAAAGACTAAAGCTAATTATTGAAAACCTGATTGGACCTTATCAGTGTGGTTTTAGACCATGCAAGTCCACGACTGACCAAATATACACGCTACGCCAAATCCTGTAAAAGCAAATCGATACATACCACCTTTTTGTCGATTACAAAGCTTCTTTCGATAGCCCCATATGGGGAAAACTGTACGAAGCTATGTCTGAACTTGGGATTCCGGCAAAACTGATCCGCCTCTGTAGAATGACGCTGACCAACACCAAATCAGCAGTGAAATTGGGGGAAGACCTCACAGAACCATTCTGTACCAAGCGAGGACTTGACAAAAGCCATTTGTAGCTGGCGTATGCTGACGACATAGACATCATTGGGCGAAATTTGCGAGAGGTTACTGCAGTATTTTTAAGAATCAGCGAAGGTGGATCTTGCTGTTAATGAGGGCAAGACAAAATTGATTGTGGCAACGACTAGAGAAACCTCTCGACTTGGTCCGCACTTGAACGTTGACAACCGATTTAATTTTGAAGTGGTAGATGAATTTGTCTACCTTGGATCCGCCGTGAACAAGGACAACAACGTCAGCCTGGAGATAGATAGGAGAATTGTGCTTGCAAATAGATGTTATTTTGGGCTCAGGAAGCAGTTTAGGAACAAAGCCCTCTCTCGACGGACAAAAGTCCAGCTATATCAGAATCTCATTTTACCTGTCTTGACATATGTCTCCGAAACTTGGGTCATATCGCAAGCGGATGAAAAACACCTGGGAGTTTTCGAGAGAAAAATTCTCCGTAAAATATATGGTCCTATTAGGGAAAACGGCGAGTACCGACGTCGCTGGAACGCAGAGCTATATAGTCTCTATTCTGACGTGGACATAGTTAGACGAATCAAAGTGTGCCAATTGCGTTGGCTAGGCCATGTTATCAGAATGGATGAAGATGAGCCAGCGCGAAAGATTTTTGATAACGTACCCGATGGAAGCAGGAAAAGAGGACGACCAAGACTCCGCTGGAAAGACCAGGCAGAAGAATCCCTCCGTATCCTTGGTGTTACCAACTGGCGAGAAAAGGCGAAGGATAGAGCCAGTTGGAAGAATATGTTGAAATTTGTTTAATTTGTTTGTTTAATTAATATGTGTAAGACGTCTGATCTCATGAGGTTGTAATATAGTCAATATAAGTAAAGTAAAGTAAGTGAGGCTTCGACTGCACCTTCTATTGATTCACAGAAGAGCATCTCCAAGGTTTTCCCTTAAACCATCTCAGTGCATTCTTCCATCTTCTTAGCTCCTATTAAATACATAGTTTCCCGCAGAAAAACTGTAATAATTTTCCAATCCACCAAGGAGGCTTCGTTCTTGTGCATGAAGTTTACAGTTACAGATCCTTTAGAGCACTTGAGAGCTTTCGTGGCCCTGTCCGTTACATTCTCTATGTAATTTTTCCACTGTTGGTTCTGATGCCAATATCGTACGGCAGCCAGGCTTCATCACATTCCGACGAACTGATTCAGGCTGTTCCAATCCAACTGTCCCAATATCATTAAGAACATTACATTGTCTGATCATCCCATACATTTCCTCTATTGGAACCGTAGCGTCCAAAAATCTCTAGCCTGGAGCTAGTGACGAAAGACGATTCATTGCCCTTATTGTATTTGGTAAGGTTACTATGTAGTGGATACTCAATCAGTAATTAACCTCTCATAGGTATCAATGCTAACCCACAATTCATGGTGTGTATTTTCATCCGTACCCAATAGGTGCGGCGCCTATTTTGATCATTTTTGATTACAGCGCTATCTCTGAGAATGACTTCGTGCTCAACTGAGCTCATGAATTAAGACCACCCCGGTTCGATTTTGGTATACAAAGGTATAATGGCAAATGGCACTTTACTATTATAAAGTATAGGCTGATCTAACTAAATTTAAAATTGAATAAGTGATGATTTATCCGACCTTTCGTATTGTATTCAAAAATTAAATTGTTCGAGCGTTTGATAATAATGTTTGAACAGTATTAATTAATATTAATTTTTGAATACAATACGGAAGGTCGGATAAATCATCACCTATTCAGTCTAAGGTGAGCACGCCAAAACACAAACGAAGGGAAGGATAATGGACTACAGCAAATTCAAGAAGAACAGTCAGGCTAGGAGATGGGTGAACAGATTTAAAACGACGAGGGATAATATCATTAGGATAAAGCAGACGATCACATTTCTAATCCGCTGTCGAAAATCAGGTATTATTCCGACATTTATTGCAAATTCCTCCAAGAATGTTTTGAATATTTTTGGTGAAAATGGGTTGCCAAAATTTCGGCAAATTATCTCCGGATACACTTAAGATTTGCACAACAAAATTCTTAACCGTACACTCAGAGAAAAACATCAATTTCTTACACAAGTTGAACACGAAATACAAGTTATAATCAGTAAGTTAAGTCAACATTTGACAGGACAGGAAATGAGGGAGTTTTTAGAATATAAGGCCAGATTAGCAAGGTACACCTTATGGATTTACAGGAAAACAAACTAGGAATAAAATGTAATAGTAAATGGTTCATTAATAAAACAGGCAAGGACATTCCAACGAAGGTGCAATGGATTCTCTCCCATGGACAGAAACATGCATTGCCGATGAAAAGGGACCAGTTACCAATATTGAATATTATAGCAGAAGGAGAAGATTTTGTTCAAACACTACCGGGTAAGGTAGAACAAAAATAGCTAGAACTAAATTGACGATGATCATAGATAGTCAGATGAATAAAATGAAACTGACGAATATGGATAACTTTTTGTTAGACAAAGTAGATAAGGCTAAAAATTATTTAAAGAATAATAAGGATGTAGTAATGATAGTTAATGCCGATAAGTGAAATGCGACGGTAGCTATAACCAAATGTGATTATATATCACGAATTAACAATATTGTAGGGGATACAGCTAAGTACAAACTGATGGATAAAGATTCTACCAGCAAACTTCAAAAAATTAACAATGATATTGTAGAAAAACTTTATAAAGCAGGAAACATAAATCAAATTGAGAAGAACAAACTTAAGACAAAAGTGTCCACAGCACCTAGGTTGTATGGAGTCCCAAAAATACACAAAGAAGATTTTCCGTTGAGACCAATGTGTTCTTTTGTTAATTCACCTTCTTATGAGTACATTACGAATATACTGAAAAGGATTACAGAAGACTCCAAATAACGGGTTTTTCAACAGAGACGCTACAAAAGTAAATCGATAGGGACAGCAAACGACGCCATATTTTTTCCCGCTCTTTTGACATTTCTCTTCAGTAAGGTTTGCCATTTCATCATGGAAAGATATACGAGCCAACAACGAGTCGAAATTATTAAAATTTACTACCGAAATTTGGAGTCAGTGGCCTCAACTTTAAGAGCGGTAGGTCCAATTTATGGTCGTCATAATCCTCCTACCAGATCAACAATTGAGCGTCTAGTGGAAAAATTTGAATCCACAGGCACAGTACAAAATGTTTCCGTGCCAGTGAGACAAAGAAGTGCCCGTAGTGTCGAGAATATTGCTGCCGCTCAGACTTCACTTCAAGAAAGCCCAAATGTGTCTCTCACACGTCGTTCTCAAGCGTTGGGCATCTCTGTGACGTCGTTGTGGCGAATTTTGCGAAAAGATCTTGGCCTACATCCTTACAAGATCAAATTGACGCAAGAACTGAAGCCGCTTGACCACCATAACCGACATATGTTCGTGAATTGGGCTGAGCAAAAACTTGAAAATGATTCGGATTTTCATCGGAAATCATCTTCAGCGATGAGGCTCATTTCTGGCTGAATGGCTTCGTCAATAAGCAAAATATGCGTTATTGGTCAGACAGCAATCCACACGTAATCCATTAGTCATCATTGCATCCCGAAAAAATTACGGTTTGGTGCGGTTTATGGGCCGGCGGCGTCATTGGGCTGTACTTTTTCCGTAATGATCAAGACCGGCACATTACTGTGAATGCGAATCGATACCGTTCAATGATAACCGTATATTTTTGGCCCCAATTGGATAATATGGACCTGGAGGACATGTGGTTCCAACAGGACGGCGCCACAAGCCACACAGCGAATGCCACAATCAATTTATTGGAAACCAAGTTTGGTGAACGTGTTATCTCACGAAATGGCCCAGTCGATTGGCCGCCTCGGTCGTACGATTTGACGCCGTTAAATTATTTCCTGTGGGGCTACGTCAAGTCTATGGTCTATGCCAACAAGCCAGCAACGATTGATGAACTTCGTACGAATATCGAACGTGAAATTGCAGCAGTATCGGCCGATTTATGCTAGAAAACCGTCGAAAATTGGGTTCAGCGTCTGGACTTCTGCAAGCGTGCCCGTGGTGGCCATGCAAAAGAAAGATTTGATGTAGTTTCTTTATTTCCGAGTATAATGGGACAGAATAGAACAGCACACAAATATTAATAAATCATTATTCGTCTATATTTTAAAGTTTTGTATAGAAGACAACAGGTATTTCCGATATAATGACAAGGTATATTTTCAACAAGAAGGACTTCCAATGGGATCTCCAGGTATTTCCGATATAATGACAAGGTATATTTTCAACAAGAAGGACTTCCAATGGGATCTCCAGCTTCCCCGTTGTGGCTGATATTGTTATGGAAAATCTACTTGATTCCTGCATAGAAGAGATGGCCATAAAACCGAAAATCATTACTAAATATGTATACGATTTAGTCTGTATCGTTACAAATAGTGCTATAGATAATATTTTGACAACATTTAATAATTTTCATCCTAATATTAGGTTTACAATTGAAGAAGAGCGTGGATCAAGACTCCCTTACTTGGATACCATGGTAATAAGAAATGGTGAGAATTTATTAGTGGATTGGTACCAAAAACCAACTGTTTCTGGAAGGGTTATCAATTACCACTACAAACACCCGAAATTAATGGTTGTCAATACGGCAAGGAACCTAATAGAGAGAGTTTTGAAGATAAGCGACGGGAATTTTCACAAAAAGAATAAGGAGAAGATTACAACTATATTAATGGACAACAATTTTCCAATAGGGTTAGTCAATAGCTTAATAAGGCAATATGAAAATAAGGGGCAAAATAACCAAAACACAACGGTGGAACTGAAAAATTTTAAATCATTATCTTATGTGCCAGGATTTTCTGAGAGATTAGAAAAATCAAAAATATTTGATACTACATAATAATTACAAAATGGCCCATAAAACAACACACACACTAGGTAGATTGTTTAGTAAAAGCAAAGATAGAATAGATAAATTTGATAGATCTAATATACATAGTCTACAAAATACCTTGTGGAGGAAATAATAGTGAAAGTTGCAATATGGTATATGTAGGTACAACTAAAAATAAACTTAAGACTATAATTGTAGGACACAAATCAGATCAAAAATATAGACACATCTCAATACAAAAAAACAGCATTATCATCACACTGTGCAAACTTAAATCATTTTCCAAACTTTCAAGATACGTCAGTTTTGAATAGGGAAAATAATTATAAATGTCGTTTTATGTTAGAAATGTTACAGATAATAAGGACTCCAATAGCGAAGAGAATAAACTTTAAAGCAGATACTGATAATGTAGCACAGAATTATAGACATTTAATTAGTAAAATGTAGAATATTTCTCCGAAAATTGTTTGATGTATCATTGAATTTGACACTAGGTAACATTTTTAATATATCCGGATGTAACTTGTTGAATTTACCATTATGTACATATTTTTATCAACCAAATTATTTTTCTGGCTGTAAATTAGAGAAACTATTTCTACACAAAAAATTTTTCTGGCTGTAACTTAGAACATTTTTCATATGACAAGAAAACTTCTTCAATTGTTTAATTTTTTATTATTGTTGTTTTTTCAAATGACATGAAAAAATTTTTGAATAAATTTAAAATTATTAATTTTTTTTAAATTATTCAATTATTAAATTTCAAGTTAAATTAGTCGGTCTCGCATCGCATTCTCTTCGCCATCAGGCACTGAAAAAGCATTTTCACATATGTAAGGCAATCGGCAACACCCTTCCAGATCTGCTAAATCGATATACTTAGTATCCATAGCTTTGAGTTCCCTATCCCGATTCTATGTTCTGGTACAGCCATGTTCGCAGTCGTGATCCGGTTTATAAATCTTTAGGGTTATCTGCACATACCCAAGGGAGACCACAGGCAAAATGAACACCATCTGTCTCTTCCAGTCGACGATTCCACAGCTCACTAACTTTTTGAGAGTTGCTCTGCAGTAGTCCACCGTCCATTGATAATACAACCCGGAACAAGACTGCATCGCGTCATCAAAGTCATCCTTTGCAACCAAGGGGTTACTATGGCACAGCTGATCGAAAAACCCCTATGGAAATGTTGTAGAATGAGATACCAAAGAAGACATACAGATTAGAGACCATGCTGCAAACTAAGTTTAAAAGTGTTTGATTGATACTAACCACAGCTAAATTATGTTTGCATCGAACGAAAATACTCATTCCCTTTTATTTATGTCCGTATTATGCCAACCAAAGAGTAAATTACACACTGCAACACGAAAAATATCACCATAGACGGACACCACTACGTGATAAAAGACCAAAAAAAGACCCGTGACTCCCAGTTTTGCCCAAAGTCATGCACTTTTTTTATGGGCCCCAAAGATTTGGGGCCTCGGTGTCATTTTTGGAAAAAAGTGATCATTTTGCCAGGCTCATATCTTGCAATTCGTTCGGAATTTTGATTCACTCTATGAGGGAAAGTTGTAGCTCTAGTCATAAAGAATAAAAATCGTCAACATATGTGACCTGGTCTACAAAAAGGGAGCTTACGTGCGAAAACTAGTTTTCTGTGAAAAAGCTGTTAAAAGTAAGCAACTCGTTTCGTCAGTTTCTCATTATCACGTTAATTGTTCTCCGCGCCGGACGTCCAGTAAGTGTTGTTGTTGGTCCAGTAAGTATATATATAATCATATATATATAATATATATATATATATATAATAAGTATAATCATGTCTTTATAGCTTATAATTCAATGTATTTTGTTCATTACCAATAAATTATATTTTGTCGTATTTTTACTCTTCTTTCTCTACATTTTTAGTACACTTCTAAGCAAGTTAGGATTTTCTGCTTTTCACCACGTGAAAAAGCATCTCGTCTTCCATCCGAATCAACCAAAAAGTGAAAATTGATTTTTTGACACCTAAGCCCCCTTTCCATAGACCAGGTCACATATAATAAAAATGATGAAGGTCAAAATCGCAAAAAACTTTAAAAAATTCGATTTTTTTACCTTTTCCCCCCTGTTCATGTCCATAGGTAGCAAACCGTTCAAGATTCAAGGAAACAACTACTACAACTTTGTTACCTATGGATCTGATCTTATATGTTCACAAGAGCTACAACTTTCCCTCAGAGAGTAAATCAAAATTCCGAACTATTTGCAAGATTTAAGCCTGACAAAATTATCACTTTTTTGCAAGAATGATACCGAGGCCCCAAATCATTGGGGGCCCATAAAAAAGTCCATGACTTTGGGAAAAACTGGGAGACACGGGTCTTTTTTTTTGTCTTTTATCAAGTAGTGGTGTCCGTATATGGTTATATTTCCATGACTTAAAAAATTACACACAGTTTTACCAAAGCAACTCGAACTCAATGAAATGGCCTACTACCTCGTCGTCAGGAGGAGGCATCGAAGAGAGTAATGAAGGCTCTTTAGTATTGCTCTGTATTACAATCTCAATAGAGGACTAATTATCTTACATCTCTTAGGCTGTGGCTGGTCATCGAATGAGCGAAGTCTTTTCTCGATATGTTCTGATGTGGAATATCTTGATATTCTATGTGGCATATATTGATAGACTATTCGATACGGAGTCGCTTATCACTCCGGTTGAGGGGTTTATGTAGGTTTAGTTGGATTGTTCCTACAATACTTATGAACAGATTATTGTGGCTATATGTAGTGGTTAGAAAAACCACCACTTAGCCTCCACATGGACGATTCTAAAGCAGTGCGTACTATTGAATCGAACCAACCAAAAACTTCAAGTGATTTTCAGTCCTGCACCGGAATTCTGTAACTTTTTAACGATAAAAATCGGTAGTTAAATGTTCATGTTCAAAATTCATAAAATTTTAATACAAAATTTCCGAATTTGGGTTATTTATCTACCGATTTTTATCGTTAAAAAATTACAGAATTCCGGAACTGGAATATCGATGATTGGGCAGATTATTAAGCATTACATCAAAGCGTATACGTAATATTATTATTATCATATAAAGTATAATGTTCATTCCTGAGAGCGTATGATTGTTTTTACAATTATTTTTATGTATTTACATATGTACAGGGTGGTCCAAATAACGGGTCCGCCAAATAACTTTTTTTTTTGAAAATGCTATAAAAAAAAACTACTGAATATTTTTTCAAATTTCTTTTTTTATTTGAAAGTACAATCCTTCCGGTTAATAATGGAAAATAATCTCATTCAAATGGCTGCCTCGGCTGGCCATGCAGTAGCCTACACGATCGGTCCAATTTTTAAGCACATTATCGATTGTGTGCTTCACGAATATTGTCCTTTAAAGCGTCAATTGTCTCTGGCTAGTCGGCGTAACACTTATCTTTGAGGGCACCCCACAAATAATAGTCCAACGGTGTCAAATCGCAGCTCCTAGGTGGCCAAACGACATCAGCTCTGCGGCTGATAATGCGATCTTCAAAAACAGGGCGCAAAACATCGAGTGTAGCTACGGCTGTGTGGCACACATTCTGCAACATTACCATGATTTGAAATAATGTCGCAATATTTTCCAGCGTTTTCAAGCGAATACACAACCATATTCGTTCAGCGGAAGGATAAAACTAATTATCTGTCAAATCAGACATGAGCTAAGTGTTACCATTCACGAAATAAGCACTAATTGAAAAAACGTTAGATGGCGGACCCTTTACAAGTGTCTTTTTAAAAATTAAATTAAATTAACTAAACTTAATTTCTTTGGGTATATTATGGCTTTATTATAACCAACAAATATTCCCACTATGTATGAAACACGATTTCATTCATTTGGCTTCCGCGGCTGGCTTCGCAGTAGCTAATCCAATTTTCCAAGACTTTGTTGACGGTTTCTGGAACTGGTTAACAGCACCCGACGCAGCCAATTGGTATCTCCAAGATAGCTGATAACACGATCAGTGAGGTTCAGTGAGGTCTTTCCATACTTTCACTGCTGATTTGGTGTTGGTCAGCGTCATTCTACAGAGGCGGATCAGTTTTGCCGGAATCCCAATTTCAGATATAGCTTCGTAGTTTTCCCCAGCTTTGTACAGCTATCGAAAGCAGCTTTGTAATCGACAAAAAGGTGGTATGTATCGATTTGTTTTTCGTGGGTCTTTTCCAAGATTTGGCGTAGCGTGAATATTTGGTCAGTCGTGGACTTGCTAGGTCTAAAACCACACTGATAAGGGCCAATCAGGTTTTTAATAATTGGCTATAGTCTTTCACATAATACGCTCGACAAGACCTTATACGCGATGGATAAAAGACTGATACCGCGATAGTTGGAACAGACACACGGATCACCCTTTTTTTATATAGGACATAATAATTGCCGTCGGTGGTGCAATGGTTAGTGTGCGCGGCTCTTGTACATGAGATCCTGGGTTCGAACCCTGCTCTGACCACCTAAAATTTCTTTCGGCGGCGGTCACCTCGCATAGTGACGGCGACACTATCGAGTATATAGCCATGAAAAAGCTTCTCAAAATACCGTTCGGAATCGGTGTAAAACTGTAAGTCCCAATCAGTGAGTGAGAACTGGAAAGCGCACAGCTCAGTGATTGTGAGAAGTTCTCCCCGATCCCTTCATGGGATGTAATGGGAAACCATTTATTTTTTTTAATAATTATCTCTAATGGAACCAAAAATGTAGACAAAACATTATTTCTTAGAATAGTTATAATTAAATACAAAGACGAATAATTTTAACGGATAATTTGGAAACGTTCAAATAATATCATTAACCCTTCTTTCCATCTAACAAACTATTTATTTTCGGCCACATTGGTTGTTTAATTGTTGATGTATGATTTTCGATAAACGATCGATCAAATTGTGAACAATTTCGATAAATTGTTTACATTATAAATGATTTGCCGCTTATTTTTCTAAATTTTTAATTATTTTTGAATTTTTTTTTATTTCAAATAAACATCGTTTCAAGCCACCTAGTGCGCAACTGCCGAGAACATCGTATCCTTGCAGTGTAAACAAAAATAACAACGATGAAATACTGCTTCTGTTTATGTTTCCTGTGAAAATCTCTTTGACAGGCGTAAGAAACTCAGCTGAGATTTTGCCAAATTGTGTACGAGTGTGTGTGTGTGTCTGTGTGTGTACAATGGAAACAACTTAACGGTATATGAATGTACAAGGTGCCAGGTTTTTAACCCCTTCTAATTGTAGCAGTAGAATGGGTAGAAAATACAACTGCAACAACAATCAGCATGATGAACAACAAAACACTTGAATTTCGCATTTGACTTGGGACCTACATAAATGAGTGTGTGTGTATGTGTCTGTGTGTGTCAGAGACACAAGGCAAGTCAGCTGCTGCTGCTGCTGGGGGAAAAACAACAACAGAAAACGAAACAAAAAAATCATGAAGGTCGTCTGATTGAAAATAAAACCTGTAAGTGTGTATACTTGTGTGTTTGTGTATGCGATTGTACAAGGATACAAATGTGCGAGTAAAATTGTGTTTATTTCAAACTAGTACTCAACCCAGTAACATTTGCTCCCGCAGGATGTGTGTACCCTTTGACTAGGACACACTTTTCTCTGTTGTTTTGCAGTTCTATGTGTGTGTGTGTTTGTGTGCGTAGGTTCGTGTGATTTTCTTCTTTGTCCTGGGGGGGGGGGGGTCGGGTGTGCAGCTTGCGCAAATATAAACAAACAACTGAAATTAGTTTGACCGAGGCTTTCAAGCTGAAAAATCTGTGTTACTACAACGAAAGTCGTGTGCGAACAAGAACAGCAACGAAAACAACCAAATCGCAATTATATTAAGGACATTCGCAACAACATAATTCTGCTGTTTTGGTTGGCGTTATACATAGTGTGTACGTAGGATCGAAACCAAACGAAGGAGGCAGCATAAAAAAGAGGGCACTCTTTGTCGTGTTTGTGTGTTGATAAAATAACTCGTACAATACGATTTTGCAAGAAACATATTTGCGACCGACCACATCAGTTGCCAATTGGAGCTCGAGTTCGAAACATGTCAAATTTTAAGAAATATTGACAAAAAAAAAAACGATAGAACTTCTAAGGGACAGGGGGTTGGCTGGTTTTTTCCTCATTGGTGAAACTACAAAAGGATTAAAAAGGAGTTTGTTAACAACAAGAGGAAAATAAACAAACAAGAGTCAGTGAAAAAATAAAAACTTTCATCCTCATCCAGCATCATCATGGAGACATGTCGTACATGTGCCAAGTGTGATTTTGATAATGAAAGCCAATGGTTGGATCTATACAATTCACCGCACTGGATTAACGAAACGAAAAGGATACATACTGAATTGAGTACATGGAAAATTAAGGTTGTTTATTCTACACACCTCTTACAATTTGTATAAGCAAAACATTATACAGGATTTTGTTTTCTTAAAGATTTCATGCAATGATGGTTTGCCCCAAAAGATATGCACCGATTGTTATTCGAAATTTTGCACAGTGGCCGCATTTCGCATGCAATGCTTGGAAGCCCAACAGATTTTAAGCAATATATTCGATAAAATCGATACACGAAGTATACAAGATGATGAAGTATTCGAGGGATTCGAGCAAGAAAGTGAACAGGATAATGATTTAACAACTAACATAGCAACAAGAACCACAAGCACATCGATGACGACTACACTGCCATCATTGTCGTCGTCGTCGTCGTCGTTGTCCTCATCATCCTCTTGTTCCCTAAGTGCAATAACTCCTCCAAAGGCAATTGAGAGCAATTTACTGAAGAGTAATAGTGAAAATGGTGAGTACCTATAGAAAGTCGAATCCATACACACACCTATATACAAGTGTATGCATTTGTTTACACACCCACACACACACACACACACACACAATAGTTCATTTTTATAGTAATTCCCTAAACCAACAACGAAAATGAAAATTTCTCTTTGTGCATGTGTATGTACGTGTGTGTATGTGTATTTCTGTTTTTATTTTTTGTGTTTGGTTTAGTTTTGTTTTGCTCTTTGTTTTCATTTTGATGACTTTTACAATTCTTGTACAATTGAGGCAGGTCATTGAACTGTTTTGGTTTCAAAGATTTCCTATTTGCCAAAGTGGTTGGTTGGTTTTGATAAATTGTCGCAATTTCCATTCAATAGACGTTCTAATATTTCCGTATTTGTGTCGATAAAAATTAGGATGAACTGAAAAAGTTTTTTTTTTATTGACAGATTGCGGCAACGTAGAACTTTTGTAACGAACATACTTTTGGCTCCCTACCAGCTGTGTATTTAGTTTTTGTGATCAATATGGCGTGGCAAAAATTAAAAATTTGGCAGAAGCATTTGGTGAAATGAATTAATGTAGCGGATAAAGAATTCCTCACAAATTACAAATCCAAAATGTTTTTTGAAATTGGGTAAAAATTATGAAATGAAATCAAAGGTGCAAAAGGTAGAGCTGCTCTTGGCTTCTGCAAGAGAAAAGGCGCAAATCTAAAAAAATATCCTCTTTCGAATTGAATTGTAGGCAAACTAGATTAAGTTAGGTTAGGTTAGGTTTAGCACACGTGACAACAAGAGAAAGTATAAATATACAACTTATTGTCACTACACTCGGAGGTCGGTTGACCCATTGTGATTGTCCATGTATATGAAGAGGAGATAGAGAAAGAGAGAAGAGAGGGCTGATAGTGAAAATTGTAAAAGATAGATAGACGTAGGACAGACAGAAGAACCACTCAATGTTCCCAGTGTATATATACATACATCACCTGATAAGCCCTGATAAATACATACAATACCATCCGAGATGAGGATCCATATGTGCAGGTCAAGGTTTACCATTCCAGATTCCCAGTGGGGTAGAAAGAACCAATAGACAAATAATCAGATGATGGTATCGCCTGCCTGGATCCATGGCAGACCGCCACATCGGGCAAAGAGGCCAGGCCCTCAGCCTGAAAGCAACCAAAACAACGGCGACGTCTACGCTGCAAGGCTGGGCACTAACATAGAAGGTTGAAGACGGGACTTAGTTCTCCCTGAGTCTACTGCTGGCCATATATCCCTCGAAATTCTGCAATCTACTTTAAACCGCCAGGCAGCGTTCATCTCGTCCAGCGACCAGCGACCGATCAAGCCATACAAGTAACAGGTCGGTGTATTTACGGAGGCAAGATAGCAAGACAGTCTGCTTCAAAATTTCCTGTGACATCACTATGTCCCGGAAGCCTGCAGAGTCTTAGCTTACAGGGCACTATACTATTCAAGATCCGCTTGCAATTCCTAACCAATTTGGATTTACACATGTGTGACCTGACGCACTGATGGCCGGCTTACTATCAACGCAGATAACGAATTCACCCGCTGGATACAATCATGAATCCATTATCTCAGTTGCAGATCTCACAATCGCCACGATTTCAGCTTGGAAGACAATACAATTCGCATCCAAACTCATCGACAGCCCCAGTTGAAGGTCCTCACTGAAGACCCCGGCTCCTGTGCCCGATTCCATTTTTGAGCCATCTGTAAAGAGCAGATGACCAGAGAGTGAGGGAGGTATACCTCCCACCCAATCACTCCTATCTGGCATCATGATCTCCGGGCATTGCGCCCAAAGTCTACAGTCGACGGCATGTAGTCAGTGGCCTGACTCAAACACTCGTCCGGGTGATTCTCAATCAACTCCTGGAGAATGTTGGCATATCCCTCCAGGGCATGCCTCCAAAAGCCTAATTCTCTCATGCGAAGGGCGCTTCTGACAGCACACCGTCTCGCATAGACATCAAGAGTAGTCAAATGACGGATTACATCCAGCGCCGCCTGCGGAGTGCTTCTCCTCGCCCCACTAATACACATCTACGCAGTGCGCTGAACCTTACTGAGCATTTTCAACTGGTAGCTGTTCCCCAGTGCGTTCCACCAGACTACGCAGCCATAGGTGATAATTGGGCGAACAATAGCTGAAAAAAGCTAATGCACGATTTTCGGACAAAGACCCCAGCTTTTGTCAATCGAATTCCTACAGGCGTAGAGTACATTTAATCCCTTCTTCATTCGCTCCTCAGTGTTTCGATTTCAGTTCAATATTTGATCAAGAACGATACCGAGATATTTCGCCTCAGAGGATAGAGATAGCTCAACGCCTTCCAACATAGGTTTCCTAAAAAAATTCAATCTTTCGCCTGCGTGTAAAAATAACCAGCTCCATCTTTGCCTTGTTAACACCCAGGCCACAGTGCCTGGCCCAAACTGACAACTCACCCAGGGCATCCTGCATGAGGTCACTGATAGTAGGCAGAGATTCTCCACTGACAAGAATAACAACGTCGTCCGCATAGGCGACTATTCTAAGTCCACTCAACTCAAAGTCCCTAAGAATGGCGTCAACCTCTAAAAGCCACAACAGAGGATATAACACTCCACCCTGCGGCTTGTCCCTTGTAGTTAGCTTCCGGACTGAGCTCAGCCCTAGGTTCGAATTTACAATGCGATCTCTAAACATGTTCACAATCCATTCGACAAGAAGTGAAGGCACCCCAGTAGGCAAACTATACAGGCGATCATTACTTTATTGGTGTCTATTGAAAAGTATGTTAATTTTCAATGTAACATAATAAAAAGTCGTATCCTATGGTGCTTACTATTTCAGCAAGTGCAAAGTTTCCAAACACACTATATTTGGTTTCAACTTTGGTAGTCTAAAACTAAAAAGTGAAGGCTTGTTACAGGAGATATTACTTAAAGACGGTTTATTACACTGTGCGACACCAAAAAAAATTATGCGGTTCTGTCAACGGATTCTGGTAAAAAAGTCTAAGAAAATATATACGTGTATCGGCGTTTTGCCAGAACTGATCAGAATTTTTTTTAGGGCGGGTCAAAGTTTCCGCTCCTCGGAACTTTCCTGCAACATATCGGCTTGCAAAATTGTGTGTTCCTTACTTCTGAGGTACAAAGTACGTTCAGAAGTTTTATAGAAAAGATTCAGATAAACATTTTTGTGGAACAAATTAACCCTCTAGCTGTCACGTATAACCATCATTTTTACCCAAATACAAGTACCCAAATACAAGTACAGTACACCAAAAAAGCATATAACCAAAATACATTTGAATTTGAAAATGGGACATGAAAAAAAAAACAAAATTAGTTGTTGGAATAGCACAACCTGGAAAATGATTCTATTTTTGTATTGTAAAAATGTCCCACACTGTTGAATAAACGTCAGTGAATGTTATGAGGAACTTCAATGAGAGTTACAGAACGACAACACAGCACCTAGTGGTATTACTTGACAATGCTTTTGCGATATCTACTGATTTCCTTTATCTATGGCATATACGTTTATTCAACACTGTGGGAAATTTGATAAATACAAAAAAAGTATAATTTTCCGGGTTGTGCTATTCGAACAATTAACTTAATTTTTTCATGTCGTTGTGTTCCCAACTTTCAATTTCAAATGTATTTTGATTACACAGTGCAACACGAAAATATATAACCATATACGGACACCACTAAGATCAAAAATAAAAAGATCCGTGTCTCCCAGTTTTTCCCAAAGTCATGCACTTTTTTTTACTGGCCCTCCAAAGTTTTCAAATTTTAATTTTTGCAAAAAGTGATCATTTTGTCAGGCTCATATCTTGCAAACCGTTCGGAATTTTGATTTACTTTCTGAGGGAAAGTTGTAGCTATTGTCATAAAGACCAAAAATTGTGAACATATTAAATCAAAAAACTTCATCTTCAAATTTTTCACTTTTGCGGCTACATAAACGGTGTTAAGAATCATTCCTAGGAAGTTCATATGTTCTAGAAAGTTGTTTACTGAGATCTTAGGTACATTTTTGTGGTTGATTGTTTCCTTGACTTTTGAACGGTTTGCTACCTATGGACCTGAACAGTGGAAAAAGGTAAAAAAAATCCAATTTGTTAAACTTTTTTTTTGCGATTTTTACCTTGAAGATGAAATTTTTTGATCTTATATGTTCTTATATGACAAGAGCTACAATTTTCCCTCAGAGAGTAAATCAAAATTCCGAACAAATTGAAAGATATGAGCCTGACAAAATGATCACTTTTTTGCAAAAATGACACCGAGGCCCCAAATCTTTGGGAGCCCATAAAAAAATAAGCGCATGACTTTATGCAAAACTGGGAGACACGGGTCTTTTTTTTGGTCGTTTATCACGTAGTGGTGTCCGTATGTGGTTATATTTCCATGACTTAAAAAATTACACACAGTGTTATTAGTAAACTACTGATAAACCAAAATCGACGGCATATTCCACAATAAGATCGTGCTTAAAATGGCAAAACAGTACAAAATAGTCAATTTACGAGACATGTTGATGTTGCCTACCACACTTATTGTTAGCACCTGTTCTAAATACATCTTGCAAGGTATATGTTTTTTGGGATCAAACGATCAAACGCTCTCTCCATATTCCCAACATGCTCTGCACATCTGCGACGAGATTTCCGTCTTTGTCTTTACAGAAGGGGGGCCCTGAACCATGTCCATTAGTTCCGTTTTTAACTTTTTGGTAGAATTTTCGGGCTTCGTTCTTCCTTCTGTATGTCTCAATTTTCTCACTCTCGCGTTTTCTCCACTGCCGTTTCTTACGCCTAAAGAGACGGTTTACCTCCTTTCTTTTCTCCCTATACCGCTCAGTTGCAGCTCGCGTTGCAATTGACTGAAGCATTACCATACGTGCAGCGTTCTTTTCGTCATTTGCTATGCGACACTCTTCATCGTACCACGGTTTGTTGCGAAGCGGTTTTTCGAAACCAAGTACGGTTGTTGCGGCAGTTTTTATAGAGTCGGAAATGGGTTTCCACTGCGCATCAGGATCGTCATCGGGAGGGGGTGGGTTCTGTGCCAAAAGTTGCGAGAGCTTCCTTGAGTAGGCTGTGGCTACCTCTGGTAATTGCAGCTTTCCGATGTCCAGCTTCCTCTGCGTCTGGTTTCGTACGATTTTCGCTCTACTTAATCTTGTGCGAACCTTTGCTGCTACCAGGTAGTGATCAGAATCGATGTTAGCTCCTCTGATCACTCGTACGTCCATTACACTGGATGAGTGCCTTCCATCAATTACCACGTGATCAATTTGGTTCCTAGTTCTTTGATCAGGGGATACCCAAGTAGCCTTGTGGATGTCTTTATGCTGGAATCTTGTGCCACTGATGACCATGTTTTTTGCCGCGGCAAAGTCAATCAGTCTCATACCGTTGTCGGAACTGTCAGCATGAAGACTGAAATTGCCAATAGTTGGATTAAACACATTCTCCCTTCCTACTTTGGCATTAAAATCTCCTAGTACAATCTTAATGTCATGGCCAGGGCAGCGGTCATACGTTTCCTCTAGGAGCTCATAGAATATGTCTTTGGCATCATCATCTTTCTCTTCTGTCGGGGCATGCACACAAATTAGGGAAATATAAAAATATTTCGCTTTTATGCGGATTGTGGCTATTCGTTCACTCACAGGATTGAACCTAGAGACTAGATGTCGCAGTCTTTTGCCAACTACAAATCCACAACCAAATTCATGTTTTTTTTCATGGCAACTGTAGTATATATCGCAGTTTCTTTTTCTTGTGCAGCCATGTCCTGTCC
Organism: Phaonia tiefii; assembly: GCA_963931995.1. Classification (NCBI taxonomy): domain Eukaryota; kingdom Metazoa; phylum Arthropoda; class Insecta; order Diptera; family Muscidae; genus Phaonia; species Phaonia tiefii. The sequence goes on from OZ008367.1 coordinate 296,725,997, forward strand.
ATCGCATTTCCTGGATAGCGGTAATGTCAGCCTTATAACTTTCGAGGACATCTGCCAGTTGGATACTTGCACCGGATCTATATAGAGTTCTTACATTCCAAGTGCATATCCGTAAATCGTGGTCCTTATAACGTTTGCGGGGGTCGTCAACAAATAGGGGTTGTTTATGTTTTCTGTTTCGTTTTTGTATTTTCACTGCCATTATGAACGGTGGCGGGAGGCAAACCCAGCCCTAGCATAGATAATTAAAAAACCATAGATGGTGAATGATAAGCATAGATAAAGGAAATAAGTAGATATCCCACAGGCGTTGTCAAGTACTGCCACTAGGTGCTGTGTTGTCGTTTTGTAACTTTCATTGACGTTTCTCATAACATTCACTGACGTTTATTCAACAGTGTGGGACATTTTTTCAATACAAAAATAGAATCATTTTCCAGGTTGTGCTATTCAAACAACTAATTTAGTTTTTTTCATGTCGTTGTGTTGCCCACTTTCAAGTTAAAATTTTGTTATTTTGATTATATCTTTTTGTCTACTGTTATTGTTGGTGTTCGTTTCTGTTGAATTTGAGAGCAACGGACCACAAAACAAAAACAAAATCCCTGTTGATGTTGCCTACAATACCTATTGTTAGCACCTGTTCTAAATACATCTTGCAAGGTATATTTTGTTTGGGATCGAACGTTGTAATTATTGCATCCAGCTCCATCTAGAAAATATCCCATTGAACAAGAAATTTCCCAAAGCATGTGCGATATCTAGTTAATTCCTTTATCTATGATGATAAGTAGTGGATTTGAAAGTAAAGGGAAATTTTCTAGATGGCGCTGGAGTGGTGGATATGGGGAAATTCCCCTGAAAAGAAAAACTATTGAAAAAACTATATAACCAAGCTTTTTTGCCTTTTGTATTGTGAACAAATATCAAAAGCGATATGCTTTTCCATTATTTATATTCTATTTTCAAATTTAAACAACAGAATCGAAATAAGTATGATATTTGAGTGCTTTATCGTCGCATGCGAGTGAAAAATGGTCGTACGGGAACAGCATGTGCCCTCTGTTGAAAATGGTGATTAAGCAAATGAGTCATCTATGGTTTTTATTTATCTATGCATCTAGTTAACTTCCTTCTCTATGACATCGGTGGTGCAATGGTTAGTGTGCGCGCCTCTTGTACAGGAGATCCTAGGTTCGATTCCTGCTCCGACCACCTTAAAATTTCTTTCGACGACGGTCACCTCGCTTAGTGACGGCGACACTATCGAGTACTTAGCCATGAAAAAGCTTCTCAAAATACCGTCCGGAACCGGTGTAAAACTGTAGGTCCCAATCAGTGAGTATAAAACTATAAAGCGCACAGCTCACTGGTTGTGAGAAGCTCTCCCCAATTCCTTCATGGGATGTAATGGGAGACCATTTTTTTTATGACATAGATAAATATACAGTAAAGGGGAATTTTCTAGATGGCGCCGGAGTGGTGGATATGGGGAAATTCCCCTGAAAACAAAAACTATTGAAAAAACTATATAACCAAGCTTTTTTGCCTTTTGTATTGTGAACAAATATCAATAGAGATATGCTTTTCTATTATTTATATTCTATTTTCGAATGTAAACAACAAAATCCGAATAAAAATTATATTTGAGTCCGAGTGAAAAATGGTCGTACGGAAACAGCATATGCCCTCTGGTGAAAATGGTGATTAAGCAAATGAGTCATCTATGGTTTTTATTTATCTATGCATCTAGTTAATTTCCTTCTCTATGATCTATGCCGTTAGCCTAGACACAAACCAAAGCAAAAGTAAATAATATAGTTGATAATAGTGGGTTGTAGCATAATAGTGCTTAAACAAAAGTTATTTAATTTTCTTTTTTTCATTTAGCCCCCATCCCGCAACGTGCGATAAGGAACTTCGTTCCAAAAGCAGTAAATCCACCAAGTCAGCGCTATTGTTACTTGTTTTTTCGTGGGAGAAAAAAAACTTGTGTAGAAGAAAAATCTTAAAAATTTTATAAAAAAAATCGCTAATGGTGAAAAAAAATCTCTAGAATTTTGGCTAAATAAGATTTAGCGATTATTTTATGGCTAAATGGAGGGAAATCGCCAGAGTTAGCCAAAAATTCGCTAAATTAGCAACACTGCTGATGAGTGAATATTTAATGCTAGTTCTATTATGGGGTTTCATCAGGGCCCTATTTAGGATCTGTGGGCCCACTACAAGTTTGTTTAATTAACCGAAAATTTAGTCGTTTCGAGTTAGTGGATTTGTACAATTTGTAAACGAAAACGCTGAAGTATTACTGGAGGCGGATTGTGTAGAATTGTTTCCGAAGTGAACATTTTTAATTAGTTAACGCATCTGATTGAGTTTAGTTGAATATTGGGTTTAGTTGCTTACATTAGTTTATGATTTTGAAAATGGAAGATATTCTACCTATGCATGTATTAGTACTAGTTCAAATGCAAAACATGTTTAATACTTTTGAGCCAACTGTAGATGTGGCAGAAGCCCAAAAATGTCCTCGGAAAAAAAATGTTTAACATTCTTGTAATCAGCTTCTCAATTAAGTTTTCAGTACACCCTAATATACATATGTAAGTGTAATACAGTGCGTGCCATAAAGTCATTTCCGGTTGAGACACTTAAATTGCCTGTTTCTCATTGCAATCGAATTTTATGTTGTGTTCAAGAGGAATTCGTAAGGATTTCATTGAAAGTATAAATGACATTCAGGCGTATAATTAATATAATGCGAATAAATATAACGTTTTAACATGGTGTCTTCTAATCTGTTGAGTGAATCTTAAATGTTAGTTCATTATGAGGGTTACAATCTGTAAACGAAAAAGCTGAAGTAAAGGGTTTTCCAATTTGAGTGATATGATTTCTAAGTGAGGTTTCGGTCATTTGTAGTATGTCATGAACTGTCATTTTGTTTTCATTGTATTCAGTAATCTTTACAATTTCATAATGAAGAGTTATACGTAAGAGCAACGTTTACAAATTATTAAATTTTTTTTTTCAAAATAATCGTTCTCCAACTGCAACTTTTCGTGCGCTTTTGCCATTTTATAGTCGTAATAATCGTCCACCTGTACTCGCTATTCGTCGAACTGTTGTAAATTGCAAGCGTACATTTTCTTTACATAATGTTGAAGTGTCAATACGATAAAGAACCGCTCGAAGTAATGAAAATATTGCTGGCGTTCAGGCAAGTGTTGCTGAAGACCGCAATTTATCGATTCCAAGACGTTGTCAACAATTGGTTGTCATATGCTAACGATTTAACAATTGCAGTGCACGGCAATTACCCCTCCACATGCAGAGATGTACTGCAGAAAATAATCATGAGACTCTCTAAGTGGGCTACGGAGAATGGACTAGGTGTTAATCCAGATAAAATCGAGCTCATACTCTATACCAGTAGGCGGATGTTCCCGTATATTCATCACTTGTCTCTATGTGGTAGAGAAATTTTCCTAAAGGATAGTGCGAGATATCTAGATATGAGTCTTGACAGAAAGTTTACTTTTAAGTCGAACACAATGGATAGGACTAGTAGAGCCTGTAGTAGACTAGTAGGCTGAATATTCGTGTAAAAGGACCATCGACCCCCGATGTACTATTTCTCTACGGCATTGTTGTTTGTTGGGCGGTACTGGAAAAATCCATGTACCTAAGTGTGTTGGCAAAAGTCCAGAGAATGATAATGGTGTATATCCCGTGTGCCCTTCGCAAAACCCCTACCGAGGGTTTGGGGGTTATCGTCCACCTGTTACCACTATATTTGCTCGGAGGCAAACGCCTGCAATGACAGAAATTAGCCTAAGGCATTCCACGCAATGGATCACCAACACATATGGGCATGGGTAGATTTTAATCGATCTGTGGCAATCCACAATAAAAGCCGACTATATGGCACCCAGTACAAATTTTGAGAGACACTCCTCCACTCGAAATCCCGGACAAGCAGGACTGGATGGGACGCCTACCAGGTTATATAAGGTATTTTGACTTCTACACTGAGGAAGGGTTTGTAATCTATTCTAAAGAGCTGGGCCTAGGCCATACTAAAAGGCTACCAGACCATACTAGTGTATTTCAGGCAGAAGTGATAGCAATCGGAGAGGTTGCCCTTTGGCTGTGACGAAACGTCATCACCGCTTGGATATCTATAACTCCTCTGACAGTCAGGCTGCTATAAAATATCTGCAGTCTGTATTCCTGACTTCAATAACTGCACACAACTGCTGTGCATCTCTAAATTAGATGGCCAAGCAGTTCGATATTCAAATTATATGGAGGCCGCGCAACCATAGAGCAGATGAGCTGGCAAAATTATTAACTACTTTAGCTGTTCCACTGGATATGGAGCATGTAGATACGCCCCTTTCTTCACGCAAGTTCATAATTAAAACCGAAGGTCTTAGTCAGGCGAATGATAGATGGTCTTGTGGCTCAAATTGCAGGATAAGCTGGCAAGTATGGTCACGATAATACCTAAATCGTACCCTACGCCTGAAATACATTCCTAGACAAGATATCTCTATGCTAGTAGCTGTGATCATTGGACACTGTTTAATATACATATTGTGTAAATTGGACACAGTCTCAGCTCATGATTACTGCAGAAGCTGTGGGGACGAAGAGGAGGACGAGGGCGTCAAACATCTCATTTGGTACTGCACGGCCTTTGTTGGTAATTCAATATGGTTAAATAATAGCATTAGTAAAGCACTGCATAAATACATTTGTAACACTGTATATAGTACTGCACTCGTTAAACGGGTACACTGAAGCGAGAATTAGTTAAACACAAAACGATAACGTCAGTGATAGCACACGCAACGATTCGTTTAATGACGAACACCAGTTTTCACCAACGACTCTACACTGCAGTTCTTGATTCGAGCGAATATATTAAACATAGCAAGAGAGAACTCAGAGAGATGAGAGATTGTATCGAGAAGTGAGCAGGTTTTCGAGAAGCGAGCAAGTATTCGAAAAGTGAGCAAGTTTTCGAGTGGTTATGATTTGTTCGGTGTATGCATACACACATGGTATACAGTTATAATCGTTGATATTTTTTGCTTTGCAGTAGAATAGAATAGTAGACTTTGCTTTGCAATAGAATGGAATTAAGTGCTTAATAAGAACAGTTTAAAAACATTTCCATTAATTGAATTTTTTAATTTAAATTAAATTATCAATGTACAATGGTAAATATAAATGAATTTTGAAAGATAAGAATTGCATTTTTTTTATAGACATAAAAAGCTAAGGCTAAAATTAGAAATCATAGGTTTTAATATTCTTTTCAAAGAAAAACGGTGCAAAATAAATGGTTTTTGAAATTAGTATTAACTCGTTTGTTTCCTTTGCATTTACTGTCAGACATACTGATCTTGATATACATATTTACATAAAATACATTTACTTTTTTCTATTCTCTTTGTTCAACCTTAAATTGCTCAATTACTTCACTCGCTGTCTGCTTTAACGGGTACACTGTTTTCGAGTCTTTGATTCTCGATTACTTTTGTCTTAAAAGTCATTTGTCACTTACATCAAACATTTCAGTGCGATTGTGTTTGTTTTTACTCTGATTTGCTCTCACCCAAGAAAGTAGCGGAACTTCAGTTTTCTATTTAAAACACGTGGAGTAAGTGCAGTGAAGTTATGGACAGTGTGTCGTTGTTCTCGAATACCAAAAAACGGTTCCCATGCAATGATTTAATCATTACTAATTAACATATTTTATCACCAATATAATATTATATTCCAAAATCCACATGAGATTGAAAATTCCAATAGATTCGACTATTGCATATGGTGCGTAGGTTTTTTTTATCGACGGGTGTATGTTCAATCCTGCTAATTTCGAATCCAAGAATTCACTACATATTATGATTTTAATACCGGCATGAGCATATTTTAGGCATAAGTTAGTTATCTGAGATTATGGAGCCATTTATAGATAACATACATTTTTTAAAAATAAATCAATAAAAATAAAAATAAACCACATACAATTTTTGTTTGTTTCTGGTACTTGTATTATTCTGTTTTAACACATACATCGTTGGTGTTGGTGAACGGAAGTACTTTTTTCAAATCATAAATAAATTTAAAATACAGCGTTATATACGCTAATTTTGCTTTGATTTACAAGAAGTAATAAGATTCTGGAATTGTTGAAATGTATGTGAAATCTAATAGTTTTAGACTTGATTTCGGTCAAAATCCAAAAAAATTTAGATTTGAAGTGCAACGTAAACGTGAATATTCAGGAATATTCGTGAAAAAAACGTAGTATTCAGTTTCGCAGCGTCACAGATGTATTTTAAAAAAATCATTGCGCAAAAAATTGTTTCTCTTAATTATTTTGGAGATTCCACACTAAAATCGTTTAAAATGTAATAATCGAGACAAGGATAACATTTTGGGGAATATTGGTCCGATTTCGAATATTGGTCCCATTTGGTGCTAAATTAAAAACATGTAGTCTAAAATCATGATCTCACCATAAATGAAAACCTGTTGTTGCAGTTGTTTGAGAGATTTACTGGAATAAGAACTTATGTAGTACGTAGCTCATTTCCAGCAGAACTTATCCGAAATCAAATAAAAGCTGTTATAAATAAATCTCATCTGTCTTATTTAATAGGCTTGTGACTGGAATCTGAGCAAACAAAGTATGTGCGTCTAATGTTTTCTTAAGGTTTTGTGATTTCCCATTATGCTTTTATGTGCTTGATACATTTTTATTTATTTGGTTTTTTAATATTTCCGGTAAAGTATCTTAACAGTTATGTATTTCCTGTTGACACATTCAAATGGAGTTCATGTAGCAGATTTTATAGATGACAGAAAAATTAAAGAGTTGATTGTTCAAATCTAACTTAAATAATTGATTAAAGCCGGAACACAATGACATATTACATCAAAACGTATGTATACGTAATATTACTACAACCATATAAAGTACAATATTTAGTATCCTTGATGTGGTATGATTAATTTTATTTATTTTGCTTCCTAATATCTTTGATGTAATGTAGCGTTCGGAAATTGTATGATTTAACAAGTTTAATCTGAGGTGGCAAATGAAACACACTGCCTTTATTGACAAATATTAAAGCTATTAAACTTTACAACAAAATTACAGACTCCGGAGAAAGTCAGACCGAGAAAAAAATGTATTTCTTTGAGAATAGATTTTTTACTTTTAAATAAACCATACAAATAATATAAAAAATAAATGGTTTCCCATTGCATTCCACGAAGGGATTGGGGGAGAGCTTCCACAATCAGTGAGATCTGCGCTTACTAAATAGTTTTACACTCACTGATTGGGACCTACAGTTTACACCGGTTCCGAACGATATTTAGAGAAGCTTTTTCATGGCTAAGTACTCGATAGTGTCGCCATCACTAAATGAGGTGAACGTCGTCTTAAGAAATGTAGGGGGGTCAGAGCAGGGATCGAACCCACGTTCTTATGTACAAGAGCCGCGCACGCTAACCATTGCACCACTGGCGGCCAATATAATACAATATTCCAGCATAAAAACATCCACAAGGCTACTTGGGTATCCCCTAATCAAAGAACGAAGAACAAAATTCATCACGTGGTAATTGATGGAAGGCACTCATCCAGTGTAATGGACGTACGAGTGATCAGAGGAGCTAACATCGATTCTGATCACTATCTGGTAACAGCAAAGGTTCGCACAAGATTAAGTAGAGCGAAAATCCTACGAAATCGGATGCAGAGAAAGCTAGACATCGGAAAGCTGCTATTACTAGATGTAGCCACAGCCTACTCAAGGAAACTCTCGCAACTTCTGGTACAGAATCCACCCCCTCCCGATGACGATCCTGAAGCGCAATGGAAACCCATTTTCGACTCTGTAATTCTGCCGCAACAACCGTACTTGGTTTTCGAAAATTGCTTCGCAACAAACCTTGGTACGATGAAGAGTATCACATTGCAAATGATGAAAAGAACGCTGCACGCATGGCAATGCTTCAGTCAAATGCAACGCGAGCTGCGACTGAGGGGTATACGGAGAAAAGAAAGGAGGTGAACCGTTTCTTTAGGCGTAAGAAACGGCAGTGGAGAAAGCGCGAGAGTGAGAAAATTGAGTCATACAGAAGGAAGAACGAAGCCCGAAAATTCTACGAAAAAGTCAAAAACGGAACTAATGGGCATGGTCCAGGGCCCCCTTCTGTAAAGGCAACGACGGAAATCTCATCGCAGATGTCCAGAGCATGTTGGGAATATGGAGAGATCATTTCTCCGCGCTACTGGTACTTGAGATATCCAATGACGATGAAATAATCGATCACAATTTGTACGACGACGACGGTTGCCCCCCTCCTAGCCAACACGAGGTCAGAACAGCTATTGCCCGGCTTAAGAGAAATAAAGCCGCAGGAACAGATGGATTACCGGCGGAGCTGTTTAAGGCTGGCGGCGATGTGCTGATAAGGTACATGCATCAGCACATTAGCAAAATTGGGTTAGATTAATGCATGCCCGGCGATTGAAGTCTCAGTGTAGTATGCCCCATATTTAAAAAAGGTGACCCGAGGGTTGGTGCCAACCACCATGGAATAAGTCTTTTACCCATAGCATATAAGGTCCTATCAACTATAATGTGCGAAAGACTAAAACCAAAATTCAACAACTGTCCAGATTTTCACGCTACGCCAAATCCTGAAGAAGACACACAAAAAATAAATCGACACGTATCATCTATTTGTCGATTATAAGGCGTCCTTCGATAGCCCGATACGGATGAAACTCTACGAATTAATGTCTGAGCTTGGTATTCCTGCAAAACTCATACGCCTATGCAGGATGACCTTGAAGAACGCCAAACCTGCAATGAAAGTTGTTAAGGATCTTACCGAACCTTTTGAAACTGAGCGAGGCCTCAGGCAAGGCGACACCCTATCTTGCGATCTCTTGAACATCTTAATGGATATCATTATGAAAAAAGCTGCAGTCAACATGAATAAAACCATCAGCAGCAAAAGTCACATGCTTCTCGCGTAAGCTGATGATATAGATATCATTGGACGCACAGTTAGAGAAGTTACTGCGGTGTTTTCGAGAATTGAGAAGGAGTCACGAAAAGGGGGTCTGACAGTAAATGAGGACAATACAAAATTATTGGTTCCAACGAACAGGGCCTCCATGCGATTAGACCAAAGCGTGAACGTTGATAACCGTTATAATTTCGAGGTGGTGGACGAATTTATATATTGTGCTTGCGAATAGATATTACTTTGGGCTAAGCAAGCACTTTAGAGATACAGCCATCTCGCGAGTAGCAAAAGTCCAGCTTTACAAAGCTCTTATACAACCTGTCTTGTTTTATTGTACAGAATCCTGGGTCCAGACGCAGACGAAACATCTGTAGGAGTCTTCGAGAGAAAAATACTCCGAAAAATGTATGGCCCTATAGTGCACAACGGGGAGTATCTGTGATGCATGAACCATGAGCTGTATGAGCTATATCCCGACATTGACATAGTTAAGCGGATAAAAATAACGCGATTGCGCTGGATAGGCCATGTCAATATAATGGATGAAGACGAACCAGCTCGAAGGATTTTCGAAACCGAACTCAAAAGAAGACAAAAATAGGAAAACCAAGACTCCGCTGGAGGGATCAGGTTGACGAATCCCTGGGTACACGTGGTGTTGCCAACTGGAGAAATAAAGCAAAAGATCGAACTGGTTGGCGAAATATATTATCTTCGTTTTGTAAGGTCTCTGACACCCCGAGGTTGTTCGAGACCGGATAAGTAAATGAGAAAGTAAGAAGTTGTTACCACTATTGACACACTTAGTCTAATGAGGACTGTTGTAATACCACGGGACGTCATTTTCCGTTCCCATCGTTGAACCTGTAAAAGGTCCTGGCATGATTAAGGCGCGGTGTTCCAAGATAGGAGATATATTAGTCCCTGATGAACCAATTTGGCTCCTCAAAAATAATATATGGTCATACGGCTTTACTCCCAAACCTAACCTAAGATTTGTGTGGTATAATTACAGTTGTGTGGTATAAGTATAGTTGTGAAGTATCCTATTATTCTTACAATGTTTTTGAAACGAAGTTCCTTATCGCACGTTGCGGGATGGGGGCTAAATGGAAAAATTTTAAACCACTTTTTTTTAACTACTTTATTACAACCCATTATTATCAACTATATTGGGTACTTTTGGTCATAGATAAAGGAAATAATAGATATAGCGCGACCATTGTCAACTTTGTTCACTAATTGTTGGAAATTTTTATGAAAGTAATTTAAACAATGTAAAATGTGACAAAATGTATGTGATTTTAGATAACAGCATTTGTTTCTTATATAAAAGACTATTTCAAAGCCATGAGGCAGGTGTTGGGATATAAATAGGAGAAAACTCGTAAGACCGCCCATAGATGAATTTCCCGGAACGCCTTTTTAATCTAAAAACTTCCCCGGTCAGAAACTGTAGCAACTTCAGTGGTCGCAGATGCCAAAACCGTTAGAGTGTCATCAGATATTCTACTTTAAGTATCGTGTTGTATTCTTATATTCTTGATATTTTTGTTGAAAATTATTTTTTCTTTTGATATGAAATTTTAAATCCCATTTATTGCTTTCAACGACATCTAGAAAATTACCCATTTTACTAAAATTTTCCCAACACTTGTGCTTCATCTATTTGTTTACTTTATCTATGATTTAGGTTTGGTTTGGTTTAAAGGGAAGTTTTCTAGGTGGCGCCGGTGTATTACATATTGCAGTTTGATCCCAATAAAAACTAAATTTAGAAAAGCCAAAGTGCAAGACTGGCAAATCCATGAAATACAACCCAGAGCATGGAATTACAGTTGGCAGCACATTTATTCTTCCACTCTTACACTCGTACTTTTGGTTTGGTTTGTGTCTAGACTAACATATGGGGGGACATTTCTTTTATTTCCCTGGCATAGCCTGTTTATTACATTTTGTAATTTTGAACCGAATAAAAAGTAAATTTAAAAAAGCCAAAGTGAAAGAAGTTTAAAAAAATTAAATTTTCTTAAGTAAGTGCGTTTTCTTAAAGAAAGGAAGTTTTCTCAAAAAATCCAATGAGTGTTCGAACTCACGGGCGATGTGTTAACACCTTTTTGCTACACGGTACCTGTTCGATTTCTATGAACACATTCGTAAATGTTACATTGGAAAATAAAAAACAGCGTTCAATCATATGATGACGTTACAGTTAAATAATATTAATACTTAAAATTATTTAAAGACCCAGTGCAAGCACATGTGTCATTATTTTCTTGCTCAATACTTTTTCTTTTATTCCCACAAAAGTCAAAGAATGCAAAGCAACAGACACTTGTACATACATACATACATACATTGTTATATTCGTACGATATAACCGAAGATCAACATAAAATACTTTTTTAATATTACTCCAAATTAATACTCCAAATTAAAACACTTAAATCTCGGCTCGTCGATATCGGATCGCCTTAATTTTTGGCCTAAACTCTTCGTCGAAACCCGCACTAGCTTTTTAATCCAAAAATTAATAAAATCGGCTATGAATTTCCGGAGAAAATCGCGTGGGAAAATTATATGAAAATCGCCCAATAATCACTTTCAATACCGACTGCCAAGCAACGAACAGACAAACGATGATAAGACAATACCGAAGATCAACATAAAACACTTTTTTAATATTACTCCAAATTAATACTCCAAATTAAAACACTTAAATCTCGGCTCGCCGATATCGGATCGCCTTAATTTTTGGCCTAAACTCTTCGTCGAAACCCGCACTAGCTTTTTAATCCAAAAATTAATAAAATCGGCTATGAATTTCCGGAGAAAATCGCGTGGGAAAATTATATGAAAATCGCCCAATAATCACTTTCAATACCGACTGCCAAGCAACGAACAGACAAACGATGATAAGACAAAACCGAAGATCAACATAAAACACTTTTCTAATATTACTCCAAATTAATACTCCAAATTAAAACACTTAAATCTAGGCTCGCCGATATCGGATCGCCTTAATTTTTGGCCTAAACTCTTCGTCGAAACCCGCACTAGCTTTTTAATCCAAAAATTAATAAAATCGGCTATGAATTTCCGGAGAAAATCGCGTGGGAAAATTATATGAAAATCGCCCAATAATCACTTTCAATACCGACTGCCAAGCAACGAACACACAAACGATGATTTACTCTTACAAACCTAACACTTGCGTATGTATTAAATTTATAGTTTACTGCCCTAGAGGCGCGCGTATAGATGTTAACACATCAAAAAAAAATACCTATTGATATTCTTAAACAGTGTAAATTTTCTTAAAGAAAATACCTTATCTTAAAGAAGTACCTTTGCCTAAAAAAGTAAATTTTCTTACAAAAAGTACCGTTTCTTAAAAAAGTAATTTTTTTTTAAATAAGTACCTTTTTTAAACAAAGTACAAATTGCCAATTCTTAAAAAACTACATTTTCTTTAAAGAGTACCTTTTTTGTAAAACAAAATAACTTTTCTTGAGATAAGTATATACTCTTAAACTAGTACATGTTCTTTCGTAAAAAAACTTTTCTTCAAAAAAAAATAACTTCTGTTAAAAAATAATACCTTTTCTTACAAAAATTCCTTTTCTTAAAAGTAAAAGTATAAAATAATACCTTTCTTTTCTTTTCTTGAGATAAGTAGCCTTTCTGAAAATAAGTAAATTTTCTTAAAAAAAATAACCTTTTCCTAAAAAGAGTACCACTTCTTTAAAAAGTACCCGTTCTTAAAAAAAGTACTTCTTTGTAAAGAAAATTCTTACAGAAAGCACTTCTTATTAAAAAAGTAGCTAGCATAGCGCTAGGAACTTCATTCCTTCACACCTCATGTAATTTTTTATTTTATAGATTTTTTGTTTAATCATAACGAGGAATGACAATCGAATTTCGAGAGCTGGAATTAGCTACTTGAAATTAATTCGCCAAATTTTTGAGTCCGAATTTTGTAGACCTATATCACATACATAGCGAAACATTTGTGCCGCAATATTATACAGAGCTTGTTTAGAGGGTATTGTCTTGGAAATTATTTTGTTACAATAACAATTTGCTCCACTATGCCTCCTCATTTGTCATTTCAAGTCGAATGGAAACGTAAAATGTCTCTATATCGAATGCGATCCAAGATAAAGTTAGTTGAACGAAACCTGTTGACTTAGGGGAACGCGAATGAATTTGATTGACTGGGTTTCATTTGAGATCGAGAAACGGGCCATGATTTGATTGGTTGGTTTTCGTGGTTGCTAAAGATACTATTTAGCATCAATTAGTGTCTTGAGACACCATTTTGCATACCACATCACTCCGGAAGGTCCAAAGTACCGTGTCTATATCGAGCCTGTTAATCGGAGATACCTCATTAGATCCCCTAGATCTAGCTCGTGTATCTCAGTGAGGTTGTGCAGGAAGGGACGACCCACAGTCTTCAGGCGTCTATTCATCAGAGCCGGACAACTGCAGAGGAGATGCTCCACCGTCTCCTCCTCTCCCCCTTCAGTCACGGCAGTGGTCATTATATGGCATTTTCAACGTGATTGCGTGATTACCAATTGGCCAGTGCCCGGTCAGCACGCCAGTTAGCCTTGATACGCCTCCCCGATTATGGCTGAACAGGGAGTTAGACCGGTGAATGTTATATTCTGGCCATGTGTTTCTGGATATGTGGCACGTTTCCGTCCTATCCCATCTAGTCTTCGCTCGTTCAAGGTAATGCAGGAAAATACCTCTTTTGACCAACCCTATAGGCGTTGCGACTGACACCATATGGAGTTCGGTGGACGAGGATCCTGCTCTAGCTAGTTCGTGTGCCTTTTCGTTCCCTAGGAGACATTTGTGACCTAGCTCGACAAGTTTTTCCCTACATTCACTAACGAGTTTAGATGCAGTGTTGTAAGATTTGAGTGGTAGGAGAGCCACTTGGCTATCTACAAATATTCCAACGCGCTCTGTTCTTCGCTGTAGTATAAGGGCGGCGCAGCCTTCTTTGATGGCCAATATCTCCGCTTGGAAAACGCTGCACTTGTCTGCAAGTTTGAATGATAAATTGAGGCCTGTCTCTTCGGAGAAAATACCCGAGCCGGTTCCACATTCCATTTAGGATCCGTCCATAAATACTTTGGTGTCAAAGCCTGTAAGTGGTTCCCCTTTATCCCACTCTATTCTCTTGGGAAACCTGACATCGAATAGGTTATCGAAAGTCAATGAGGAGATGCAGTAATCGGTTGTTTTATTGAGTTCTCTTGGGATTGTCTGTAGTATACTCGCATGTCCATATACGTTGCTGTTCCAGAGATCAAGAGCGTTTAGTCGGGTGATACTCCAGGCCGAACTAGCTGAGATGTGAAGGTCGATTCGTATAATATGAAGCATTGCGACATTGGGACACCTTCCCTGCGACAGGCCACCATACCATTGGTCCGTAGGAGAGTATTGGTCTGATTATGCAAGTGTACATCCATAGCACCATTTTCGGTCTGCGAACCCACCGGCTTTCGAACATTTTCCGACAAGCGTAGTACGCAACGGTTGCCTTCTGTGCGCGGTGCTCTATATTACGCTTCCAGGAAAGTTTAGGGTCTAGAATCACGCCCAAGTACTTGGCGTGAGTTGACAGTGGAATCTCTATTCCACTTAGCCGAGGAGGATTTAACTTTGGTATCTTGGTCTTCGTGGTAAAAAGCGTGACCTCAGTTGTCCCTGGATTCCCTCCAAGACCACTCCCAGTGGCCCAATCGTTAAGTGATTTCAAGGCCCCATTCATGATTTCGCTCAACACGGATGGGAACAAACCAGACACCATTATTACCACGTCATCCGCATACACCTCGGTTTTGATCCTCCATATAGGCAATATATCTCAAATACTTGAACAATTTCATTATTTAATATTTTTTTCTCAAAACACACACATCTATTGTTGCAGTAACGAAAATAACTTTTTGCAGAAACGCAACGATAAAAGACCAAAAATATCTTGTATGCCATGTTTCGTTGCAACAGCTTCAAAGTAATCGGATGAAAACTTTTCACTGTACTAATAAACACAGACTTATCCCTGTGATGAACGTTGTTTCTTTCAGTGTAGCTTTCCTCTTAATTCCACAAATAGAAAAATTTAATTTATAAATATCTCACAACACTTATTATCATTTTCCTTTTTTCTTCTCAGAAGTGAACAATCCTGAAACAACAACACTCAATGATATTTTAAATATAACTGATACCGATAACACCGAGGTTTCATTTAGAACCGTACAACCAACAACAACATCAAAAATAATAACAGACACTGCCGTTTTAGAAAACGATAAACATAGTTGTTGCAATGACGACAATTTAATAGATAATAATAATATTACAACTTCCATAAATAATAATAGTAATAACAATAACGAAATACTACCAGAAGATACCAACGATTTAGATGAAAATGATCTCATAGAAGAACTTATCGATGAATTAGACATCATTGAGGAACTCGACGACTACGACGAAGTAACCCACAAAGACCACTCCCAACAATATCAGGATCAAAATCAAAATAATATTTATCCAAGCGAAACGGACTTCGCGTACGACTCCACGGCAATAATCGATGACAACGAAGATGATTGTATGGCCGATAATTTGAATATAACATTTGAGTGTAAATACTGTTACAAATGGAAGAACAGTGTCACGGAATCATTTCAAACCCAACAACAGCTGTTGGCCCACATAACAGAGTTGCACAGCTCCGAGCAGCCATACAACTGTCCGTATTGTGGGGAGAGTTTTATGGATGCCGCCTCAAGGACGACCCATCTCAAGGAATCGCACAGTCAAAAATTGCACACCTGTGATACATGTGGTAAAAAATATGCCGATAAATTTAATCTTAAGAATCATGTGGAAAAGTATCATAGTGGTGCCGATTTCGATTGTGGTCTATGTGCAAAAAGTTTTTGTTCCAGCAAAAGTTTAAACTATCACATGAAATGGCATAATCCCAAGGAGCAGCTGAAATGCAGTTACTGTGATCGCTTGTTCATCAATCAGCGACATTTGAAATGTCACGAAGAAACCCATACGGGATATCGAAATCAGGAGGTTTGTTCCTTTTGTGGAAAATGTAAGTTGTATAGAATGTACTTATATTCGAATAGAAAGGAGTTTTAAAATTATACGCATTTCTAGATTTCTTCCACTTAAAAACTCTAAGATGGCATATCTTTCGTCAGCACGGCGGTGATAAACCTTACAAATGTGGCAGGTGCCCTGAAGGTAATTAATAACATACATTATATCATATTGATAATATATGCATTAAGGTCATGTTACATCATTAGAGAAATCGTGGGATATGTCAAAATTTACATTTGAGGAGAGCGATTAAATTTTGACAGATATGTTCAATTTCTGTCATTTCTCGATTTTTCTCCAAAAATTCTGCAATCAGCAGCATTTATAATAAAACGAACAAAAATAACAACATTTATGTCATTCCCTCATTATTGTTTACAACTTTCTCTTCAAATTTTTTTTATTCTCGAATGCTGATAGTGTAAACCCACAGCAGCTTTCATTCAAATGGAAAAGAGTTTCTTTTAATTTCTTTCTCCGCCAATCGCTTTTAGTGCAAATAATAGTCTAATTTGATTCGCCAGCGACAAATGTACGTCTCTTCTTTCAGTCTCATCATTTGCAGTGTAAGGAAAATGCTCTTCCACATGCAGAGATGTGCTCCAGGTCTTTATCATGAGACTCTCTAAGGCGAATGAAATCGGGGAATGTAATGGGAGTAAATCCAGATTAAACCGAGCTTGTACTCTTTACCAGGAACCAGAAGGTTCTGCATATTGCGGCATTATCCCTTTGTGGTATGGACATTTTACTGAAAGATAATGTGTGCGATTCTGGACATGAAACTCAGTGTCAAATCTAACACTATGGATAGGATCAGCAAAGCCTCTGTAGCCCTTTTTTCATGCAAAAAGACCATCGGAGGTCGATGTTTATTGGATATATACAGCTGTTTTCCGCCCGACATTGCTATATCATACAGTCGTTTTGTGGCCGGTGCTGGAGAAATCCACAAACCTAAGTCTGCAATCCGTCTAGGACTTTCTTCACTATGGATCAATTGTCTCTATGGTCACAGAACGATTTTGGAGGATCTGCTGTAATCTACTTTAGAAGTGGATTACATGACACCAACGTCTACGTACCTTTGAGAGAAACTTATCCACTCATATCCCCGACAGACAGGACTGAAAGGGACGCATGCCAGGTAGCACAAGGTATTTATGCTTCTACACTGATGGCTTCAAACGAGATGGCAAAGAAGGTTTTCGAGTCTATGCTAAAGAGGTGGGTGTAGACCTTGCACGAGGGCTACCAGACATTGTAGTGTTTTTCAAACAGAAGTCATGGCAATCAGAAAGGTTGCACTCTGGCTGGGGTGCAACGTCATCACCACCAGGGGCATCAATATCTACTTTGACAGGCAGGCTGCTATAAAATCTCTACAATCTGCATTCCTGACTTCAGCAATTTTCATACTCACATCAGCTCTGCGCATCTCTAAAGGAGCACAGTAAAATTCCAGAGAAATATAGAACAGATTAGCTGGCAAGATTAGGGACTACCTTACCTGTTCCACTGGATATGGAGCATGTGCCTATATTCCTTCATGCTCAAACCTGAAGCTCTCAGACAGGATACATGATCTGGAGGCACAAAATGCAGGATCACCACGCAAGTATGGTCAAGTTATTAGCTGAATCGTACGCTAAACTTGGTATCAGAGTTCGTATTTACCCCCCCCCCCCCCCACCATGTGTAACCCACACACATCGTCGTGGGGAATGTGTAATGAACCTTTACCCATTACCCTCAGGGTATTGGGAAAATAATGGGTAGCTACCCACGAAACTGAGGAATTACCCATCAATATTACCCATTACCCTCAGGGCAAAGGGGAAAATAATGGGTAACTACCCACGAAACTGAGGAATTACCCATTAATATTACCCATTACCCTCAGGGTAGCTAGCCACGACAATGGGGAATTACTCATCACTATTACCCATTACCCTTAGGGAAATGGGGAAAATAATGGGTAGCTACCCACTACGATGGGTAATGGGTTACCAAGGGTAACCAATCCCCATTTTTGATCTAAAATATGAAAAAATTAGGAAAAATCTATATATCGATAACGGTGCGTCCAATCGAAAAAATAATAAAAATGTTACGTCTGTAAGAGTCTTTAATCAATGGGTGTCTCCAATATGGCATCACTTTTTAAAAATCGCTAAAAATAAAATTTTTCAAACAAAAAATCGCTAAAACGCCATCATATTATTATCTTGGAAACGGAGCGTCCAATCGAAAAAATAACCAATTTTTGCTGGTTCCTAAGGTGTTTTCATAAAGTGGTCCAATTCGTATGGAAATTTTTTTTCGAAAAAATCGCCAAAATAGGAAAGTCGCCAAAATAAAAGAGTGGCTTTAACTAGAAAACGGTACGTCCAATCGAAAAAATAATAAAAATTTTACCTATACAATACAGGAGGCTTTAACCAATGGGTGTCTCCAATATGGCATAACTTTTTTCCATTTATAGCCACCTTTTTATTGTAGCGATTTTTCGAAAAACATGAGGGCGTTTTAGCGAGTTTTTATTTAAAAATTTATTTTTAGCGTTTTTTAAAAAGAAAATTTTATTCTTTTGTCGATCAGACGCACCGTTTTCGAGTTATAGCCACTTTCTTATTTTAGCAATTTTCTTATTTTGGCCATTTTTCGAAAAAAATTCTTCCATACGAATTGGACCACTTTATGAAAACCCTTAGAAACCAGCAAAAATTGGTTATTTTTTGGATTGGACGCTCCGTTTCCGAGATATAGAGATTTTTCCTAATTTTTTCATATTTTCGATCAAAAATGAGGAAGAGTTACCCTAGGTAACCCATTACCCATCGTCGTGGGTAGCTACCCATTATTTTCCCCAATACCCTGAGGGTAATGGGTAATCGTGATGGGAAATTCCCCATTTTCCTGGGTAGCTACCCATTATTTTCCCCATACCCTGTGGGTAATGGGTAAACGATTCCGAGCCATTCCCCACGGCAATAATAATGGGTTACCGTGGGTAACCCAGGGTAACTCATCACCCACGAAACACGAACCCTGCTTGGTATACATTTTAGACAGTAGCTGTGATCACTGGACACCGTTTAATAGGCAAACATGCGTCTAGACTTGAAATTTCAGCTCATGTTCAATGCAGAACCTGGGGGATGAAGAGTAGAATGAGAGTTTCGAACATCTGATATGATCATGCCTCGCATTTTGTGTGAGTATGAGACAATATTTAGGGGCTAACTTCTTTTTTTTAATATAACGCATATTCAGGGAGTTAAGCTGAATGACCTTAGATTATTTTGCGGACCACAAATTGGTTCGTCAGGGACTAATACACCTCCCATTTTGGAACTCTGAGATGAGATAGCATATGGCCTGAAAGCTTCTTAACCACTCAAGGTCAATTTACAGGTTCGCGATAGGGATGCAACATGACGTCCCGTGATATCACAAGAGCTCCCAATTTCAGCCGGCACTCTTTTAAATTCAAAAAAACAACTGTCACTCCAAATTATAGTACATACGAAAGAGTATTCATAGTTATTGAACAAGAACCCAAAATGTAAAAACTATTTCCACGAAACACATGAAGTTTTACTTCTAGCGCGTGTCTTCATGTACTGATTTTTCCATTTAATTATTTTATTTAACATCACCTTAAGTTAATGACTTACTAAGGAGAATACCTAAATACTTTTCTGAAATAATACGTACAGGAAAAATATTCACAGGAACAAGTGAATCATAGTATATTTACTTTTTTTTGTAATATATTGGCATAAGGTCATCTAGGTTATTGCCATAAATGTTTAAACTTAACTCTCTTGTTTTGCAGTTTTTACATCATATTTTGAAAAACGCCTGCATATGCTGGAATATCACCTGGATAATCTTACACTGATCGAAAAAACCGAATGTATGTTATGTCACAAAAGGTACGACAACGAGCATGTTCTCAAAGGTCATATGTTAAATGACCACAAGGAAAATAAGGGAATGGTGAAAATAGCCAATAATAAACGCATAATTATGAATAAGAAACCAAAAAGCTTTACTGGGTTATTCCACTGTGAAAAATGTGATAAACGTTTCAATATGAAATCAGCATTGGAAAGACATCAGGCTGTGCACTCAACGGAGGGAAGGTATTATTGTAACAAATAAAATAGACAACAAATTTACTTTGAATGATCATAATATTATTTTTCCTAGGCCTCATGCGTGCCCTCAATGTCCTAAACGTTTCAAAAGATCGCAAGATATGAAATGGCATTTGAAGACGCATTCGACGGAAAAACCAAATATATGTGATGTCTGTGGCAAAGGATTTGCATTGAAATACGTTTTAACTCAGCATCGAAGAAGTCATGAAGGTACGATAAGAAAGAAATAAATAGGAACGTAAATGTGGTATTTTTATAGGGACGCTTACTAATCTTTGAACCACGTATTCAGCTCTTGCCTAGAATTACCACATATCAATGAATTACCTAGAATTACCACATATCAATGATTTACCTTGCAAATATTTCATGAATAATTCCTCTTTGTAGTCCATAGAAATGACAAAATGTTGGGCTAAAACAATTATTACGAAATTACGAAAATTTCATGAACCGAAAATTCCGCTCACTTTTCATTTACTTGGTACTCAGCTCGTTGTGAAAATTTCGTATTCAAAATCAATTACAGGGTTGTTACGCCAAAGTTATTTTGTACAAAGTTATTAGTTGCTTGGGACAGGAATTTAGACATATCGATAACCAAACGTTAAAAATAAACTGGAGTGCGTAGAGGAATTATAAATGAAATATGTATCAAAGATGGGTGGTGGTGACTCTCCGCAACATTTTCCGTTTAGAGATAAATGACAAACATTTCTTACGAAACTTTTGGAAGACCTCAATACGGGATTTAATGCTTGACTAATTAAGGCTTTAAATAGTCAATTGTTAAATAAAGTAGCATATACCTCATTGACACCCTCACCCATAGAAAGAGCCATATTAGACCCTCGTTTTAGGAAATTTTAAGATGATTGATCCATGTCTGTCTGGTTGGCTGGCTGGTCAATACGATAACTTCCATAAATCTTCCTACACAATAAATAAAAATAAAATTTTGACAGCGACTACTATTTGTCCAACCTTAGGTTTGAGTTTTTACCACGTGCCTTCTGGTACCTCCCGTACAACTCGACACATTTAGTACTAAACTTCTTCTAAAACTTTTTTCTGCTAGATGTGATTAGCTTCAACTCACACATTGGTTAATAATCTGTAAATCTCTACTTATCTGGAGAAAATGGCTGAGATACAATACAAAGGCTTGGTGGTCGTCCGGATTTTCAATCCGATAAATCGCGTGAAAAACTTCCAACCTATATCAAAATAGGTATAAGGCTTCACATCATCAAACGCTAATCACCGATTAAGACAAGAGTGATTTTGCCACACCCATTTTGGTACCTCCCATATAAAAGTTGATTGGCACGAGAAGTCACGCAAAACCGAACCAATATTTATGAAATTTTATACTAGGCAATATTTAGTCAAACGCCAGTCTCCAATGGAAAATGAACGGAATGGGACCGCCCAACGGTTTTGCTACACCCATTATGGTGCCAATGACCGGTTGATCGACACGATAACTCTTGTAAACCATTAAGGAGCGTAATGCATTTCGGTACTGGGCAATATTTTGCTAAAAGCTACTTTGTTATTAATAATTAACTACTGTGCCACGCCAAGTTCCGCACAAAACCACGAAATGCGTTTGTCGGTGCTTTATTAGACGTTGTGTACTATTGCCTCTATCTGGTATTATTGAACCACATGCTTCCCACCATCCAATGTGCATTTGCAACTATACCTATGACGTTAAAAATATTGAGAGAATAAATTACTCTATCATTAATTCATCTATGACATTTGTCTTCCCAAAGCCACTCAACATCCCTGTAATTGCTAATTTCCTTCTCTCTAGCTTCCTTTGACGTCTCTCTTTGCATCAAAATCTACTTTTAGGTGGTGGTCAAGATGGATTTATAGATGGTGAACGCATAACCACAGCCGGTTTGTTTTGTTTACATTGCAAATCACTTTCGAACTGTCATGTTCACATGCATTTTGTTTTTCTATGGGTTTGTTTACCTTTATTGTTGGAATACGTATGTGTTGGATCACACAACTTAAGTGAGAAGCAAAAACAAAATGTATGTTGTTGTTGCCATCAATTTTCCATCGACTACAACAACACCTCCTGCGTACACCGTGACTATTTTTATCATGGTGGTGGCTACGTTCTAGCATAGATGAATTTAGGATAGAGTATTTTATTCTCTCATCCGACGTTTCATTTCACACTCATACAGCAGATGGAGTTCCAAGAACTGTTGACTTAATTATTTCATTTCGATTTTGAATAGACCTGTGAAATATAAATGTACTTATATTTTGCACTTTTCTGTTGACTTTTATCATTAGTATACATTTGTATTGAATTTAACACAACTATTTTGCCACAAAAACACGAAATTCGGTTGTTGTTCCTTTGCTGGACGTTGTGTACTGTTGCCTCTATCTGGTATTTTTGAACCCATGAATTCCACCATCCAATGTTCAATTGCAACCATACCTATGACGTTAAAAATATTGGGAGAATAAATTACTCTATCCTAAATTCCTGGCCGTTGGTGGTGTAATGGTTAGTGTGCGCGCCCCATGTACATGAGATCCCGGGTTCGATCCCTGCTTTGACCACCTTAAATTTCTTTTGGCGGCGGTCACCTCGCATAGTGACGGCGACACTATCGAGTATTTAGCCATGAAAAAGCTTCTCAAAATACCGTACGGAATCGGTGTAAAAACTGTGGGTCCCAATCAGTGAGTATAAAACTAGAAAGCGCACAGCTCATTGGTTGTGAAAAGCTCTCCCCAATTCCTTCATGGAATGTAATGGCAAACCATTTATTTATTTATAAATTCCTCTATGGTTTCTAGAAGTAACTGTCGATACGGTGGATTGACTGTAGATTGTTCAAAACCGGCGAAACCGGGCTTTCTGCACTTAACCGTGTGCCGGTTTTTTATAAAACCTAATTTTCGAATAAACCGAAAATAGGTTATTTGACAGCGGTTAACCGGGTTTTACTCAATTTGTGTTAAATATCCTTAAATAATTAAAAAAAGAACGATATCTTTATCAAATATTTAGAAATTGTTTGAATTAAGTAGCACGGTATCCTATTTTAAAATATAATTTTATAGCTTGAATAAGATCTACATACTAATTTAAATTAGTATATAAATTAAGTTCTTACACTTTATAGGATTTTCATACATGAAAATAAGTTTAACGTGAATATGAACTAGACTTCAAAATTATATATTAAAAACGCATTGCAAATTGGAATATGGTTTGCATTTAAAACTTAATCGTTATTGACTAAAGTAATACAGCTGTGATATTTTGAGATAAAACACCAAAAATAATATTCAATTCGATTCAATTCAATTTGATTCAATTCATTTAAGTCCGATTCAATTCTATTCAATTTAATTCAATTCAGCTCAACTCAATTCAGTTCAATTCAATTGGATTCAATTCAATTAAGTTCAATTCAATTCAATTCTATTCAATTCCATTTAATTCAATTCAACTTCAATTCAATTCGATGAAGTTTAATTAAATTAAGTTTAGTTCAATTCTATTCTATTCAATTCCATTTAATTCAATTCAACTTAATGTAGTTCAATTCAATTCGTTTCGATTCAATTCTATTAAGTTCAATTTAATTCAATTCTATTTTATTCTATTTTATTAAATTTATTTCAATTCAATTCAACCTAATCTAACATATACTACGAATATACGAGAGCATGTATTTGAAGATTTTATATGTTTTTAAAATGTATGTTCTTTATGACAAGAGTTACAACTTTCCCTCAGCGAGTAAATCAAAATTCCGAACGATTTGCAAGATATGAGCCCGGCAAAATGATCACTTTTTTGCAAGAATGACACCGAGGCCCCAAACCTTTGGGGGCCCATAAAAAAAGTCCATGACTTTGGGCAAAACTGGGGGACACGGGTCTTTTTTTTTTTTGTCTTTTATCACGTAGTGATGTCCGTATATGGTTGTATTTCCATGACTTAAAAAATTACAAACAGTGAAATTAAAAAATTTTCGGGAAATTTTTCACTTTTGCGGCTAACTAAACGCTACCTAAACGGTGTTAAAAATCATTCCTAGGAAGTTCATATGTTCTAGAAAGTTGTGTTTTGAGATCTTAGGTCCATTCTTGTAGTTGATTGTTTCCTTGAATTTTGAACAGTTTATTCCCTATGGACCTGAACAGGGGAAAAAAGGTAAAAACAAATCGAATTGTTTAAAGTTTTTTGCGATTTTGACCTTGAAGATGAAGTTTTTTTGATTTTATATGTTCACAATTTTTAGTGGTGTCCGTATATGGTTATATTTTTTCGTGTTGCACTGTGTTATATTATATATCATCATTTCCCTTGCGGGAGTTTTTAATCGGTCTGCTTTTTAAACTTAAAATCTAATCGTATATAATCAAGTAACTATAATATATAATATAATTTTCAATTTTCTCAATGTATTCAAGCTCAAGACCATTTAATATAAAGCTTATTTATCAGCTTTTCGTTTTAGTTTAATTTAATTTTAAATTTAATTTAATAAATTTATCCAATTAAAACCAGGAGTAAATATTAATCTACCACAATGTAAATAGTCGTGTTTTGGTTACAAGCAAGCGATTATCACTTGCTAAGTTGCAAAGAAAACGGCTTTTTAGCGAGAAGTCATTTTGTTCAAAAATAGGAAAATGGTTAAAAACGGTAAAAGATGTCAAAATTGTTTTGTTTTAAACTTAGCGAAAATGAATCTTGTCGCTAAGTTATCGCTAAGTCTTCGCTAAGTGCTTCATACAAAACAAGCCAATATATAAGCAAGCGGTGTAACCAAAACACGCTTAATGATAAAGTTATGGATATCAGCTGACATATCAATTCCTCATACATCATTATACGATTTAATTATTTATTCTTCACAGTTTTAGAAAAGAATTTTACTTGTTCAACCTGTGGACGTTCATATTTATTTGAAAAGTCGTTACGATTGCATGAGCGCATACACAGCGGCAAAACCTATTACAAATGCGATTTGTGTAGTGAAAGTTTTGTAACGCACATTAAATTCAAATGTAAGTTTAAAACTGTCACTCTCTATAAAAATCGTTATTAATTTGAAAATTTTCATATTGAAGGGCACATGAAGAAAATGCACGATGAAGATGATGTGGCCGCTACAAATCTTCACACTCCTAAACATATTAATAACACAGAGCTGCCATTCGATGACTTGGTAAACATTGTGATTACTTAGCAATAAACTTAAGCCAAACCAAACAAAAAAGTCGATCAGACAATATTATTGAAGCAAATATATATATACATATGTATGTATATACATACATACATTTATGTTCATATAAGAAAATTGCACAAACGACATGTACTTACATACAGACATTCGTAAAAAAAATATATATTTTTCATTTTTGAAAATTTGAAGTATAGAAATCGAGTAATGAATTCGATTTTGACCATTAACTTTTTAAGATCATAAAAAACAAAATGCGAAAAATATATTAGTAAAAATTTTAAGTAGAACAATAAAACGAAAGCTCAAATTGCATATGATGGCATTTATTTTTAAATATTTTAAATTTATTCTTAGTGAAATCAAACAGCAGATGAGCCAAAGGCTTTAAAATGAAACAAATGCAAAGAAAAACTATAGCAACATCACATTTATGTATGTATAACAAATATCTACATATTTACCTATTTATCTGTCTCCCTCTCACTTTCCCTTCCATGTAGCTTAATCTTGACCATTTAGAAGAGTTTTAAATATTTTTTGGGCAGTTAAATATTATGATAAAAATATATTTTTTTATTTTCCTATTGTTATTAAAAAAATTGTAGTGAATTTTTCATTAAAAAAGTTTTAAACTCAAAACTTAATGTTAAACTTAAATATAAGTATTCAAATAAACTATAACCATAAATATACTATGTAGTTCATGAAGTTTTACTGTTTAGGAAAAAAAACTGTGTTAAGATCTATATAATGTTGTAGTGAAATCTCGATAAAAAAAACTTTCATCAGAGTTATTAGGTTTTATTTAACAATATGTATTTATATACCCAACATGTGTAAATTGCAGAGAAGGAATGAAGAACCTTGAATACAACTCTGTTGATTCACTGAAAATGCAAATTTTCTGCCGGCCATGTTTCCCTGAACAGTAGGATGTACTGCAAAAGTTTTTTACAGGTCGGGATCATGCGTACCGACTAGAGTGTCCAAAACCGAAACCGAAAGTCCTGTGAAACCTGTTCTTTCAATTAATCGAGGGACGGTTTTCCAAAAAACGTAATTTTGAAACAAACCGGAAACCGGTTGTTTGACGTCGCTTAACCGGTTTTTACTTAATTTGTGTTAATATCCTTTAAAAAATTAATAATATACATATGATGATTTTAGAATTTTAATGAAATTTTTAGAATTATGAAACATGATTTCTATTTTAAAATATGATTTTATGCTTCAATAAGTTCAGAATGGTATTTCCAATTAATTTTTTTATTAAAATTTAAAAATTAATTTATTAATTGAATAAGAATTAATTAGGTTTTCAAACATTTGTTTTTTTAAATTTCAAATTT
The DNA here is from genome assembly GCA_963931995.1 of Phaonia tiefii. Taxonomy (NCBI): domain Eukaryota; kingdom Metazoa; phylum Arthropoda; class Insecta; order Diptera; family Muscidae; genus Phaonia; species Phaonia tiefii. Next base: position 296,752,985 of record OZ008367.1, read on the forward strand.
AAATTGTTTTATTAATAAATATTTTAAGGTTCCAGCATAAAAACATCCACAAGGCTACTTGGGTATCACCTGATCAAAGAACGTAGATCCAATTTGATCACGTGGTAATTGATGGAAGGCACTCATCCAGTGTATTGGACGTACGAGTGATCAGAGGAGCTCACATCGATTCTGATCACTACCTGGTAGCAGCAAAGGTTCGCACAAGATTAAGTAGAGCGAAAATCGTACGAAACCAGACACAGAGAAAGCTACACAGCGGAAAGGTAGGCAGAGGTAGCGAAAGCCTACTCAAGGAAGCTCTCACAACTTTTATCACAGAACCCACCCCCCCCCCCCCCCCCTCTCCCATGGCGATCCTTAAGCGCAGTAGAAACCCGTTTTTGACTCTGTAAAAACTGTCGCAACAACGGTACATGGTTTTTGAAAACCGCTTCGCAACAAACCATGGTACGAAAACGCTGCACGTATTGCAACGCTTCAGTCAATTGTAACACGAGCTGCGACTGAGTGGTATAGGGAAAAAATAAAGGAGGTAAACCGTCTCTTTAGGCGTAAGAAACGGCAGTGGAGAAGGCGAGAGAATGAGAAAATTGAGACATACAGAAGCAAGAATGAAGCCCGACGATTCTACCAAAAAGTCAAAAGCCGAACTAATGGGCATGGTTCAGGGCTCCTTTCTGTAAAGACAAGGACAGAAATCTCATGTGCAGAGCATGTTGGAAATATGGAGAGATCATTTCTCCGCGCTACTGGTACCTGAGATATCCAATCGATAAGACAATCGATCACAATTTGGACGACAACGTCGATTGCCACCCTCCTAACCACGACGAGGTAAGAACAGCTACTGCACGGCTTAAGAACAACAAAGCCGCTGGAGCCAGTGCATTTCCGGCGGAGCTGATAGGGTGCAAGCATCAGCTTAGTAGCAAAATTAGATGGATGCATGCCACCCCTATCTGGAGGGCCGTCGGTTGTGCAATCGTTAGTGTGCGCACCTCTTGTACATAACATTCTGGGTTCTGGTCATTCTGGTCTTACCACCTTAAATTTCTTTCGACGGCGACCACCTCGCATAGTGACGGCGACACTATCGAGCATTTAGCTATGAAAAAGCTTGTCAACTTTGGTCACCAGGTTCTGTCCTGTACTACTGTCACTTTCATTGAAGTTTTCCATAATTCTCATTGACGTTTATTCAAAATTGTTGGAAATTTTTATGACAGTAATTTAAACAACGGAAAATGTGACAAAATTTAAATGATTTTATATAACTTTGTTTCTTATATAAAAAACTATTTAAAAGCCATGAAACCGTTGTTATGATATCAATAAGAGAAAACCCGCCCAAAGATGAACATGCCTGAACGCCTTTTTAATCTAAAAACTTCCCCGCCCAAAAACTATAGCAAATTCTGTGGTCGCAGATTCGAAAACCGTTAGAGTATCTGAGGACCCCCAACAAGGAATGGTAGCTGAACCGGAGGAAGAGCCAATCTATTAGGACATAGTCGGTTGTGACATGGCTTTGCAATTCGATGGCCGAAGTGATATTTTTGTTGAAAATAATTTTTTCTTTTGATATGAAATTTTGGAATTTTAATGTCATAATTTTGTACTTTTTTCTGGGAACAAAAAATATCTCATTTATTGCTTTCAACGACATCTAGAAAATTACCCATTACACTAAAATTTTGCCAACACTTGTGCTTCATCTATTAGTTTACTTTATCTATGCTATCAAGTATAATGTGCGAAAGACTAAAACCAATTATCGCTGACCTGATTGAACTATATCTGTGTAGCTTTAGGCCTGGAAAATGACAACTGACCAGATTTACACGCTACATCAAATCTATTGTCACTTAATCTATTTGTCGGTTATAAGGCGGCCTTCGATAGCCCGATACGGGAGGATGTCCTTGAAGAACACCAAATTCGCAGTGAAAGTTGGTAAGGATCTTATCGAACTTTTCGAAACTAAGCGAGGGCTCAGGCAAGGTGGCACCCTATCGTGCGATCTCTTTATTATCTTAATGGAGATCATAAATAAAACCATCAGCAGCAAAAGTCACATGCTGCTCGCGTATGCTGATGATGTACTCGTAGATATCATTGGGCACACAATGAGAGAATTTACACAATAAACGAACCAGAACGAATGGTTTACGAAACCAAAATCGAAAGAAGAAAAAAATTGGAACACCATGACTCCGCTGGAGGGAACAGGTTGACGAATTGGTATTGACAACTGGATAGATAAGGCAAAATATGGAACTGGTTGGTGAAATATGTTATCTTCATTTTGTTAGGTCCCTGGCCAAAGGGGTTGTTCGACACTGGATAAGCAAGTAAGTACGTATTACATTTTCACAACAAAAGCAGTGATAACTGTACTCTACGAGTGAAATTCTGTTTTTATTGATATTTCTAGTAAGATAATGGTTTTAATGTTTTACATTAATAATTAAAGAACCTTTGTTCTTGTGCTTCTTTTCGTTTAATGCCAAAATCATATGGTCACTTGATTATAGTTTAAATACAAAGTTGGCTGTTTAAACAAAGCTAAAGCTAATAAATTAATTCGAACTATAAGTGTAGTATTCCAAAAGTCCCGAAAGTGAACGGAAAGGCAAACGTCAAAAAATTGTGGTTTATTTATCACTTTGCGCTTGCTCTCGCTTACGAAAGCTTTCAGTGGCACTTGTTTATCGAGCTGTCCAACTACAATAAACAATTATAGATTAGAAAAGTTATCTTGGGTAAACTGAACGCAATGAAATAGAGTAAAAAAGTTATCCCTATTTCAATAGATCAACAGATTTTTAGAGTGCTATTGTTGATAAAACTGCAAATACCTACAATATTTAAGCAAATGTCCATAAAGTGTGTAAAACAACGTGGGTTATTTTGCGTTGCAATGTCTATATTAAGTTAGTTACCTATGTGGCCGTCGGTGGTGCAATGGTAGTGTGCGCGGCTCATGTGCATGAGGAGGTGGGTTCAATCCCTACGCTGGCCACCTTAACTTTCTTTCGACGGCGGTCACCTCGCTTAATGACGGCGACACTATCGAGTATTTAGCCATGAAAAAGCTCAAAATACCGTTCCCTAATCCCCTCGTGTGATGTAACGGACACCATTTATTTTATTTTTTTATATTTGTAAAAACCTGACATTTGTCCACGTTTAAAATCAATCATTTATTTATTTTATACATTTGTATTGTATTTAACACAACTATTTTGCCACAAAAACACGAAATGCGAGTGTTGTTGCTTTGTTCGATGTTGTGTACTATTGCCTCTATCTGGTATTATTGAACCCATGCTTTCCACCATCCAATGTTCACTTGCAACCAAACCTATGACCTTAAAAATATTGAGAGAATTAATACGTCTATACCAAATTCGTCTATGGTTGTGCTAGTCAAATGTCGCGGAGTGTATCTGTGGCTTCATTTCGAGTGTGTTCAGTTGCAATAAATTCTACCAACAACTTTTGCATGTATACCAACTGAACACAGTACGATGTAAACAAATGCCGATGCGATTCAACTAACCAGGTTGTAGCAGTAGTACATCAAATACAAAAAGCTAAGAACAGGAGGCATTTTGTTTCTGTTTATAGGGCCGTTGCTGATAAATTAAATACAAATGTGTACCAAAAATTAAGGTGAACAAATCCGTATGAAACCAAAATTTGTTTGAATTTGATAGCTGAGAACCACACTGACATGAAAAAATATATTATCTGTTCTTATAACACAACCTGTAGTTGATGCATTATGATATAAATGTAAAATGTTTTTTTTTGCTTACCAGTTAATTAGCCAATCAGAAATAACCACATACTAAATACAACCCTGTATTAATCTATGCAAAAACTGACGTGTTTTGAATAGAAGGAATAGGAAGAAAATATAAAAATATACATTTTGGAAGGGAGACCATTGATTGCATTCATAATTAAAAAAGTCAAGAGTGAAGAACATTAGCATAAATAATTGCAAATAATTTCAATGATTTTAAACAAAACAAAGAATTAATTTTGCACATCACAAAAGAAAACAATAACACAGAAAATACGATTACGAAGAAGATAGTCCAGCAAAGACAGAAAAGAATTACACTGATAAAAAGTATTAGAAAGTTTTCTTGTCGAGACGAGCTGCCACGCTACCTACGAATCGACACAAGTTTGATACTTGCATATTTTTAGAATTTCCTGAAAACGACCATCGTTTCCTTAATGTTCTGCTGTTTGTTAACACTTCTAACAACTTGTTGACACCATGGTAGTATCAATGCCGGACCTCATGTTCCCAGGGGGCGAGAAAAAGTTGACAGCCTGTATGCTGCTGTTTCTACTCAAATTGTTTTTAGAAGGTCAGTAGTGGAAGTGAATTAAATAAAATAAGCGTTTGTTCAGCGGCAAAAAGGAAACCCACATGCTAATAAGGGTTTTTTTGTTATATCAAATAATTCGATTTTGATAGTTTAAGTTCAACGCCCACATTGCCATGAACTTATTGCTGGATCGTTGAACTTGCATGTATCTTATTAGTTTTCTACCTTGCTTTTATAGGTGCGGAGGCGGTGCCAAATTCTGCCGATATTGAAAATCATTTGGAGTTGGGTAAACAGTTTCTGGCACGCAATCAGCTAAGTGATGCCCTGACACATTATCATGCAGCCGTGGGTAAGTGTTGACTGGAAATCTGTTGCATCTCAAAAAGGACATTGGTTTGATATAATTTTTGTTTTGTAGAGAGCGATCCTAACAACTATTTAACGCTCTTTAGACGCGGCACTGTCTACTTGGCAATGGGCAAAACTCGTTTTGCCATACAAGACTTTAGTCGGGTCTTACAATTAAAACCTGATTTCACAGCCGCACGTCTTCAACGTGGCCTTGTCTTTATGAAGAGTGGCGAGTACAATGAGGCGGCCCAAGATTTTGATCAAGTGGTGAGTATAAGCTCTTTAAATTAGTTAAAAGTAAACAAAAGATGTAGGGAAGCTTTCTAATACATTGGAAAAAGGATGCAGGAATTAGTCCTGCTTGTATATAAATCTACTGTCACTGTAGAACAAAGAAATAACGTTTCTTCATTCAGCGTTATTATTAAAGTCATGACCATCGCTGATGCGGCTATTAACGGGTGCGACTTTTGTTGGTTACCCTGAAGGGATTGGGGAGAGCTGCTCACAACCAGCGAGCTGTACGCTTTCCAGTTTTAAACTCACCGATTCCAGTGTGCGTCTTTTGTACGTGGGTACAATTTCTTGTACGTGGGTTCAAACACTCTAGCTTTCATTTCATTCTGCGATGGTCACTTCGCTTTGAAACGGCGAGACTGGAGTACTTGTAACCTCAATGTATTAAATCTGGGTATTTCCTGATCAGAAAACATACAACGTAGAAAACTTGCAGCTCAACGTTTGTGTGAAGTTCTCCCCAATCCCATCATGGGATTTAATGAGACACTAAGTATAAATTGGAAATTGGGAAAGTTTATATTTAAGATTTATATTTAGTGTTCAAACGATATCCGGAGGACGATGGTTATTAAGATATTTGTATTAAATGCTCTCCGTACCATTTTAAAAAAGAAACAAAACAAAATATGAGTTCCTCTTTCTGTTTCTAATCATTGCAGCTTTACGAAGAACCGCAAAATGAAGTGGCCGCCGAAAACTATGCTCGCATTGAACCCGCCAAAGAACAATGGTCCATTGTAGAAGAACTCATGAACCGCGGAGACTACAGGAACGCAATAACAATGCTTTCACAACTACTTGAGATATCACCATGGTCTACTACATTCCGTGCAGCCCGTTCCGATGCATACATAGGAAGTAATGACTCTCTGGCCGCTATTTCTGATCTGCGTTCCGTAAACAAACTCTCACAGGACAGTACAGATGGCTATTATAAACTTGCCCTACTGCTGTATGCAATTGGTCATGTTACTGGTTCACTGAAGGAGATACGTGAATGTTTGAAATTGGATCCCGAACATAAAGACTGCTTTCCATTCTACAAGAAATTGAGGAAAGTTGAAAAGGGTTTGTCGAACGCTGAGCAAGCGAGAGACGATAAACAATATCCGGAGTGTATAAAATCAGCGGAGACAACCTTAAAACATGAAAAGGAAGAAACAATGGTTATATTTGAGGCTAAGCGTCTTCTGTGTACTTGTTACATGCTGGACGAAGAATATACCAAAGCCCTGGGTCCCTGCAATGATGCTTTGGAGATTAAGCAGGATGCGGCGATTTTCTGTGATCGTGCTGAAGCCCTTTTGGGCTCTGAAATGTATGACGATGCCATACATGACTTCCAAGAAGCCCTAAGTTTAGATGAAAACTATCAACGGGCAAAAGAGGGTATAGAGAAAGCTAAAAGACTGCAAAAAGACTCCGAGCGTAGAGACTACTATAAAATCTTGGGGGTTAAACGTGACGCCACCAAACAAGAGATTGTCAAAGCCTATCGCAGGGCAGCTCAAAAATGGCATCCCGATAACTTCCAGGGCGATGAGAAAAAAATCGCCGAAAAGAAATTCATTGATGTTGCTGCAGCCAAGGAAGTGCTAACCGATCCCAAAAAGCGAAGACAATTTGATCAGGGCCAAGATCCGCTGGACCCCGAAGCACAGCAGGGCGGACATGGTTCGCCATTTCAACACTTCCATCACGGGTCACCGTTCCAGTTTAAGTTCCATTTTAATTAACACACAATCACAGAGATAATTAAAGGCAACTTAAGCTTAATCCATTAGTCATGTTTTTTTCTAAATTAAGTGTTAGTCTCTAGGTGAGCCACCCCCAAAAGTCTCCCCCCCCCCGAATCCCTTATCCTATTGATTGAAAATATCCCCACCTTCCCCAACTAATTTGTAATTGTTAGTGACCACTTTTCAAAGCATTTACAGAGGAACTTTAAAGACCTTTTAGTATATGTAAAACAGCCAAACATTACTTGCGTTTAAACGAACCCTTTTTATCTTGAATTAAGTTAGAATTTCTGCTTCTGATTAGTCTTGGTGAACGACTGACTCTCATCGCATAAGATACAAAAACAAATTTGCCATCATATCAGTTTCTTGTTCTGTGTTATTTTTATTATTTAGTTTTCTCTCTACTTCTTCTTAATTTGTTTGTGTAAATATTTAATATAATAGGCTAAACTATCAATTAAAAAAAGAATACAAAAAATGTGAAACAAAAAAAAAAAGAATTATAAAACGAATTATTTATTAATTTAATAAAGAAGAAATAAACCAAATTACAATCAATCTCTATGAATATGTGCAGTTGTTTTTTGTATGAACAAGAAAAAAAGACAACTCATTAACAAATAGAGAGTAGATTAATATTAAAAAGCAAAACAATTGTTTCAATAATTAAGGATTTTAATTGATGTGAATCTGAGGTAGACTTTATGAGACAGATCTCCAACTTTGCATTTTTAATATCTTTATTGCTAAGGATTAATGGTGTTACATTTTATACAAGTGAAGAGTTTAATCCTAAGATTATTTATCAATTCCATATATGTATGTAGTTGTCTTTGATCCGAGTTTTTTTTTTTGGGAAATTCTAATTCCTTTTAAACTGGCAGATAAGTTTTTTCGGTTAGTGAAAACAAATTAAACGCCGCGGGTGGGATTCGAATTCACTGGACGATGGTTTCCATGTTTGTGAAGCATCATATTCAGCAGTGTCTAGCTTGTTAAACCGCCGCAGTGTGTATTCAAACTTATCACTAACCGAAGTCTTTCGTTTAGAATGATATTCGGCACAACGTTGTTGTCTATATGTGAACCAAAACGACATTGGTATGCACACCTTTGATGTGTTGCTTTACTTCAAAACATTAGGCCTGTTTGGAAATGCATCTGATGCGCAGCTTGTTCATAAATGCCACATCTGTCAACTTTGCACGGTATTTTTAGTTGGCAAATTGCAAACGAAAAGCGCAACAAACCAGCATCTGCATTAGCTGATGCATTTCCGAGTAGTATATCTTACCGAGTTGGTATCTTCCTTCGGAGAACTTATGCAGCAGCGAATGTCCCACAACAGAATGATAGTTTGATAGTAAAGAAATAGTACGTACGTAATACCAACCAAGTAGTGATAGGGCCCTTTCGGGAATGTATCACTGCTCTCCATCTGATGCCCAGTACGTTTGTAAATGCGACATCTGACAACTATGCAGGGATTTTGAGTTGATAATTGCAAGCAAAATGCGAAAATGCTAGAAATATATAAAATAAGTCAGTCCAAAATATTTCCCGTGAAGAGCCTTTTACGATAAAAGCACAAGTTCCCTTATTGTTAAAGGATTTTACACGAAAGTTTTCTGGCGAACAAAATATGCCCCTTGCAATTTTTGATCGCGATAGAGTTAAATACATACCAATGCCCTTTCCCTGAAAGGTAATTAAATAAATTGCTGTCTTCTATATCGTGGCTGATGGCCTACATGATCATTTCAAAATGTTGTAAAAGGTGGTCACAATCTAAATTCACATCATTCACTTTTGAAGCCCATACGAACTGATCCGAGTGAATAACCCTTTTCGATAAAGGCACAAATTCCCTTCTTGTAAAAGACTTTTATGCGGAAGTTTTTCTGGCGAACAAAATATTTCCTGTGCAATTTCTGTTCGTGACAAAGGTAAAATATTCCCTTCCCCTAAAAGGTAATTAAAGAAATTAAAAATAAATGGCTTCCCATTATATCCCATGAAGGAATTGGGGAGAGCTTCTCACAACCAATGCGATGTATACTCACTGATTGGGACCTATAGTTTTACACCGTTTTTGTTTTGATAATCCAGCGAACCCCCGCCGAAACTCTTACCCGCCCCTACCGACCGAAAGGGCCACGCCCCCATAACGTGAGGACAGCGTACATATTATAGACCGGTCTATAACGGGAGAGCAAGGATCATACATAAAATCACACGTTGCAAGCAACTACAGAAATTCTTCACCAATTGGTATTACACAAACATAAATAAGTATAAAAGTACATCACGAGATATTAATATAACAAAGACTATAATATATAATAATTACGAACAAAACCAAATTATAAATCAGACCAGATAGTAAGGAGAAAGTAAATTTACATACATACATATGTAAAGGAATATATAGCACTCAAATGACAAATTATCCTAGACTTTGTAGTTTCCCAACTACCAGTGAAATCAATAAACTGATATAGCTCATTGAAGTCACGACACATTCTCCTAACTGAATCAAAGGACGCATAATTCGAACGCTGAAACTCGAAGTGAATGAGTTTATAGTACTTCGTGGATCTCAATGGGACATTTATGAATATCTTAGATAACAGAAATTCAGAACATATACATCCATCAATTATCTTCAAAACTGTAATAGAGTTTATCATGGTACGTCTACTACTAAGAGTCGGCAATCTGATCAATGCAAGTCTACTGCTATACGAAGTAAGATTATAGTTCGAGTTCCATTGAAGGTTTCTCAGACAAAAAATGAGAAACTGTTTGTGGACCGATTCAATCATATTACCACACAAATTGTACTGAGGGTCCCAAACTTACTTACTTACTTATCCGGTCACGAACAACCCCGAGGGGTCAGGGACCTTACAAAACGAAGATAACATATTTTGCCAACCAGTTCGATCTTTTGCCTTATCTCTCCAGTTGGCAATACCAAGTGTACGCAGGTACAACAGACAAACAACAGATCCATATTCGAGAATAGAGCGGACTAGTGAAGTAAAAAGGTTTTCCTAACATAGGGATCTGAAAATTCCTTTGCCCAACGTTTAATAAAGTTCAAAACGCCATAAGCCTTATTTACCATCGTAATTATGTAGGAGTTGAAATTCAATTTTCTGTCCAAGAGAACACAAAGATCAACAAATGATTCCACCGATTCAAGAATATTGCCACCTAAAATGTATTTTGCCGTACAGAATGATGACCTAGAGAATAGCATATTGTCTACCACGTCTGGAAAGTAGACAAAATCCCTCTGAAGTAAAGTATATTGGCAAGGATCCTTGTAAGAAAAATAGATCTTCACGTCAACAGCGTATATTAACAATTTAGAGTGCATTATGGAGGCAGGTAAGTTGTGGCTAAATACTCGATAGTATCGCCCTCACTTTGCGAGGTGACCGCCGCCGAAAGAAATTTAAGGTGGTCAGAGCAGGGATCGAACCCAGGATTTCATGTACAAGTGACGCGCACACTAACCATTGAACCACCGACGACGGAAATTACTGTCTTCTATTCTATGCTGGCGTATGCTGTCCACATAGACATCATTGGGCGAAATCTGCGAGAGGTTACTGCAGTATTTTCATGAATCGAAAAAGAATAAGCGAAGGTGGGCCTTGCTGTTAATGAGGGCAAGACAAAATTGATGGTGTCAACGACTAGAGAAACCTCTCGACTTGGTCCGCACTTGAACGTTGACAACCGATTTAATTTTGAAGTGGTAGATGAATTTGTGTGCCTTGGATCCGCCGTTGACAAGGGCGACAACGTCAGCCTGGATATACATAAATAGGAGAATTGTGCTTACAAATAGATGCTATTTTGGGCTCAGCAAGCAGTTTAGGAATAAAAGCCCTCTCTCGACGAACAAAAGTCCAGCTATATCAGAATCTCATATTACCTGTCTTGACATAGGGCTCCGAAATTTGGGTCATATCGCAAGCGGATGAAAAACACCTGGAAGTATTCGAGAGAAAAATTCTCCGTAAAATATATGTTCCTGTTAGGGAAAACGACGGGTACCGACGTCTCTGGAACCAAGAGCTATATAATTTATATTCCGACGTGGACAGAGCTAGGCGGATCAAATTAGGACAATTTCGATAACGTACCCGATGGAAGCAGGAAAAGATGACGACCAAGACTCCGCTGGGAAGACCAGGCAGAAGAATCCCTCCGTATCCAAGGAGTTACCAACTGGCGAGAAATGACAAAGGATAAAGCCAGTTGGAACAATCAGCCTTATTACAAATGTCGTTCTCGTATTTCGACTACGACAGTTTTGTAAAAGATTAAAGATAAATTTGGCGTGTTATCTTTAATCTTTTACAAAACTGTCGTAGTCGAAATACGACAACGACATACGTAATAAGGCTGAATATGTTGAAATTTGTTTATTTAATGTGTCAGACGTCTGGCCTCATGATGTTGTAAAATAGTCAATAAAAGAAAATATCGGGGCTGATGGCCCACATAAACATTCCACAATGTTGTGAAATATGGTCATAATCTAATTCATCATTTATGAAAACGAAACCATATTGTGTTTGTCTTTTAATCGTAAATATTGGTTTTATTTATAAAAAAAATGGTACATTTGTTCTTTTATTTAATCAATTGGTTAACACATTTTGCATTGCAATAAAATATTCTTAAACATCCGTGTAAATTGAAAACATACAAAACCAAAATACTTTTACAAATTTCAAATCAAACCACAAGAAAGATAAACACAGTGTGAATGCAAGTTATTAGTTACTAAACGTAAAGATAATTTCGAATACACTAAAGATTAGAAAATGAAATAGCTCACATTTAAACGCTTTGTATAAAGAAAACATAAATAAATACAGCAATTATAAAGATGGAGATTATGAAAAATGTCTGCTTCAAGTGATATTTCTCTTCCATGGTCATCATGAATTGACGAAATGGCGAGTCATCCTCTTGAGGATCCTTTAGAGAGCGTCGTGGAGCTATGTTGGTCGAACCAGTGTAAGCTATAGTGCGACGTGTATGTGCAGTTTCACGATTACGCAGTGCTGATGTTTTAGGTGGCGTTATTTTTGTGGGTCCCACTGAGTGACGCAAGGGTGTAGCTTTCAGAGTTTCCAAATTGCGTGCAAATTGACTCAAAAACGGTGTTTGTATGTCGTTGCCCACGGGGCTGTCTTCGACCAAAACCACTTCATCATCCTCATCGTCCTCCTCCTCTTCGTCCTCATAATCAGCATACTCATTGGCATACTGAGGAGCCGCAGTCCTGCTGTATTGGCTGTAAGAAGTTGTAGTTGGAGCCGCATAGGTTTTGCGTACATTTGACGAAGTTGACATGGAGGATGTTGTATAAGTTGAGGGTTGATTGAAGTTGTAAGATGATGCAGCTGAACCCAAAGAATTGTAACGTGTACTAGAGCTTAGCGTAGACGATAGAGGATTAGACGTAGTAACCTTCGATTCCGAGAGAGGGGCATAGGTCTTCATATGTGGAATGGTAATAGCAGGCTTTTTCACCTGTTCATGTCTGTCTTCCTCAGCTGTATCAAGATCATAGGGAGCAGCATAGCTCTTGTTAGGATTTGTTGCTTTCGTTTCCTGTACAAAGGATGTGGTTACAACGCCTGTTTTACTTAACATTTGAGGTTTTGGCGATGGCTCCTTGGCCGGCAACTGTGGATAAAGCGTCGGTTTTTCCGGGGTCCTGGCCTTGGCCAGCATTAGAGGTTGCTCCACCCTATCGGGTGATACATCTGAATACTCTGGATCACTTACCGTGGTGGTGGTGGCAACATGACGTTCTGTCACCGCTATAGTGCGACGCGATGGTCTATTGCTAACGGGAGTGGGCTTGTTGGTGGTGTTGTTATTATTGTTTATGGTTATTTTAGGTGATGACGCGATTTCTGATGGCTTGGAAACATGCATCGTTTCGCGTCGATTTGTCTTAGCGGGTGTCAAAGGTTTACCCGACATGGCTGCTTCCAATCGTCGCATAAGCACTTTGCGGCTAGAGTCTGTGACGGGAACATTGGGCATTCCAAACTCTTGACATTTAGCACGCAATTCTTTGTTACTCAAAGCTTCCAATTGCGACATATTCATGGTCAAATATATGTTATCAGGCGTTTAGGTGTATAATTTCACTTTTTTATATTTGAACGACGACAAAACTTTTACAACACAAAAACTGGACAGGTTCCAAACAAGTTCTTAATTATTCTGAACAGGATGCTTGGCATTGGCAATCCAATGAATTTCAAAAAATTTTGTAACACAGAGTTGTATTACCAAGCGGATGCTAGCGTCGCATTAGAGTCCAAACAGAACCAGACACGCTTCAGACGACGACGGGAAAAATCTCTAGCGTCTAAACGAAATGAGAGAGAGAGAGAGAGCGTCTGGCGACTTCGGCTGATTTTTTTCTCTGCGTCGTATATATTTTCGGCTCTTTTCTGGAATTTTTTTGGAAAACTAATATTATAGTTGTAAAGGAATTAAGGAACAACTCTATTTTAGGGGCAATTGAGCAATTTTTTTAATTTTTTTAGGGGGTGTATAGAACTTATTTTCAAATAAAAAAAACAACAAATTTTCCCGGGGGCCCATATTTTCCAAGTTATGGCCCTTCAAAGTTCAGATATGTAACATGTTCGGTTCGAGTAAAGTTTCCGTAACGTCGAAATCTGATCATCTGTTTTGATAGAACAGGTCAAAATTAACAAAAAAAAATAATTAAACATTTTTGGTATTTTGCTTAGTTTTCGAGATATTCGAAAATTAAAAATTTAATTAACGGGAAGTATTTTTGAAATTATTTTGCTTTGTAAAGCGCCTCAAAATAAGCCAAAAAAAATAAATATACTTTTTTGATATCTCGCTTAGTTTTCGAGATATTCCAAATAGTAAATTTTATTAAAAGGTAAAACAATGGATACAAAATGTTGTTTTTACAAATCACCTATAAATCGCACTGCAGGCGAAAAGTTATTGACAATAATTCAGGACCAGGGGCAGGCAAAAATTTTTTTTTAAATATAAACAAAAATTAAAGAAAAAGTAAAGAATGTGAGAAAATGGAAAAGTAGCCCTCGCAGGGACCTATGTTGCTCGTACCGTGTGGTAGAACTTTTGGAAAATCGTTAAATTTATATTGCACTTAGTCGCTCAGGCAGGGGGGTTAAAATTCCCTCTGTACCTTAAGTCGATGTGTGGCAAAATCGGAAAAATCACTCGATACTTTTTAAAAAAATTTTAAAATAATTTTTGATATATCCCCTGTCTTTCAAGGGCTACTGAGCCGTATTATACCTTGAAATTAAGCCTGAAATCTTCTCTATTACCGGTGTGTAAAAAGAATGTAACAACACTACAACAAGACAACAACAACAACAAAAAGTTGGGCCGATCGTACAAAAAAATATATATATTTCAGCTCAGCTTAAAAAGTTATATTAATGATAAAATTTCCATTCCATTCCAAGAAATGCCATTAAACTAGAGTTAAGCCGGAATTAAATTATTTTTACTGCTTATTGTATTGTGGTTGCGTTTTTTTGTAACCCATATCCGATAAAATAAATAAATGGTTTTCCCATTACATCCCATGAAGGAATCGGGGAGGACTTCTCACAACCAGTGAGCTGTGCGCTTTCTAGTCTTATACTCACTGATAGGGACCTACAGTTTTACACCGGTTCTGAACGGTATTTTTGAGAAGCATTTTCATGGCTAAATACTCGATAGTGTCGCCGTCACTATGCGAGGAGACCGCCGTCGAAAGAAATTTTTTTAAGGTGGTCAGAGCGGGGCTCGAACCCAGGATCTCAAGTACAAGAGGCGCGCACACTACCCATTGCACCACCGACGGCCACCGACCGACCCATATCCGATATCCCATACAAATGCTATCCGGTATATGCTAGCGGGGAAAATTATACCTTTTAAGCCTATCGGGGATAGGTTGTAAATTAAAGTAGTAAAAATATAACAATGTTACCAAGTCATCATTTTACTTTGACAAATTCCTACTTGACAAGTGTCTGTTGAAAAAAAATAATAAAATAAATAAACAGAATTTATGTAAAATAAAAAATTTTCAGTTCTTTGTGCTTCGTTTCCATATTCCCTCTTAAGTTGAATCATCATGTTATCAATGTCCAACGTAAAAACAACGTAACCGGAACCTACGCTGAAAATTATATCAACGGTTAAATATTGCTACCCCGGAAAAGGCCTGAGCCACAGTAGACAGATTCAGAAGCGCACAGCAGTTCCAGTATTCTCAACGACTCAGTACTACATAGTAACGTAGTGCTGAAGGAGCACAACTAGTGGCATCATTGTGATATGGATTAACTTATAGCGTCGAGGTAAGAAGTAGAAAAAATTACATCCATATCATGATAATATGTATGTCCTGTAATTCTCTTTCCTAAGGGTCAAGTTCGGTTATATTGCCTCATCTGTTGCCGTTGCTTTCCCACGAATTGTGCCACATTACGATCAAGGAGTACACATCCATGTATTAACAAGTCGTGTTGTTGCGGACCCAGAGTTTGAAGAAAGTCTCTTAGACAGTGCGTTTCTGTAGAGTATTTGCAAGCCACTTTTTTACGAAAACTATTGCAATACACTATATACAGAGAACATGTATCCGAAGACATTTCAATAGGGTGTCGTACTGCAATCCGAATTTCCTGTACATATATACGAATCTTGCAGTACACATTTCTAATAGAACAGCGAAATGTGTGTTGCAATTCTCTTTTCCATACAAAACTATCTTGCAAAACATCTTTTATGTAAAAAATATGTACCTCAAATAAAAGTAGAATGGAAATGTATAAAGATGTGTCTTAAAACCAAAAAAATAATGTGGGTTTTCTAGGAGATGAGAACTTGGAATATACTTTATTAGCTAGACTGTCAAGAACTCCTGTGGGAAATCCATCGGGTAACCGCGTTATCTTGCAAAATGAAGATTACTTGTTGGAACCTAACTTACTTACTTATCCGGTCTCGGACAACCCCGGGGGGTCAGGGACCTTACAAAACGAAGATAACATATTTCGCCAACCAGTAAACTACTTCTAATAACTGTTGTAAGGCGGAATTCGTTTACCCATCGTTTATCCATTGCAGCGCCATCATGTCGTTTTCTTATTGCTTTTGCGGCAGTTCATAATTCTTTACCCAGCTACTCAAAGGATAATGGGGAGGGATAAATTCGACATCGCCGACCAGGAAAATGCTCTTTAGAAATGTAGTGAGTTGATTGGGTGCATTTTAATTGGATGCCTTAATTATAATACACAAATATCAAATTTAAATTGACAAAACTTACGTAAACAAAAAGTTCATGTTTATAAATATTAAATGACAATAAAATATATAAAAAAATGACTTACATTAAAGTGGTGCCAAGTCATTTATATTTTACAGCGATGCTTTTTTTTTGTATCCTATATTCGTCTCGTATATATGTTACAAAAAAAACACAACCTGTGTTTAACAATAAATTATTTTTAACCCTTTTCTTTAATTTTCTTTCGCATTCACATGTACCATCGTATATACATATTTGTTGGTTTCTCTTATGATTTTCATGAACATGTGGCAACTTCAATCTCTCAATTGAGAGATATCGTGAGATAAATATTCTATTCTGGCGGCGAGTCGTTAGCCGCAACGGATTTTCGTGACGAGTTTTCCCTACCATAAGAAACCTATTTAGAAAAAACGTCATCGTCTGTAGCGTGTTTGATTATGTTTAGACTCATAGCGACACTTCCCTAAATCGTTGAGACCGTAAAATCTAAAAACGATATTTGCGAAGAATGTTGGAATTGTATACGCTACTTATTTCAAAAATGAACTTTGTTTCTATAAAGCAAAGTCAAAATAATCAGTTTTATCAGACAGGTTGTGGTATTCGAACAACTAACTTAATTTTTTATGTCGTTTTCTTCCCCACTTTGAAGTTCAAATTTTGTTATTTTGATTGTGTCTTTTTGTTTACTGTTATTGTTGGTGTTCGTTTGTGTTGATTTTCAGAGCAACGGACAACAAAAAAAACAAAATCCTTGTTGATTTTGCCTACCACACCTATTGTTAGCATTTATAGTATATTTTGTATATTTTTAGTATATTTTGTTGGGGATCAAACGTTGTAATTATTGCATTCAGCTCCATCTAGAAAATATCCCATTGAACAAGAAATTTCCCAAGCCATGTGCGATATCTAGTTAATTCCTTTATCTATGCTTCAATGAGAATTACAAAACGACAACACAGCATCTAGTGGTAGTACTTGACAACGCCTGTGCGATATCTACTTATTTACTTTATCTAACCTGGCGTTTACACGGGCCAGTTTTGCTCCGACAGTAGAAATACATTCACACATTTTTACTACCACACTTACACTTCTCTCACTTGCCTCGCCACTGTCTCTGATTTTTCAATGACAGTAACTTCGGCAAGAGATTTGACATAAGCGGCTAGATCATGGCTGAACTAGTAAAGGTTGGCGCAATAGAACGACTGATTTTGCTTTCTTATGGCTCAATCTGTTAAATTCAGTGTATTTACTGTGTTTGTGTTTGTTTACTGTGTTTGTTCATATGGATCTGTTTTGAATTTGACGGTTACAGTCGTGAAACAAAAACTAAATGCCTGTTGTTGGTTCACACAATTACAACAAATCCTACTGCGTCAACCTCTACTAGTCCAGCCATCGGCCCTATCGGTGACGTTTCGTAGTAATTTGAGAAAAAAGCAGAACATCGTAAACGACATTTGGGAATTGGGAAATATATTTGTATATGAAAATTTTGCTAATTTTTATTGACATATTGTTTGACAATACAAACATATAAACATGAATATATGTCTAAATTTTGCGGAGTACATCAGTTCCATTGTAAAAACAAAAAATCAGAGCACGAAATTTAACGAAACGACACTGTCGGCGGTTGCTTAAAACTGTACTGTCTTTATAACTGGCTGGACGCGTACGTCACACAAACAATTTTTCTGTTTTTGACAGTTAATATATATTCTCAACTGTCTTGTCGCAAACTGTCACGTGTAAACGCACCGTAAGGTGTTGCCTGTACTCGGCGAGACGCTTTGGTGTTATTCTTATGCTGCCCTCAGACGTACCAACAGTTGATTCAACATGTCATAAGTTGAATCAACTGTTGGTACGTTTGAGGGCTAGTTGAAGTTAGTTGGTCGTCAGTTGAATGAAAAATCAAAAAATTTTGATAATTTGGGGAAGTTGAACCAACTGTTGGTACGTGTGAGGGCAAGCTGTTCATCTCCATTGTTTTTCTTCATTTTTCCTTGATGTTGATCAAGTAACACATACGCTGTGAGCGCAAGATCGTTGACCGCAAGACATAAATAAGTAAATAAATAATAAGAAATAAATAACAAGAAATAAATAGATAAATAATAAGAAATAAATAAATAATAATACATAATAAATAAATAATCATTGAATGTTTCGTCTGACATTAAGATAACATACATACATATAATTTGTATAATGTTTTGCCTAACTGTCTTTCAATGTTTTTAAGTTTTTTGTTTGAAAATGTATTTCAATTTATTAACCAGTAGTTTGACCAAATTTTTTTCTTTAGTTTTTTATTTTTCTGCAATTGTCTCTTCTTCTTCCTCTAAAATTACATAAATTTTTAGTAGCGCAAGAACATCCGAATTCATGTTGACGCTTCAAAAATAATTTTTAAATGAAGTTAAATGAAAAGTTGATTCAAAAGTTGAAACGTGTGAGGAGAACGACCAACTTTCTTATTTAACTCAAACGTCAAAAGTTGAATCAACTGTTGGTACGTCTGAGGGCAGCATTAAGTTAAGTTAAGGTGGATTTACACGACATGTATTTTACATATCGCATGTCACTTTTTTGACCCGTCTGTTTTTCCTATGCCTATGCAAATTTGATTTTGTTAATAAAACTCAACGAATTTCAAACAAAATTCAATTTATAGCATAGACTTTGTATCAAGTAATATAATCTTATTAATTTTTCCACATTTTGTGTACATAGTGTTTTTCAATGTTCAGCTAATTTTGACAGCTTAACCACGGAATTTCTAATGCAACTACCTAATAGATAATTTTACCATGGTCACCACATGCGGAAACCGGACGAAGATTTGCAAATGCGCTGCCAACAGCAGATGTACCGATTTTCACCACCGACCAAGCAAGACCATAGGGCATTTCAAAGGTTAGCTCCGTTAACCCACGCTAACCAAGATTCATACAATTTTAATATATAAAAACTGAAGTTAAGTTTTTGACCTCAATTTAAACCGGTATTCAATTTGATGCAACTCTGCAATTTACCAAAACAAAATGCAACCAAAATAGAATAGACATAAATAATATAAATATATGGTTAAAAATGAATAAACTTAAATTAAATGAAAACAAAACGAAAATAATGGAAATAAATATGATTAGCGACAAAAATTTTGAAATAAATGGCGAAGTTATTGAAAAAGTAAATAAAATAAAATACCTTGGTTTTATACAAGGCGCAAAACTACAGTTTAAAGATCACATAGAATATATTTGTAAAAAAATTGGCAAAAAAATTTGTTTCTTTAAAAGAATACGAAATAATATTTCTACCATGACTTCGATAAACATTTATAACACAATGATAAAACATTATTTCGAATTTGGATCAACAATTTTATACACATGCTGCCGTGAGTCACAACTGGAAAGGATGCAAAAACTACAAAATAAAGCTAAGAGAAGTATTCTAAAATGTAGTCGATATACACCCATACAAGCAATGCTGGATTCTCTAAAATGGCTTAACATAAAACAAAGACTTAAATTGAACACGCTAGTTTTTATACGGAAAATGATGAACCATATGAACTCAGAAATTCTGAAGACTTCAGGCTGCGGCGAGTAATGACAACTACAATGCAGGCAACACTGTTCTACAAAGGATTTAAATTTTATAACACACTTCCAAATCATGTAAAATCTGAGACAAATAATAACAACTTTAAAACACAATGTATACGTTTTATAAAAAATCTTTAATCTCTGGTTGTTGCTAAACATGTGTAGTATCAAAAGTATTTTAAATACTAATAAATGAAATGAATGAAAAAAAATGAATGAATGAAAGTTGTTTTACGGGATTCCCACTGCTCCTCACAATTTGTGTTGGAATTTAACCCTTCAAACTGTCTCTTGCAAATTCCAAATTAGTTGACATATATTCAACTATATTTTCTTTTTGATTGTTTTATTTCCCTCTAATATTTAGGAAAAAGCAATTGAAATACATTGCAAAAAAGATATAATTCTTATCTTCTCCACTTAAAATATAAATTCTTAATTTCTTAAAAACCTTTTTGTGGAAACAATAGCAAAATCTCGCAACGTTTTAATTTGTAATGTTGGCGTTTCAAATTTCAAATTTTTCGACTCGATACTTTTTAGAAACAGTTTTTCTTGCATTTTTCCAATAAGCAAGAAAAAAACAGTACGCCACAGAAAGTTTTCGCAAAACAAATGTTGTAGAAACAGTCACATGTGAAAAGCGATTTTTTTAACCGATTCGTAGCGTTTATGTTCAAAGTTTTGTTTCAATTCACATGTTTCATGTGAAATCTTTTTCGATTCGAGAACTACAGAAACGTGGTACTGAATACTGGGCTTTAAATACGAATAAGAAAATGACACGGTTGGTATACAAATTTTGTGTAATATACGTTATATAATTTAAAAGAGTCGGATTCTCTGGTTCTTCCAAAACTTAATTCGGTTTTTTGAAAAATTTGTATAATCCGGGTTTAAATAAATATCGGGTTTTTTGGATGCTCTAGATGTGTTTGTGTGCTAAAAAGCATTGCCATGTTTTGTTTTAATTATTGTACATGCAACTCTATATTTTGTTTAAGGCAGAAACATCGCCAGATGTCGTTGTCATATAAATGTCAACTTCATGAAATGACAGTTCTATCGTGCCTTCTCTCTTTCGCCATTTGACAAGTTTCCGGTACGTACGCGATTTTTGTGTTTTTCCAAAAAAGAATTAAAAATTGTATAAGGAAAAAGCTTTAAACTTGCTTAAATATACAATGCATAGGCTACATAGCATTAACAATTATGAATATGTTATATTTTAAAGTAAGATCCTTTGAGATCCATTAAGATGTTTTATGATGAAAAATTCGTTCATTCTACCATAGAATAAAACTAAACAAGTTTAAGGCAAAGTCGCAGAAATGTTTTATATTATGGGTCAAGGATCTCTTAATCATTTAATACATTTGTGAAATAAAGTCTAGTTTCGCTATTTCAATGAAAGTGTTTTTTGTTTATAGGTAAACTATGGCTGACACACAAGCTGCTCCTGCTGCCCCTGCTGCTGCTGCTGCTCCCGCTGCTAAGGCTCCCAAGGCCGCTAAGCCTGCCAAAGCGCCTAAGGTTGCAAAGATCGAAAAGGCTGCTGATGTAAAATCTGCACCCAAATACAAGCGTCATGGTCGTTTGTTTGCCAAGGCTGTTTTCACTGGCTACAAACGTGGTTTGAGAAATCAACATGAAAACCAAGCTATCTTGAAGGTAAGTGGACAGGATTCCCTGAAATGATTTTGAACGAGAGTGTATATGTATTTATTATACAACTTTTGTCACACTGTTTTGCAGATCGAGGGTGCCCGCAGAAAGGAACACGGTCAGTTCTACATTGGCAAGCGTTGTGTTTATGTTTACAAAGCAGAGACCAAGAAGTGCGTACCTCAACATCCCGACCGTAAGACCAGAGTACGTGCCGTTTGGGGCAAGGTTACTCGCTTGCACGGTAATAGTGGCTCTGTTCGTGCCCGTTTCAACAGAAACTTACCTGGTCACGCTATGGGTCATCGTATTCGCATTGTAAGTATATTTTTTTTGTAGAAAAGAAGATTTGTATGAAGATTTGTTATTGTGAGAGGTCATCCTATAAAGGCACAGAATTGTACTGCAACATCAATAATACGATGGTTTTAGCTGTGGTCGATTCAGTGTTCGTTCGGTTGTCGACATCCGTATTGTATGGAAGGACTAACATTTGCATTATGCCCTTTAAAAGCGAAATTTGTAGAACAGATTGCGAAATTTTGCAAACTATGTTCAGACAATTTTTTGCTATAATTTTCAAACTCAGTTGGAATGGTTCCCCTGGAAATGATTTTCACCCAGATTTTTTTCCATTTTCACTTTGCTTGTTCTCTTTACATTTCTTGTTTCGAAGTAGATCCTTTCTTATTTCGAAGTAGAAACTGTAGGTCCCAATCAGTGAGTAAAAACTGAAAACGCGCCCAGCTCAGTGATTGTGAGAAGCTCTCCCCTGTCCCTTCATGGGATGTAATGGGAAACCATTTATTTATTTTATTAGGGCGACATATGATCTTGACATTACATATGATCTGACATTACTAATAACTGCGATATAGACTTGTCCCCAGTATTCATAACGAAATTGATGTGCGATGTGCGATTCCGTACAATGACTTTTTTTTGGCAAAAAACTTTTTTTGGGCTTAGTTACACGTTAGTCAAGAGTTGATTGATTCATACCAGACTTCTGTGTAATTTCTGACTGTTGCATGAACATGTCTGTAAAGTCTAATGCCATTGGAAATTATGGAATTTGAATTAATATTTATGAAAATGCATGAAAATTGTCAAGAAAAAATATAAATCTGAATTAAATTGCTATGATTTCCGCACAGCTTTGATTCTAGCACCGCTTTTAAGGTTTTGGTGAACATCCATCCTACTTAAATAAGTAGTCATTACAATTTGGACTTGTTGTCGTTAGTAGATCCATGTCAATCTGGTTTTCGAAAACATCATAGCACAACTTCACTGGTTCTTCACTTGACTGATGAAATATGGATTCTAAGCACCCGGGTATACTTGCAATATAAGACTTAAGTAAGGCGTTTAACTAACTTGATCACAATATTCTTTTACATAAACTGTTTTCCCAATTCCGTTTCTCTTACTGCTATATGTTCAACACCCGTGCGGTACATTATGGTGTTCCTCAGGGCTCTGTTTTGGGTCCAATACTGTTTATGTTATATGTAAATGATCTTCGTGACTGTGTGTTAAATTCTGAACTTGTATTTATGCTGATGATATTCAGTTGTTTGCAACTAGTTCTACAGGCTCCACCGCGGATTGTGTTAGGATCTTGGATTCTGACATCGGCCGGATTTGTGATTGGAGCGACCGTAATAATATCAGTATCAATGTTAGTAAGGCTAATGCCCTTATTATGGATTGACAACTAAATCGAAACTAGTTGTAATTTGAAGACTAGTTGTAATTTCGATATTATGATTTACAACCAGTAACACAATTCGTTAGTTTTCAGTTGTGTTGTCATTTTGTAGCTATTATCAATCACAACGTTTGTCATTCACAGTTGTTGGATATTATATAAACTAACGAATGGTGTTACTGGTTGTAAATCATAATACCGAAATTACGACTAGTCGTCAAATTACAACCAGTTTCTGTCTAGTTGTTAATCCATAATAAGGGCATAAGTGTATCATGTTTCATCTTGGGCGGGCGCAATCGTCAGTATCGTCCATAAGGGTTCAAAATAATACAAATAATAGACACAGATTCTGTGTCTTGTTTAGGTTTTGAAATTGACTGTGGACTGAATTTTACTGACCACATTGCTCATGTCCGCTCAAAGGTTAATATTATATTAAGGCGTCTTTTCAGGTCTTGTTGTCATATTACCGATTGATGTAAAATACAGATTGGCTCATGCGTTGCTTATGCCGAACATTTTGTATGGACTTGAGATTTACACTGGTACCAATTTGGCTAACTTGCGCAGACTTCACACATGTTTTCATGGTATCTTAAGATTTGTCTATGGTCGCCTCTCCCGTAATAGTTATGCTTCATATTCTTTTCAGCTCTTGGGTTGTTCCTTTGAACATTTTTTGCATCTCAGATGTCTATACTTTTTCTTCTGCGTTGCAAAGTTTAGTCTCCCCTCGTATCTTTTTAATCCTATCACTTTTCTGCATTCCGCATGAGCGGTGTTGGAACGATCATTTTCTGTGCGTGTGGCTAGGTTATGGAATACTTTGCCACATTGTCTTTAAAATTTTTCGGTGCAGCCATTTACTTTTAAACGTAATTTGCTTGATTATTTTGCTTATTTGGAACATGGTCAGTTATATTGAATTCTTGTTCACTGACAATTTTTTCTTCTTCTATTAACTTTTAAACTTTGAAACCGTTTTGTTAAATAAAGATTGTGCGTTAGGATTTAGTATTAAGTTTTTTTTGAGTTTGTTATACAGATAAATTTTTGATTGTTTTTGTTTACTTTGCCTTTTTTTAATAATTCTATCAACATGTCCTTAAGGGCGTTGGTTGATTAATATAATATAAATAAATAAATGAAATGTCCTCTTTAGTTGAACCATGTCAATCTACTGCATCATAAAATGTAACACACCAACTCGTATGGTATGGATAGAGACCGACTTAATTCTAGCTAGAAAATATCCAAATCAATGTTGAAAGAAAAAAATGCATCTCTTTTCATGATGTAGGTAGTATAACTCTTATCAATAAATAGATTAGAATTGATATCCATCTGATTGAAACTGTATTCCTTTTTGCAGGCAGTTGCGAAAATAAAGCTTTTTGAAAATCGAACTATTTTCAGTATCGAATGAAACCTCAAATGCATAAATTGCATGAAGGTTTGCAACAGTACAATATTTATTTACATGTTATTATAAATTTCAAATGGAAACATCTCGCACCCTAACCTCAATAGAGTGGTAACTAAAACAAATTTTCAGTAGACAAAGAACTTGTTTTTTTGACGAAAGGAAAGAGGATTTATACAGAGTATAGACACGGTCCTTGATTATTGAAATTAAGCAAAAAAAAAAAATAAATCTGAAAATTTGGAGTTATGATAGCTATGTGCGATATGTGCACACATGCATATACACATAAGAGGATTCAACATAGACTAATACTTTTAGTAGACCTAATAGTTCTCTCACCAAATTTATGACATTTGGCCTGGTGTGATATTTACGTTCGATGTTGAAAAGAATTGCTTTACTAATACCAGATAGAGGCAATGGTTCAAAACAACGAACAAAATAACAACACCGGCATTTCGTTTTGTGTGTTAAAATTATTGTGTTAAATACAACACAAATAAATGTATGTTAACAATAACAGTCAATAAAAAAGTTTAAACCAAATTTAAATTTCACAATTTTTCACCAAAACGACATGAAAAATTACAGCAAGAAGTTATTGTAATTCCACCTGGTGTATGTCACTTTTCGTCAAACATCTCTCTATCACACCGAC
Organism: Phaonia tiefii; assembly: GCA_963931995.1. Lineage (NCBI taxonomy): Eukaryota > Metazoa > Arthropoda > Insecta > Diptera > Muscidae > Phaonia > Phaonia tiefii. The sequence goes on from OZ008367.1 coordinate 296,778,204, forward strand.
CGCTTCAAGAAGAGTGAGAAAGGAAACGTCAGATGAGCCAAATATTCTCTCTAGTATGAGATTACTCTATGGGCTTCAAACAAAGTGATAGCGTTAACAAGAGCTCTATCGCCGGTTAGCAATTTATCGGAACGATAAATGTAAACAGCTGACTACTGTTGACAATAGATGTTTTGTTTTCTTTTTGTTATGGTTTAAGTATTTGGTTTTCTAAAGTTAACTTGCATTTTGCCATCAGGTCAACAAGTAATTGTTCTTCGGCAACTGAAAAGTTCTATCCACCGTGTATTTTTGATTGTTTTCCGATATAATTTGAATAAATTACACTGCTAAAGCAATAACAGCTGATATCTTACAGTGTTGACAACTACTATAGCCATACATTTCATCAGAGTTGCCAGCGTAAAACATCTTGTTAAATTAAGCGGAGTATGCGAAAAGGTTAAACCTTAATAACGCATTTACACCGCCATTTATCGTTGCTAGGTTAGCGATAACCTGGTTCTCTAATCTTTGCCGTTTACACCACCCAATTTAAAGATAAAATAGACATTCCAGGTGGCAACTCCCTGCTTAAACAAACTCCGCGTCGGGACAATATTATCGAAGACGGCGGCACAACAGGAAAATTAAGTTGGTGGCTATTGGTTTTGCCAATTTTGTCCAAATTTGGGATGTTTTTCAAAAAACTGAAACTTTAAAATTGCGTCAGTGTGTCAAATCGGGCATATCGATATAATTGGCTCACAGTTTGAACCAAGAAGAGCCATTTATATTATCTGCGGCGTGGGTTTCAAAAAAATGTTGGTGGCGGCGACGCGTCGAAAAATTTTCGATCGGCTTCCGTCTGTCAGACAGTTGATTTTTTTGTCTGTTTTTATTATGGTTGCATTTTTTTAGTAACTAATAGTGGTGCTTCAAAATATACAGCGGTTTAAAATGAGGTTAATTTTTAAACTTCAGTTTCTACAGATTAAAATTGTATGAGTAATCTTCTGGGTTAGCGGGGGTTAACGGAGTTAACCTTCGAAATGCGTTAATCTTGTTTGGTGTAAATGCCGTATAACGGATTATATCGTTCCGATAAATTAAAGTAACGATTAGTAAGCAGACACTTAACCGGGGTAACCGAGTAGATGGGTCTAATGTCCACTATCTTAATGGCCGGTCATCTTTTATCCCTACGATAAAGTAACGGTTAGGAGAATTTAATTTTCTCAATGTATACTTCAAATTTATCCGGCCAATAACGATAAATACAAATATTTAACAACTGTTGGTAACAGTTGTTCTGTTTTCCACAGGGGTCAACATGTAAATATTACTCGGCACTTCGAAGTTTTTCTAACGATGTCTACGTAATTACAAAAATTGTAATTGTATAAGAAAATGAAAAGCATTTCCGATAAATTAAAGTATAGATTAGAAAACAGACACTTTAACCGGACATTGAGAAAATTGACCTAAATCATACCATATTACGAGGAATGCCCTTTAATAAAAAAGTGTATATATTATTGGATTTTTGTAGACCTAATTAGATCTCGGTGGATCCAACAAATTTGTTACATCTTATTGGATCAAATTTGTTCAGAACAGATGTATAATAACTTATTCGGTAGCAGCACGTCTAAATTGTTCTCAAATTTGTGCCGGTCAAATGTACATAATTTGATCTTACTTGAGATATAATTAGATCCGTTAAGATATAAGGTTATATCTAGGTGCTGATAAAGAATATCTCGAAATAATCTGACGTTAGACTAGATACAACACTGTCTTGCCCCCCAAATCTTATTATTTGTATCTAATGTTATAACCAATTGTGTCTCACGCTAGATCCTTCTATGTATATCTGGCCGGGATAAATTTGAAATACATTTCGATCTAATTATACTTAATTTGTTTCTATTTGATACAAACATTTTTCGGATTAATTAAATGTGCTAAGATCCTTATATCTGAACTTTTTGCGCGAGAAGACTAAGTTTTGTTTTCATATCCAATAATAAGTTGAGGTTTTTTTTTTCTGATCACTTCTACAATTTTGCAAAGTAGTAGCACTGGCACTAGTTGATGTTGAAATTAAATATCATGGGTATTTTGAAACAGGTGAACTATTTGCTTACACATTTCTGTGCCTAACACTATCATGTTCAAACTATTGGCTGGCGGTACTGTTCTTTTTTCTAGAAACGTTTATTTTCAACTTCCTGTCTATCGATCAAATTAAAGGAAATACGGCAAACAATGTTTGTTTAGGTTGTTGTTTACAAAACAAATATTAAACATTTCAGCTTAGGGGATAATTTGCACAGGTGAAAAAATATAATTTTAATATTTGACTTAAACAAACTATAGACAACAAAATTTACGAAATTATTGTAATTAAAATGAAAGAGTTTCAGTCGTGTAGGATTTGACTCAGTTTCACAGTTGGTAATTCTCCACTTAAATTAACTTTAAATGTCCGATGTTTGTCATTTGAATGTAATTTAATATGTGCCTACATTTTCTGGGAGCACTCTATTGAAACTGTCCATTAATGTCACTGTAAACTATTTTAGCAGTCAGTTTTATGAATTATTTCGAGGTTTATATTTAGAATTGTGATACTTTTTATTATTTCTCATAATTAATACTAATTAAAAATAATAATATTAATATTGATTTACAATTTACGTATAATGTGGATTTTATGTTTTTTTGTTTATGACGCTACAATAGGTCATGTTTTAAATAGCATTTGTGTCAAACACATTTCCAATTAATCAGGGATATTTGCATTACATTCAACTAAGTGACCACAAATTATTTTCGATATATGTATGAGAAACTGTTGAGATTTCTATAAATATTCTATAAAATTCCTATAAATTGTTAGTTTAGTATTATAAGTATTTTTTCCTTCTCTACTTAACTAACATTTAATTTTTTATTCTATCATTTTTTTACTTTCATTTCAGATGTTGTATCCATCAAGGATTTGAGTTGTTTCCACTTAATTTGATGTTTTAAGTTTAAATAATGCAAATACAAAAACACAATTTTATAATTAATAAAACAAAACTTAAAATCCCAACACAATGTAGTCGTTATTGATTATACCCTCACCCATAGGGTAGGGATATATACATATCATTTAACACGGAAACAAATTTAACGCATAGAAGGATCCATATTAGACACATAGTATCTCTGGACCAAATTAACTTAAGGATGTTTAAGACGATTGAGCCACAACTGCCTGGTGAACACGATAATGCCGTTGATTTTTACCGGTCATAAAGACATTTTGTCAGTGAGTATTATTTTTCCAAACTTAGGATTCGGATTTAAAATGGCCGTTTTGAACACCCTCCTTCTGGTACCACCTACAGATATCGACCCATTTACCACAAAATCATGGTGTGTGTAAATAACTTTTCTGGTGTGTGTAAATAATTAGCTTCAACTCAGACATGGGTTAATAATCTGTCACTGACTACTTAATTGCAGAGAATTGACGTGGTTGCCTGTCTCCTTCTGATACCTTCCTTACAAAAACTGAATGGTCGCCCATGTTGGCAACCACTAATTCACATCAACAAGTGAAAATAGGTATTAGGAATCATTCCGCCAAACGCCAGTCACCAACTAAAACAAACGTGATTTTGCCACACCCATTGTGGTACCTGCCATACAAAAGTAGAGCCGGTCTTTACGAAATTCCGTATTAGATAATATTTAATAAAATGGAATAATAGATTTGCCACTCCCATTCTGTTACTTCACATACAAAAGTAGGGCGCGCATCCCGTTGACACGATATATTCCGTAAAAACAACCGATTTCAATGAAATATGGCACTAGGGAATGTCAAAACCTAAATGAACTACTGTGCCACCCATAGAAAAGGTTAGACGGCTTTCCCTTTGGCCGACATGAAAACTATGGAATTGGTCCTGGAAAGTATTTGGTCAAAAGCTTCTGTGTAATTGCAAATGAACAACTTCGTCGTGGCCATTTATGTACCTCATACAAATGTTAGGCGGACAATTGGCTGGTAGTTACGATAAATCCCCAAAGCCACTTACGATCCTAATTAAGTTGCCTATTAGATAATAGTTACATTTTGTGCAATGTCACTCTGTTATTGAATATTTGCCACGCCTATTCGTGTAGCTGAAAGGCTACAGATGACTTAGGATGATGAAAACCATAAACAATTTTAATAATTACATTTTTAATATCAGTTTTAAAACAGGTTTCTTAAAATACTATAAAAGAAAAAAGTATACAAAGTAGTGTTTTACAAGAGGTGTACTAAGTTTAGTACAGTGGACGCTTAGGAGTTGTATTTTGGAAAACATCCTTTTTCCAAACTTGTGTTTTCATGCACTTATCACATGATGTTTTAGCTCGATTTGAGCACATAGCACATCTATGTTGGTTTATGTTATGTTGTTTTCAGCCTTCTCCGTCAATTCCAGAGGACGTTTGCATAGTTTTATTGTCCTTGTCGCTCAGATACGTGAGTGTTATATGCCTGCGAAACTGTAACTGATCAACACGATCATCAGGGTTTGTAATACAGTATAATCTCCATGCATTTGAAATAGTCATGTCCACTACGTAAGTAAACAGTACCCACCACCATTTCTTTCCTTTCACTGCAATTCGGTACATTCCTATAGACTGGTCCATTTGATCTACCCCTCCCATGCCTTTATTGTAACGTTGGGAAACGTGAGGTACGTCTGCATCAACTTTTTGTTTCTTTATAGAACACCATCTTTTAACTTTTCCTATACGCTCTAAAGTATCGGAATTTGTTCCAGTCATGCAAACATTATCTTTCAATCTAACCATAAGAATTTCGTTTATCTTATCAAAGCTATGGTGGTATTCAGCCCTGGGCTTTTTACGCATATCCTCCGATGAAATCAGTGGACGCTGTTTAGTTCTATTTTCGCTCAAGGTTCCAGTAGCTGTGTGTCCAAGGTTCTTCAGTTCGTCATTCGTACAGAAATTATCAAAGTAAACTGCATGTTCATCTAGTTTTATTGGCAAATTCTTTACACCGCGAGATCCATCAGGATCAGTGGTAGCATCGGAAGTTTGTCCACAATATATGTCAAATGTATAACAATAACCATCAAAGCTGGTCAACGCCCAATTACGATATCCGTATCGGACAGATTTACCCATTGTGAATTGATTGGCTGAATTGTGGCCAAAGTACTTAGCCATTGATTCGTCAATCGTTAAATTTTCATGCAACATTCCGAATTGACAAAACTTTCTTTGTAAAACATCACAAAGTGGGCGCATTTTGAACATCTTATCAGTAGATGTCATGGCCAAAGTGTTATCTGCAAAATGCATGTTTCTTTTAATTTCCAAGAATCTATTTCTTGACATGCATTCTGAAACTAATGGCACAACTAGGTCGTCATCTACGCTCCAATATGAACTTTCAGTAGGTAATTTACGATATCCGGTAAGTATAAGTATGCCCAAGAATTTACGAAGTTCCTCTTTGGTAAAAACGCTATCGTGCCTATTGTTTTGCGCTGCATATATTGCACTTTGGGTTGCGATAAGCTCTAGCACTTCATCGTCAAAAAGATGCTCAAAGACTTTCACTGGGGTCATATCATGTAAGATTTCCGATACTTTAGCACGTCGTTCTTCAATATATTTTTGATCTGGAAAAACTGAATAAAAAGGGGCACGTTTTCTCCAAGTTGGTGACGCAGTACTACTTTCAATACTTTTTCCCTTTGGCACATTCCGTGAAGTAGATGACGGGAATGTTTTGAGGGGTTCGTCGTCATCGCTACTCCACTGATCTGCAACGGTGGTAGTGGCACGTCTGTGAGTGCTGACTTCTATATTACCGGGAACATCTCGAGGTAATTTGTTTTCATACAGGTCGTCGTCGCCATCTTCCTCTTCATCGGTGATAAGACCTGGATTGGGCGGCAGCATAAATAAATCGTAAGTAGCATCATCTTCATTATCTTGGCTAATAATGTCCTGTATTGCTTCTTCTAACGCAAAATAGCTTTTGTTGCGTGTAAACGTATATCGGTTCACCATTTTATACCTTCGAAGTTATATTCTTAGTTAATAATATTTGTAAAAGGTCGCTATTTGAAAGAAAAACAATCAACAAACCAGTAAAAACGTCAATTCGAAAGCACAGTACAAAAACAAAAATTTACCTCAAGCGCGCAATCATAGACGAATATGGTATAGACACCATAGACGAATATAGTATAGACACATTAATTCTCTCAATAATTAAACGTAATAGGTATGGCTGCAAGTAAACATTGGGTGGTGGAAAAACATTGGTTCAATAATACCAGATAGACGCAATAGTAAACAACTTCCAACAAAGGAACAACAACCGCATTTCGTGTGCTTGTGGCAAACTAGTTGTGTTAAATACAATACAAATGTATACCAAAGATAAAAGTGCAAATATTTTTAAATTTCAGTTCTATACGAAAACGAAACGAAAAAGTTACTCAAAGACGATCAAGAAGTAGACAACCAGAAGATGTGCGCAATTTGGCAACCCTGGTAAAATAGAACCAAAAAGTGCCAGATATTCACTCAAACGCTTTTCTCTCTCGTGTCATATCTTGATTATTTCATACTTTTAGCAGTTTATGTAATTTTATTTCAACACGGTTGGAATTTGTATAGTTATATACAATAACACTATCAAAAAGCTGCTCGTGTATTGAAATATTCAATGAAGAGAGTAAGAGAGAGAGTAGAGAAGTACTAGGGTTTCACTCGTTTTGTTTGTTGGCATTTGAGTGAAGAGATATTTTGACTGTCTACTTGTCATCGTTTTTGTTTTACTTAAACATGTTTGGAGTTTGTATATTTATATATATACATATTAGGGCGGGTTAATTTTTTTTTTGATGAAGCGTATAGCAAAAACATAATCTATAGGTGATTTTGAGAAATTTTGCACAAGAGACCATAGCTCTGTCGGATTTGGAGCCTCCCAAAATTTCAAAATAGATATTTTTCCATATATACATAGAATAATTTAGTTAAATTCGTCATAAAATCGGATAGAATTGTAGTAGATTTCTCAATGTGGGCTTGTTTGAAAGGTATTTTTATCACCTTTCAGAATCTGTATTTTATTTTTAGTAGAGATATTAGGAATTTTTGTCGAAAAATAGCCTAAAATGAACTTATTCTACAGGCATCAATACAGATTCTGAAAGGTGATAAAAATGGTCTCTTGACCAAAATTTCTCAGAATCACCTATAGATTACGTTTTTGCTATACGCTTCATCAAAAAAAAATCGTTCCATACAATTTGACCCGCCCTAATACATATACAATAACATTATCAAACACCCTCGTGCGTTGAAATCATAATAGAGTAAATCTTAGGGTGTGTGCCAATCTGTGAAAGTTTCCTATGGTGGAAAAAAAATGTGTTGTGGTGAGAATATTTTTACTCTTTGCTGTGCCAAACCGAAAGTTTTTCGACAGTAGTAAAAATTTGACAGTTCGTAAGATGAAGAAAATTAAAGACGCGTCTGAAATATAATCATTTTTATAATGAATATTTGTAGAAAATATTTACCATTGCTTTTAGCAATTCTCCTACAGATTCGATCTTTTCAATCCTTTGATGCATTAACCTTTTCAGTACGAAAAAAAAAGAAGCCGCCAGGTAAGTGTGATTCATCATGTGTTGAAGTGTTTTATACCAAAATTTGATGGCCACAGCTACAAGCCGACATAAAAAGTTGTCGACGGCGGCGGCCATAAAATTCAAACTGCGTTGGGTAAAGTTAACAATGAAATAAAGTTTTCTAACACAAAATTATGATGTTAAATATAAAAATATGCGTGTAACTGAGGGAAAATATTAATAATTTATTTTATTCAAATCCATTTGGGACACTTTTATGCAATTCATAAACTGAAAAATACCGGCGGCAACCCGCCGCACATAATATATCGACAACGGCAGCAATTCGGTTCAGTGCTATGCAATTTGCTTCGGCCCTGGTGTTTGTATTGTGGTTGTCAAATATTTCCATCCTGTTGTCAAAAATTTACCTAGCCCCCTGGGCTAGTGAAATTTTATTCACCTCGCAAATGTCATATTTTTACTACTAGGTGGAAAATCTATCGCTTTGGCACAGGCTCTTAGTAGAGAAAATATTTCGCTCATCTGACGTTTCCTTTCACACTCTTCGTGTTGCGGTCGGTGTGATAGAGAGATGTTTGACGAAAAGTGACATAAACCAGGTGGAATTACAATAACTTCTTGGTTTTATTTTTTTATGTAATTTTGGTGAAAAACTGTGAAATTTAAATGTGTTTAAACTTTTTTATTGACTGTTATTGTTAGCATACATTTGTGTTGTATTTAACACAATAATTTTAACACACAAAACGAAATGCCGTTGTTGTTATTTTGTTCGTTGTTTTGAACCATTGCCTCTATCTGGTATTAGTAAAGCAATCCTTTTCAACATCAAACGTAAATATCACACCAGGCCAAATGTCATAAATTTGGTGGGAGAACTATTAGATCTACTATAACTATTAATCTATGCTTGAAATTGTGGCGGCGCCGTAACGCCGGCAAGGCGTAACAATCACAACAATCACTTTGGGAAACGATACCCGAATGATTGCACCATGTCATCACTATCAACTTTTACCATCCCTGACATAAACAAACGTCGTTGTGAAATTAAGTTTTTGATACACACATATAGAAGCGTAAAAAAAAACAGTTTTGGAGAGAAATTGACAAAAATCTCGCATACCATCGCATTTCCAAGTCACGCCACATTAATAACGGGACCAGAGTTGATTTCTGGCCCGTCACGTTAAAATTTTTCAGCGTCATCGGCCATTTCAAATCTAAAAGCGACGGAATTCAGTCAAGTTCTTCAAAGTCTTTGCCCCTAAAGTATTTTTGTGTTTGACACCATCGCTCTAGGTAGAACGAGTAATAAATCGACAACCGAATTGTCGAATCCCGGTAAGCATTTAATCCCTTGCTGCGGAAAATATAAGCGAAAAATCGCCAACGTAACCCAAAAGGAAAGGTAAGTGTGTGGACAATTAGGCGCCGGCGAAGCCTTATACCCTTTTGTTCTTTTCCGTCACAGAAGGAATCCTCGGAGTGGGAGCCAACTCGGAGGCGTTCCCCGAGAAAGCTCGGTCAAGGCCCGTTTAGCCAGAACGTCAGGCGACACTCAGCAAAATAGTTACCAGTTCGGTGACAAAGCAGCCGACCATACCATCAGCTCCAGCAGCACACACCATACCAACAACACCATCAGTTGTATTCGGTCGTCCATCACCACTCGCATCAACATCACCACTCACATCAACACCACCACTCACCACTCTTCATCTAGGACCTAACCAGTGCAGTTGTCATACCCATCAAAACACCCAAAATCATCTAAACAGGCGGTGTTCACCTCAACAACACCCAGGTCACCATAATCAGGGTACATCCGTCACTCAAATCCTTTAAACAGCTAAAACCCTTGATCATTCAAAACAAGCCTACAATCAACTGATTTAGCGGTAAGTCGTCTTTTCTATTTTTCTTTATCCCGACGACGAGGCACGGCCGAGTGAATTAGGCCAAAGGTGGCCATCATGGCCCCTTAAATCATCATTCTGTGACTATTTATAAAAATTTCCGGAAGAACCCTATAAGCGGTTGAAACAGCTCGGCGGTCTACATAGATAAACAAACGATTCCATGTAGTTCGTCGCCAAAAGAAAATGTTCATTCCCACAGTGCCGAATGTAATAGAATGTTGAATAATATATGAAAACAAGAGGAAAACCAAGTGTTAGTGATAAGTCGATTATAAGGCCAAAAGAGTTTTGGGTGCGCCCAAAAGTGTCTCGGTAAGCAGATAAAAGGGTTTAGAAGCCCTCGGTGAAGAGAGCCCCTTTTTCTAACGATTCAGAGTTTTGTAAAATGACCCTTTAAGGGCCAACCTCGGCCACTTAGGCGAGTGTTAATGTCGGTACCGAAAACTTTTCGGACGGACATTTCAGTAATGTAAAAATTTGAAGTTCTGGTTGTGTTAATAAAGAAATTCGTTGATAATGATTAATGTATTAACGCCAGCAGTGAATAATTAGCGAATTGCAATTAAGGCATTAAAAAGCCACTTAATTACCATTCTTTTGGGCCCTCAAAGACTCGGCAGATAGAATAATTTCTACTAACCCCTAATGAAATAAGAAAAATATCATTGTTACAAGATAAGAATTAAATGTGAATTTATATGGAATCTTGTTTTAAGATTGAGATCTCCGAAATATACCCACGTAAGGGTAGCGCTTCGCCCTGGGGGCATTTTAAGTTTTAAGACCAGTAGACAACGATAGTAAATGAATTGAAAGAAAGTTGTCTACCACATATTGAGGAAATAATAATAAATACTGAACATGAACTATTATAACGTAACGAAAATAAATTGGTCTGAATAAAATATGTCGGCTCAAAACTAAAAGTAAGCAAGTGGGGATAAGGGAGTAAGGCTCCCCAGGTATACTCATATATTGGGACTCTGGAGAAGAAACAGAGTCATGGCGGAACCGCAGGGGTTTCGAGAGGGCGGGTTCCAGCTGGTATCGTCACCCATCAGCTGAATTGACATGGATGAAGTAAGTGTCCCTGTCTTTGCGAACAATTTTCCCTAACAAAATCAAAACAAAACATTCTTTTTATATTTTTCTTTGGCTTTTGTTAGTATCTTTATTTCAGGTCATCATAAAATCATTGTTAGTTTGTTCCTTTTTGTGTTTTTTTTTTTGAATCATTACGAAAATTAACTTCGGGCTCCGTCACTTTAAATTTTATGTCGATAAAGCGTGTGTGTAAATTTTCAAGACTCAATATGTGTTTTTTAATGATCAGTGGCAGGCTGTAGTTGTGTTGATGAGTGAAAAGAACCCCCCCGTCCGGCGAGTTCCAAGCCCGGCATACGCATGGCATATTGAGCAACTCACTCGATCAGCACGCAAACTCTTAAATTTTTAAATGAAAACTTGCAGCAACTGCCAAACTAGCATCGTGGTGCTCAACGTTGGGACCCCCGAGGGTTTATGTGATAAACATAAGGGAGTCACACCAACGTTGTCACTAACTATGTTAGAGATTCTGACATAATGGCGCCCAACGTGGGGCCCGAATTAATTTCGTAATCCGTTTTTTTTTATAGAGTAAAGTTTTTGGTGTCTTTTACGCTTCCCGTAAGTCCCGTTTGGGAATATTTGTTATTTCAGACGCGTTGCGACGGGTAGGCCGCGAAGCATCGAATTGCTTTTTGATACTTTTGTTTAGTTTCTTCACTTGCGAAGTCTTGTTCTGGCACATTGTCAGGAACAATTGCTCGAAGTGAAGTAACTAACTCTAGTTTGGTAATCCATATACTAATTCTTCGAGTAAAATCAGTGCGTTAAGTGTTTTTATCCATTGAAAGTCTGAGCAATGTGTAAGTCCCGGCGAGATTCTCAGGATCTAACCGCGTTGCGACAGATTGCTAAGCTTTCAGTTGGTAAAATCATCCATTGCTTTAGTTTTCGTTTGTTCGTCAGAATCCTGAAGCAAATCGCAAGTCCCGGCGTGATTCTCAGGATCTAACCGTGTTGCGGCGTTTTGCTTAGGATCAGTACGACAGGTTGATAGTTAAATTTTTTATTTTTTTTGAAGTGCAAATAGTTTTAGGTAGCTACGGGTTATCTAAAACTCGGCTGAATACGAAGGAAGTATTCAGGAGCGATTGAGAGAGTGAGTCACGTATGACGGCACCAGTCCCCATGCGTTTGCCCTCGCTTGGCCGCTCAGTGAACCCCATAGTACAAGTTTTGTTTTTTTATTATGTTTTGTTTGGGAAAGTGTTTGCGATGTACTTCTACCATAATTACCTGGGTAAGCTTACGCGCTTAGTCCCCAACTTGCTTTGAATCTTACGTAAAGATTTAATATTTTGTAGACTTTTTATTTATTTTGAAGTCTTAATTAAAAATTTTTTTTTTTGCGTTGATTTTTCGGTCTTTAGTTTATGATTTGGTTTATGATTTTTGATTTTGATTTTGATTTAGTAGTAATTTTTGATTTTGGGTGTTTGATCCCGCATTATTTTTTTTTGGGTGTTTGATCCCGCATTTTTGATTTTTGGGTGTTTGATCCCGCATTTTTGATTTTGGGTGTTTGATCCCGCATTGTAGTGATTTTGATTTTTGGGTGTTTGATCCCGCATTTTTGATTTTGGGTGTTTGATCCCGCGTTGTAGTGAGTTTGATTTTTGGGTGTTTGATCCCGCATTTTTGATTTTGATTTTTGGGTGTTTGATCCCGCATTATTTTTTGAGTTTTATTTTTTTGGTTATAGTAAAATTTTTTTTGTAGATTATTAGTAGTAGGATTTTTTTTTTTTTTGGCAATTTAGGTTGCTTATCATTTTTATATTACCTTTTTGATTTCTATTATATCTTTTTGATACCAATATAAATTTTTACCATTTGGTTTTCAGCACATTTTTAGTATTACCATATTTTTTTTCCTTGAATTTATTTTTTTTTACAGGTGATAGGGTATAATTAGTATCTGCAAATTAATTTTAGATTTTTGAATTTTCTGACATCGGCACCAGTCGATGCGTGAACCACCACCAACGGTTAATTGGGTTTCCGAATTAACGACTTTTATATTTCACCTCGTGTTCCCAGAGGGAAACTTGGTTTTGTCGCGATTGTGTTTTTTTTTTTTTTTTAGCAAATCTTCGTTTACTTTCGTTTCGCTTTTTCCTTTTGAATTTGTTCTGATTTTTGAGGCAAGATGCCCATTCATCATTCTCCACTCGACGGAGCTACCGATGTGACCGATTTGGCACAGATAGTTGCTTCCGGGGGAGATGTGACCCAGGCAGCTAATGCAGCCACAACGAGTAGATCGCAGACGTCGATTCCAGTTTCTGGATCAGCGTCAACCGCTTCAGCACCACCGGTGGTGTCTAGTGGGACTCTACATCCTGGAGGTTTCAGCGTATCCAGGAGAGGAGATGGATCAGTCGCACAGACGCAATCCATTGACTCGCCGAGTTATAGCGTTTTGACCGCTTACAACGCTCGGACTGCACCTATGTTAGGGGCAGAGGGACCCAACAGCCAGGGTTCTGAAGAGGCGCGCCTTACCAATGAGGACGCTTTAGTGAGAAGGATTCTACCAGTTATCTTGGAAGCAACCCGGCAGACATTAGCGATTGATAGCAGAACATATCCCGCAGCTAGGATGCCACCTTTGACAGCAGCTCCAGTGGCTTATCAGACAACACCTCGGGAGGAGACATCTTACCTACAACCAGAAATAGCGGAATTTGCAGTGCAGCCACCAAGTATGATGCCTGGAAGAATGCCAGCCCAGAATAGTAGAGGGATACAGGACGATTTCACCCGATCAGGATACGTGAGGCCACAAGACCAGTCAGGCCGACATGGCGAAGTTCCAGCGGATTTTGGACAACAAGGAGTTGAGCCATCAGGGCCTAGCGATCATTTTTGGCCTCAATACGATTCCACGCCTCCGATAGGACATTTTGATCCCAGGACAGGCGAGGAGATGAGACCGTCTGCAGCATTGCGAGATACGCAGCAAACCTCCAGTTGGGAAGAACGACAGGAGTATGGAGGGCCGAGGTACCGAAGACCAGATTTGGAGAAATGGGGTATTAAATTTGATGGTACCGCGAAGACGATAAACGTACAGGAGTTCTTGTACCGCGTAAATATATCGAGACGCGACTTCAATTGTTCAGAGATTGATTTATTGAAAGGGCTACCATCCTTAATGGAGGGTCCGGCTCTGGAATTTTTCTGGAATCTTCGGAAGTTGTCACCGACACTGAGCTGGAGAGAAGTGCAAGCAGCTATATTGGCGCACTTCCAGAGATACGACAACGAATTCCAGCTGCAGGTACAGATTTTGAACAGGAGACAACAGGCTAATGAAACTTTCGAAGAATTCTACAATGTCATTATGCGGCTGAAGAACCAGCAAAGCAAGCCGTATCAGGAGTCACAGCTTGTGGAGATAATGAAAGGAAACCTGAAGGCACCAGTAGCACAGCTTTTGTTCCCGATTAAGGTGCACACGCTGTATGACCTCAACCGTGAAGTTCGCCGAGCTGAAACGTTGTTAGCGATGCAGAGACAAACGATGCCATCCCGTCCAAACTATTCGGCAAGAGTACACGAAGTAGTTTTGGAAAATAATCCAGCCGACGTTGACTTAGCTGCTGAAGTAGAAGCACTGGGAATTTCTGGAAAGCTATTATGTTGGAATTGTCGAGCGATTGGTCACTCGTTTAGAGATTGCCCATCGACAAATAGACGAATATTTTGTTACAAGTGTGGTAAAGAAGACACGGTAACACCGAAGTGCCCTAGATGCCAGGGAAACGCAGCAAAGTACCCACCTCAGACCGGGGAGGTGCGGACAGCGGAACTTTAAGCCCAGTCAACAATAAACCGAACATTGACAACCCAGCTATGACCAAGTTAGAAGACATAAATGTTTCTAATTTTGAACCTGATTTGACCAAACGGAGCAGTACACAACTGGCTATAACGACCGAGCTTCCAGAGAAGAATATCAATAGTTCAAAGAAGAAAACAGCTGAGGATACTGCAGCCTTGGAGAATGAAAATATAACCAGAATTCTACAGAATGAAGATCGAGTTGATGCAGAAGTAAAAATACCAGTATTAAAGGATTTGAGACCTTACCATCTACGCTTGGCGGAATATCGCGAGGCGCGAGCAAGAATCTTTGGAGTGTCCGACCGAATCGAGCGAGCGAGGATAAGATATAACAATCGCAGGCTCGTACGCAGAGAGATTGCGGCGACAACGCTTTTCGAGGGCGCAGACAACAGATTCTACGCTAAAGTGGTGATAGGAGGCTTTGAAGTTGAAGGACTTGTGGACAGCGGAGCATCAGTCACTTGCTTAGGCAAGGGATGCCAAGAGCTGGTGGAACGAGCAGGACTTCAAGTTCATCGATTTGGTTCATCGGTTAAAACGGCCGATGGTAGCGCACATCGTATTCTCGGTAGAATTCGGGTGCGAATAAATTATAACAACAAGTCTGAGGAGATGAATTTCTACTTGATACCTACCTTAGAGCGAGCCTTGTACCTAGGGGTGGATTTTATGAGAACTTTCCGGTTGCTGACAAGCATTGAGAGTCTTTCCACTCACGGGGTAGAGCTGGCGGAGGAGGACCAGGCCTCAGAGGCGGTTAAGACCCATGTCTTGTCGCCACAACATCAGGAAGTTCTCAATTCGGTAGTCCGAAAGTTTCCCTGCTATACCAGGAAGGGTCTCGGAAGGACACAACTTGAGATGCATTCCATCGATACGAGAGATGCCGTCCCCGTTAAGGACCGGTACTATCCAGTCTCACCAGCGATCCAAACACTTTTATACGCAGAGGTGGATCGCATGTTGGACTTGGGAGTCATTGAGCCCAGTGAGAGCCCTTGGAGTCATCCGGTGACACTAGTTCGCAAAGGGCCTAAGAACAGGCTTTGCCTTGACGCCCGCAAGCTCAATGCTCTCACAGTAAAAGATGCGTATCCCCTTCCGCATATAGAAGGATTGTTGAGTCGACTTGGAGACACGTACTACATATCGAGTGTCGATTTGAAAGACGCATTTTGGCAGATCCCGTTGGATCCGGCCAGCAGAGAAAAGACCGCATTTACGGTACCAGGAAGGCCACTTTATCATTTTAAAGTAATGCCCTTCGGGCTATGCAATGCCGCCCAAAGGCTTTGCAGACTTATGGACAAAGTGATTCCTGCTGCGATCCGTGATCGCGTGTTTGTGTATTTGGACGACTTGTTGGTAGTTTCACCGGATTTCCACACCCATATGGAGTTGTTACAGCAAGTGGCACGTTGCCTGGCTGACGCAGGACTTACCATCAATGTCCAAAAATCGAAGTTTTGTTTTAAGGAGTTACGGTACTTAGGCTATCTCGTGGGAGGCGGCCAAGTTAAACCTGACCCAGCTAAGGTGGAGGCTATAGTGAATTATAGGTTTCCAAAAACATTGAAGCAAGTGAGAAGCTTCCTAGGCGCCACGGGTTGGTACCGGAAATTTATTTCGGACTACGCCACCATCGCGGCTCCGATTTCTGATACTCTTAAAAAGAGTAAAGCTTTCTTTTTCTCTGAAGAGGCTAAGTCTGCCTTTGAGGAGTTGAAAAGGGCCTTAGTAACTAGTCCAGTACTAGTTCACCCAGACTTCGCAAGAAGATTTTTTATCCAATGTGATGCTTCTGATCTCGGAGTAGGAGCAGTGCTCTTCCAGCGAGACGGGAATGATGAGGAACACCCTATTGCGTATTTCTCGCATAAGCTCACATCGGCTCAGAGGAATTACACTGTCACCGAACGTGAATGTTTGGCGGTAGTGTTGGCGATTAAAAAGTTTCGACCGTTTGTTGAACTCATGCCATTTACGGTGATTACCGACCACCGTAGCCTTAAGTGGCTGATGTCTCACAGAGATTTGAGCGGACGTTTGGCTCGATGGAGTCTTCATCTCCAATCTTTCGATTTCATTATCGAACACCGAAAGGGGAAGTTGAACATCGTTCCAGATACATTATCAAGGTACGAGATGGAAGAGATAGCGGCGGATGTGTTGAAGCTGATAGACCTGGAAGATGAGGCTTTCAAGAGTCCAGGATATAAGGAATTAATCGAGACGATAGAGGCGAATGCAAACCGGTTGCCAGATTTAAGAATTGTTGACGGCTTTGTATACAAAAGGACGATGCCGTATGATGGAGTACCACTACACGAAGATTTCGCGTGGAAGATTTGGGTGCCAGCGGAATTGACGCACGGTATTATCCGGAAGGCGCACGATCCACCTCACTCCAGCCACGGAGGATTTTACAAGACTTTGAGAAGGATAAAAGAATATTTCTTCTGGCCTGGCATGGGAACGCAGGTGAAGAGTTTCGTGGACGCATGTCAGATATGCCGCGAGTCCAAAGCAGCCAATACTACTTTGCGACCGGCAATGGGTAAAGAAGTAGTGGTTCAGCGTCCGTTCCAACGCGTTTACGTGGACTTTTTAGGACCATACCCGCGCTCAAAGAACGGAAATTGTTACATTTTCATAGTCCTGGACCACCTTACGAAATTCGTACTTCTTAAGGCGATGCCAAAGGCAAGTAGTAAGAGCGTGGTACGATTCATGATTGGCGAAGTCTGCCACAAATTTGGCGTCCCCGAGACCATTGTCTCAGACAATGGGAAACAATTCGTCAGTGGTGAATTCAATGATTTCATCACAAATTTCGGTATTAAACATTTCCGGACCGCTGTCTACTCTCCACAGGCCAACGCCTCTGAGAGAGTGAATCAGTCCGTTTTATCAGCCATAAGATCATACATGAAAGAAGACCACCGTGAGTGGGATAGACACTTGTCGTCCATTGAGTGTTCATTAAGGTCAGCCGTTCACAGCGCGATCGCGGTGACACCATATTTTGCGCTCTTCGGAGTAAACATGATCACTCACGGGAGCACGTATGAACTGGCGAGAAGGTTGAAAAGTTTGACAGAAATGGGCAATGAACAGGTGCCCAAGACAGTGGCCCATGATTTAATTCGCTCCAAAATCCAGACGAGTCTACATAAAGCTTATGAGAGGAACGAACGGACCTACAATACCAGATGCAGGCAAGTGAAATATATTCCAGGCCAAGAAGTGTTTCGACGGAATTTCGCTCAAAGTAGCTTCAAGGACAATTTTAATGCCAAGTTGGCTCCAAAGTTCCTGAAGTGTCGAATTCTCAAACCTATAGGTAATAGCCTATACGAACTCGAAGACCTGAAGGGCAATAGGCTAGGCGTTTTCCATGCGAAGGATATTAAACAATAATCCTATTTCCGTTTCTTTTTGATCACATCGATCTCAGGACGTGGGTTCGCGTTGCCAGTAAACCGAACAGCGTCTAATTTATTTAAAACCGCATAAGAATTCTGGGCCGAGAAAAAACTTTGATCCTGTAGAAATAATTTGGAACCTAATTAACGTCGGTGGTGGTACATTAAGGTAAACCTGAGATGTCCTCTCTACTCAGTAGGGTGAGGGGTTGGCAAGAGTCGCCGACGAAAAGTCCCCAAGTAGACTAGGTTTCCATATATAGTGTCCTGTACGGAGACAAAACGAACGCCCTCAAAAAGTTTTTAAATTCTTTATCTTTCCAGCTAGTACCCTACACCTAACAACATCTACAAGCCCCGTTCAGCAAGACCCCATTCATTAGCGATAAATAGTTAGATAGGCAGTTCACGATGGCAAGTGGTGTGGAGTGCAGTGTGTGTCTATCAATCTTCGCACCGTCAGATGATGCTGTATGTGTTACAAATTGTGGCCATCTGATGCATCGCGCATGTCACCATACCTGGCGCGATCAAGTGCGCACAGACTGTCCCGTGTGCCGACGAGCAGGCTACACGATTCAACCTGTCTATCCCGGGTTTAGCGTAGGCGAGCCTATCGCTGACGTAGGCGAGCTGGTGTCTCTACGAGCGGAGGTGCAGACCCATCAACAACAGCGAGCGGCTGATCAGGCTGAAATTCACAGGCAGCGGGTTCAATACGAAGAACTACAGGCGCAGTATGACATACATGTCATGACTCTTCGGCGGGAGCAGCAGTCCACTCACCAGCAAAATGTGGAGCTGCGCCAAGAGTTAAGTCAGCTGCGCGACCATCCACATGAGGCTATACGGACCCTACGGGCAGAGATGCAAGCCATGAGCTCCCAGCATGAGCAGCGCAATAATGCATGGGCCCAGGATTTAGCTCTGCTGCGAGCTGAGATGCAGACAGTCCGTTCGGAGAACGAGGAGTTGCGCCGAAGGATGGACGGATACGTAGAGGTGGATATCCAGGCACAGCAAGCGCGTCGCCGGAATATCGTGTACGCCCGAGAGCAGCAAGCCGCCCGTAACTCGTATGAGGAGAGCGTCAACCGGCGCAAGATTCTGGGATACGCCGATAACAAGTTAACTATTAGACACCTCTCATCCCCGGCCATAGCAGACCCACGGCGAGCCGTGGAGGATATCTACGAACGTCTGCTATTAGAGTTCAAACCGGAAGAGGTCACGATCGTCAACACTTCTCCGATGGTCCTCTACCCGGAACAACACCAGATCACTCTGTCCTTCGCAACACCAGGAGGCAAATTCGACGTGTTGAGCCGCTTCACCCGCCTGAAGGAAAGTGGCAGAGCGGCAGTGCAACAACTGGAAGCTAGAGACAGCGCCGTAGCAGTACGGCTACACAAGCAGCTAGGTCTACGCACTTTCGGTCGGCGAGGCATCCGCAACATGAGGTTGATAAACGACCAGGTAATAGTTCAGCTATCGGGAGAGCCAGGTCCCCGAGAAATAAATGACGAACACGAGCTGAACGCGTTGCTTGACCATCTACCACACTCATCGCGCACAGGAACGCAGCCACCGAACTCCGGTGATTAAGCGTCATAATACAGCCACGCGTCGAAGATCAATAGTCCGATGGCATAACAACAAGGGTATGAGCCTGGAAGGAAGAATATGCCAGAACCAAAACCAGCACCAAGGAAGTAAATGATAGGGTAAAGTCGATCAAGACTTTACTTCTGGATGCGTCGATAGCTAATCCTGCGAGTGATGCTGGCAGCCTGTTCAGTAAGGCCCCTGAGCGACCAAACTCTAGTTTTAACTAGAGGGAGGTCCAGCAAGACTTTACTGTTGGACGAGCCAGGATTAACTTTCAGGAGCGGTGTCGACAACCTATGAGGTAAGGCCCCCGATCGATCGAGCCCTAGCATAAACTTCATGGAGCCAAGTTTTCCCTCCCATCCTTCGACTGGAGAGTCGTCAGGATGGTAGGCTTTGTGGCGGCGCCGTAACGCCGGCAAGGCGTAACAATCACAACAATCACTTTGGGAAACGATACCCGAATGATTGCACCATGTCATCACTATCAACTTTTACCATCCCTGACATAAACAAACGTCGTTGTGAAATTAAGTTTTTGATACACACATATAGAAGCGTAAAAAAAAACAGTTTTGGAGAGAAATTGACAAAAATCTCGCATACCATCGCATTTCCAAGTCACGCCACATTAATAACGGGACCAGAGTTGATTTCTGGCCCGTCACGTTAAAATTTTTCAGCGTCATCGGCCATTTCAAATCTAAAAGCGACGGAATTCAGTCAAGTTCTTCAAAGTCTTTGCCCCTAAAGTATTTTTGTGTTTGACACCATCGCTCTAGGTAGAACGAGTAATAAATCGACAACCGAATTGTCGAATCCCGGTAAGCATTTAATCCCTTGCTGCGGAAAATATAAGCGAAAAATCGCCAACGTAACCCAAAAGGAAAGGTAAGTGTGTGGACAATTAGGCGCCGGCGAAGCCTTATACCCTTTTGTTCTTTTCCGTCACAGAAGGAATCCTCGGAGTGGGAGCCAACTCGGAGGCGTTCCCCGAGAAAGCTCGGTCAAGGCCCGTTTAGCCAGAACGTCAGGCGACACTCAGCAAAATAGTTACCAGTTCGGTGACAAAGCAGCCGACCATACCATCAGCTCCAGCAGCACACACCATACCAACAACACCATCAGTTGTATTCGGTCGTCCATCACCACTCGCATCAACATCACCACTCACATCAACACCACCACTCACCACTCTTCATCTAGGACCTAACCAGTGCAGTTGTCATACCCATCAAAACACCCAAAATCATCTAAACAGGCGGTGTTCACCTCAACAACACCCAGGTCACCATAATCAGGGTACATCCGTCACTCAAATCCTTTAAACAGCTAAAACCCTTGATCATTCAAAACAAGCCTACAATCAACTGATTTAGCGGTAAGTCGTCTTTTCTATTTTTCTTTATCCCGACGACGAGGCACGGCCGAGTGAATTAGGCCAAAGGTGGCCATCATGGCCCCTTAAATCATCATTCTGTGACTATTTATAAAAATTTCCGGAAGAACCCTATAAGCGGTTGAAACAGCTCGGCGGTCTACATAGATAAACAAACGATTCCATGTAGTTCGTCGCCAAAAGAAAATGTTCATTCCCACAGTGCCGAATGTAATAGAATGTTGAATAATATATGAAAACAAGAGGAAAACCAAGTGTTAGTGATAAGTCGATTATAAGGCCAAAAGAGTTTTGGGTGCGCCCAAAAGTGTCTCGGTAAGCAGATAAAAGGGTTTAGAAGCCCTCGGTGAAGAGAGCCCCTTTTTCTAACGATTCAGAGTTTTGTAAAATGACCCTTTAAGGGCCAACCTCGGCCACTTAGGCGAGTGTTAATGTCGGTACCGAAAACTTTTCGGACGGACATTTCAGTAATGTAAAAATTTGAAGTTCTGGTTGTGTTAATAAAGAAATTCGTTGATAATGATTAATGTATTAACGCCAGCAGTGAATAATTAGCGAATTGCAATTAAGGCATTAAAAAGCCACTTAATTACCATTCTTTTGGGCCCTCAAAGACTCGGCAGATAGAATAATTTCTACTAACCCCTAATGAAATAAGAAAAATATCATTGTTACAAGATAAGAATTAAATGTGAATTTATATGGAATCTTGTTTTAAGATTGAGATCTCCGAAATATACCCACGTAAGGGTAGCGCTTCGCCCTGGGGGCATTTTAAGTTTTAAGACCAGTAGACAACGATAGTAAATGAATTGAAAGAAAGTTGTCTACCACATATTGAGGAAATAATAATAAATACTGAACATGAACTATTATAACGTAACGAAAATAAATTGGTCTGAATAAAATATGTCGGCTCAAAACTAAAAGTAAGCAAGTGGGGATAAGGGAGTAAGGCTCCCCAGGTATACTCATATATTGGGACTCTGGAGAAGAAACAGAGTCATGGCGGAACCGCAGGGGTTTCGAGAGGGCGGGTTCCAGCTGGTATCGTCACCCATCAGCTGAATTGACATGGATGAAGTAAGTGTCCCTGTCTTTGCGAACAATTTTCCCTAACAAAATCAAAACAAAACATTCTTTTTATATTTTTCTTTGGCTTTTGTTAGTATCTTTATTTCAGGTCATCATAAAATCATTGTTAGTTTGTTCCTTTTTGTGTTTTTTTTTTTGAATCATTACGAAAATTAACTTCGGGCTCCGTCACTTTAAATTTTATGTCGATAAAGCGTGTGTGTAAATTTTCAAGACTCAATATGTGTTTTTTAATGATCAGTGGCAGGCTGTAGTTGTGTTGATGAGTGAAAAGAACCCCCCCGTCCGGCGAGTTCCAAGCCCGGCATACGCATGGCATATTGAGCAACTCACTCGATCAGCACGCAAACTCTTAAATTTTTAAATGAAAACTTGCAGCAACTGCCAAACTAGCATCGTGGTGCTCAACGTTGGGACCCCCGAGGGTTTATGTGATAAACATAAGGGAGTCACACCAACGTTGTCACTAACTATGTTAGAGATTCTGACAAAATATTCAATGAAGAGAGTAAGAGAGAGGAGAGGGAAATGTAACGCTTCATGCATTTCTTTGTTGGCATTAGAGTGGAGATAAATTTTGACTGTCTACTTTAGTATACATATAAAAAGTATGAAATAATCAAGTTATGACGCTAGAGAGAAATAGGTTTAAGTGAATCGTGTCGACTTTTTGGTTCTCTTTTGCGAGGGTTGACAAATTGCGCACAACTTCTGGTCGTCTACTTCTTGATCGTCTTTGCTTTGTCTATACGAACGTTTAACTCAATTTCTTTGTTGGCATCCACTCGAGAGAAATTTTGACTGTATACTTTACTACATCGTTTTTGTACGAACCAAATAGGATGAATAAGGGCATTGAAATGTATTTCTCCCTCGCGTTATAACTTGATTACTTCATACTTTTCACATACTTTATGTAATTTTATTTAAACATGGTAGGAATTTCTATAGTTAGATACAATAACATCATCAAAACACTGCTCGTGTATTGAAATATTCAACGAAGAGAGAGAGAGAGTGGCTTTCCACTCCATGAATAAAGTTTATTCTCTATACCATAGTTGCCATGGTAAAATAAGTAAGGTAAACTCGTTAGAACAGCTGATTTTAACATTTTTCTTGCTTAGGTGTTTCTCTTATGTCAAATTAACATGTATTTTGTTTTTGTACCTTTTTGTTTACTTTTAATGTAGATACACACACGTAGAAAATTTGACAGATTATGAATTATGGACACCAAACAAAAACAAAATGCCTGTTTTTGTTGTAACAATTCCTAGTGCGTTAACCTTACTTATTTTACCATGATAGTTGCTTTATGATTTCTATTCAAGCTTTTCGAAGTTAAATAAAAAACGTTGTATAAGTAGACAGTCAAAATTTCTCTTCACTCTAATGCCAACGAACAAAACGAGTGAAAGACTTGCCATTCGCTGCTCTCTCTCTTACTCTCTTCATTGAATATTTCCATACACGGGCAGCTTTTTGATAGTGTTATTGTATATAACTATACAAATTCCAACCATGTTGAAGTAAAATTATATAAACTATGCAAAAAAGTATGAAATAATCAAGATATGACGCGAGAGAGAGTGAATTTCGAGCCCTTTTGGTACTCTTTTACCAGGGTTGCCAATTTGCACATATCTTCTGGTCGTCAATTCTTGGAGCCTGTGCCAATCGGTATCAAAGTACTATGGTGAAAAAAAATATGTTATCGAGCGAAAAATTTCGATTTTTGCTTTACCATTCGATATCTTTTTTGACAATAGTAAATTTTGACAGCTTCATCATACGAAGAAGACTTAAGACGCAATTGAAATATAATTCTGCGCAATGAATATTTTGAATATTTTGCCATTGCTTTTACAAATTCTTTTGCGTATACGATCTTTACAATCCATGAATATTTTCATTCTGCAATATTTCTTCTAAGCTGCTAGAAATTTTCATCCAAAATGTCACCAAATTTTTTCGTCATTCTTTGTTTTGTTTACAAATAAATGATGAACAGAGATACAGGTCGACATAACAATTTGGCGGCGGCGACTGACAACAATTTCCAACGGCGTTGGATCAAGCCGATGATTAAAAACAATTTTAAAAACAAAATTATGTTGTTACAAAATATATATATGCATGTAAATGCGAAAAAGTGGACAAATATATTTATTAAAATTGATTGAGTCATCGTAATCCAAAATAGTATCTAAGACCTTCGGCGGCGCTTCGTGTTTTCGTTAAACGTCAAAAATTTCCAACCACTTGTCAAAAATGTACCTAGCCCTATGTGCTAGTGCAATTTTATTCACCACGCAATTGCCATATTTTTACTAACCTGTGCACGTTGATACCGATTGGCACAGGCTCTTGATCATCTTTGGCCAAATCATGTACAATAAACTAATTAATACCTTATTCACGCTGCCGCGAAATTGAAGACTATCGCAATTTGGGCAGAAATTTAGTTGAAATTGCTCAATTCTGCATATATTTTGACAACTACGAAATTGAGATTTTTACGACAATTTCGTTGAAATTGTCGTATACAACACTGTTTTTAACCAACAAAATTAACTTGTACTCTTTTTTACACAACCAACGAGATGAACCTAAAAGTAACGTCTGCCGACAAATCGCATTTAATAAAAACTCAGTTGCCGCAGTCGATATATTTTTATTGTTACTCCAACGCCGCCGATAATTGTGGGTCGGCTTCGTTTACTGAACATGTGGTTGCTAAAAAAAATAAACAGTTGTATGCCGCCTCATTCATCAAATTTTATTTTTAAACTTTTCACCGACATAGACTAGTGAGAAGAAATTATAAACCTTGTAAAATCAGTGCTTCATGTTAAAGTTCATGCACCATTCATTAATTTTATTGTTTTCATTCATTTTCTAACTAAATTTTGGTTATTGTGTCCAGGCACGAAAATTTTACTCATGTTAATGTTTGTAAACAAACAGTTGTCATTTTGCGACGAAATTTCTCAAATGCCAGTGTGAACGATTTCAATTTCGTTCGACAATTTCAATTCGAAATTGTCAATTTCGTGGCAGCGTGAACAAGGCATAAGCATTCATTCGCCAACACCCGGTTCAGACAGGGCAAGTTTACTTGCTCTAGTTACTTGCTTTCATGTTCACACAGGGAAAGTTTGCTTGAGCAATTTTTGCTTTATTTTGCTTCCACGTTCTTTCTTTTATGACATTCCATTTTATTTCAATTATGAAAAAATTTTATTCTGAAGGGAAATTTTTATATATGTGGAAAAAATTTAAGTGAAAGGAATAATAATAATAATAACGACATTAATTGATTGCATAGGAGAACCTTTATTTCCTATCAACATCAAACAAAACACTTATGTACTTTGTTTATTATCCAGAATTTTATGAACGAAACAAATAATGAAAAGCAATGTCAAATTGTTATCTGCAGTTAACTTCGCATAAAACATTGCGGATGAGAAAACAAAACGGAATAAGAGTACGGGCAAGTCTGTACCCCGTTTTCTTCCTTTCACCTCTCTCTCCTATAAACTAGAGAAATGAGAAAGGAAACTTCCCCTGTCTGAACCGGGTGCAACATGTTTACTGTGTGTAGTCTTATTGACAGCTAAAAAGCGTTGCCAGAGTGAACAACTGCATTAGATAATTTTTATTTCAACTTGTTATGATGGTTCACCCAAATATTGCGTTTGCAGTTTAATAAAAAACAAATCATTCTGATTTAAATAAAAGACTATATTATGAAATGACAACGTTACTACTTAACACTTAACAACACAACCCGAAGTTTACAAAGAAAAATGAGACATGAAGATAACAGGCAACATTTGATTTATTTACCAAAAGCAGGAGATAAGAAATCATTTGAGTTGTAATAAATCCACCAGCCTTCGTTATAAATTATTGCCTTTAAGGAAATTACCCCTTTCCGCGATCATATAATTTCTACCACATTTTTTCCAATGATTATTTGCATTTGTTTACTTTCTTTCATCTTGTTTTATTTATCATATTAGCAAATGGCCTATTGTTGCCATGAGTGATTCTTATCACCATCTCTCATAATATGTCCTAACAAATGATCTCACACTGCTCTCTTGGAAGTTTAATTTAATTATTACTGCAATAGTTACCTATGTAGATGCAAAGGCATGTCCTTTGTGTTTTCCTGGATTCCTTCCTTTTTCAGCCAAATTGTAAGTCATAATTTCCCACAATCAAACAAGTTTTTGATAAACATCCACACATGATACTTGTTAGGTTTCCCGAATGTCTGTCCAGTGTGTAACGTCGGCAACATAATTATCATTTTTATTGTAGTTTTTCTCCAACAACATCATCATTATGTTTATTCCCAAACAGATATGAGCACTTTTTGTATAAATTTGTATTTGTATAAACAATGTGTAAATCGCTTATCCTCAAATGGGGGAAAACACTTTTTTTTGGCATTTTCTATTCCTATGAGAAATATTTTTATTTCAATGCGAAACTATTACTAATTCAGTTCATAGGGAAACTAGTTTCTTTTCTAGGTGCAAATATTTAATCATAACGAAAACTTAGCCACCGGCTCTCATTTGACTAACTACTTTCAATTTATAAACCTTCAGATAACTGTAGGCAACGAATAGCTACATATATAGCAAACAAATAAATACAAACTTTTGACAAACAGCTGTAGTTTTACTAACAACAATGATGACAAATCGGTTGCATTTGGTTAAAACAGTCATGTTCATATTAGAGTTGGACAGCAGATATTCAACTTCGGAAATCAGTCCTTGACTATAGAGTGGATAAGCCTAAAATACATTCAATTGACTAATTTTTCGTAATGAATGCGGTGGTAAGTTTTTAAAGGACAAATGTCTTTTTTTGTGAGCGAATAGCTGTTTTTTCTGAGTCAAAATAAATGTTTCAGCCAGAGGAAACAGACTACAAGATATACATACATACATACATACATATAAATCCGCTCTTAAAAAGAAAGTTGGCGTAATATACGCATTCGTGATCGATTTTGTTTACATTCGCCTTGCGTGTCTTCAATTGTCACATGTTGTTTACATATGTTTGCACCATAGACTAATACTTATAGTAGACTCTCTCACCAAATTTATGACATTTGGCCTGGTGTGATATCTACGTTCGATGTTGAAAAGAATTGCTTTATTAATACCAGATAGAGGCAATGGTTCAAAACAACGAACAAAATGACAACAACGGCATTTCGTTTTGTGTGTTAAAATTATTGCGTTAAATACAACACAAATGTATGCTAACAATAACAGTCAATAAAAAAGTTTAAAACACATTTAAATTTCATAGTTTTTCACCAAAACGACATGAAAAATTAAAGCAAGAAGTTATTGTAATTTCACCTGGTGTATGTCACTTTTCGTCAAACATCTCTCTATCACACCGACCGCATCAAGAAGAGTGTGAAAGGAACGCCAGGTGAGACAAATATTATCTCTAGTCTAAGATTACTCTATGCTACAGACCAAGGCGAAGTCATAAAGGTCATGATACAATAATATCTAGTTGTAGGCAGCAACAACAGGCATTTTGTTTTTGTTCGTCTGCCTTTTCGTTCCCTAGGAGACCCTTGTGGCATGGTATCCAAGTAAGAACCACGTTGGCCAGCCGGCCCAGCTCGGCAAGTTTTTCCCTACATTCACTAACGAGCTTAGATGCAGTGTTGTAAGATTTAAGTCATAGGAGAGCCGCCTGGCTATCAACAAATATTCCAATGCGCTCTGTTTTTCGCTGTAGTATAAGTGAGGCGCAGGCTTCTTTGATGGCCAGTAGTACCTCCGCTTGGAAACGATGCCCTTGTCTGGGAGTTCGAATGAAAAATTAAGGCCTGCCTCTTCGGAGAATACACCCGATCCGGTTACACATTCTATTTTGGATCCGTCCATAAATACTTTAGTGTCAAAACCTGTAAGTGGTTCCCCTTTATCTCACTCTATTCTCCTGGGAAACCTGTCATCGAATAGGTTATCGAACGTCAATGAGGGGGTTCAGTAAACGGTGGTTATATTGAGTTCTCTTGGGATTGTCTGTAGTATACTCGCATGTCCATATGCGTTGCTCCTCAAGAGTCCAAGAGCGTTTTGTCGGGTGGCACTTCAGGCCGCACTAGCTGTGATGTGAAGGTCAATTGGTATAATATGAAGCATCGTATTAAGGGCTTCAGCTGGACACGTCCTCATTGCTCCTGTTATGCGGATGCAAGCTGATCTCTGTACTCTATACAACAGTTTCATGGTGGTTATATATATACAAATTATATACAAATTTAAATTATTTAATTGTTATTTAAATTATAAAATCATATTAAAATTAGATAGATTGTTTAAAATCTTATGTAGAACTCATTCAAGCTATACAATTTTAAATGAAAATAGATATTCAAAAAATGCATTAAAGTTTGAAAATCATATCACCTTTCGCTTAATTTTTAAAATTTTATAATGGACGTCATATGACCGGTTTACTGTTTATTCCAAAATTATTTTTTTATATTGGTCGGATAATTGTCATAATCTGAATGGACCATGTGCTGATTGCCGATAGTCTGAATTTAACTGTCTCTTTAACGTTGGTGTCTTGGATCGTATACGCATATTGTCCGTACGATTTCGTATTTCGGTCCAGGATTCTAAACTAATACAGTGTTTATTCACACATATTTTCCCACCAAGCACCTCCATAGCAGTTTCCTTCATCGTTCGAACAATGCCTGAACACTTTTTTTTACTGTCCTTTGTCAAATTAGAGCGTAGAGTTTGATCATATATCATTGATATGGATGGGTCCTGCAGATGGTCTGTATTGTATTTTACGATTTTGCCTCTAATACCGTTGACAGCCGCTGGACGGTGACGGAAAATGCCCACTTAGAGTTGGTGGTCGCTGTCAATATCAGCACCTCGACTAGTTTTGACAGTCAGCGGGGAAGCTGACGAATATTTTTGTAAATTTCATAGAAGGCTTGACCGTCAGGGGATTCCCTTGTATATTCCTATGAGGGAGTTTCGTTCCTCCGATAAACAGTTTATGGCGAGTATAGAAATCTGTGAGCCTGTCACCATTGTCATTCCTCATAATTCCACCACTTCCTGTAGGTTGTTGTTGTTTGTAGGCCATCTCAGACATCTTTTAATGCCACCAATTGACAAGGAGCTATGTATATAAATCGTTTTTAACAATGTCCTCATCAGGCTCAGTAGGTGCACACACGGGGTTATTCTGTTTTATCGAAGTACTAGTCTAGATCCGTAGTGTTTAGTAAACAACTGGTGAACCTGGAGCAAGATATGACTTTTCATCACGAACTACGGTCTTGGCAGGAACTTTTTCTGTCCCTGTGAACTACCAACTTTGCACTCGTCTCCAAAATTATCTGAAACTAGCTGACCCGGCAGACTTCGCCCTGCCGACAAATGTTTTCAATAATGTCATGGCCATTATTGAATTTACACATTTTATTTGGGAAATCACACCATCACATAAGTGTACGTAACACGCATATGCGTAGACATTTTTCTATGTTTTTTTTTTAAAACCCATCAGAGAAAGTAGTCCTTTACAACGCATGTAGTGGTTTGTAAATCGGTGGAGTGATTCTCGCGATATAAAATGACGAACATAGGACAACTTATTTTTACGTATAAGTAAAGGACTTGAGAACTTTGTTATAAATTCCATAAAAACAACGCCTTGTCTCTTTGCTGCTTATTATACGACTAATTTATTTTCATCTCTTTTCTTTACAATCCTCTTTGGGTGTTGGAGTTGCCATATGAATATTATTTTACAGAACAATCTCCACAGAGATATTTACAAAACTTTATGATCGACTTGAAATACAATCAAAACATTTATGACTTCGTTCCTATGGCCACCGCGGGCACGTTGGCAGCGGTCGATTCGTTGGACCCAATTTTCGGTGACTCGTTCGTGACGCGTTCAATGTTGGCTCTGAGTTCTTCCAACGTCGTCGGCTTGTCGGCATCGACCAATGATTTAACGTAGCCCCAAAGAAAAAGTCTAGAGGCGTTAAATCGCACGAACGAGGCGGCCAATTGACTGGTCCTTTTCTTGAGATAACACGCTCACCAAACTTACTCCTCAATAAATCGATTGTAACAGGTGCTGTGTGGCTTGTGGCTGTTGAAACCGCATGTCGTCCAAGTCCATGTTTTCCAATTCGGGCCAAAAATAATCGGTAATCATGGCGCGATAACGATTGCCATTCGTAGTAACGTGACGATCGTTATTGTCGACGAAAAAATATGGCCCAATGACGCCGCCGGCATGCAAACCGCACCAAACAGTTATCTTTTGCACATGTGGATTTTCACCAAACCAATAACGCATATTTTGCTTATTGACGAACCCATTGAGCCAAAAATGAACTTCGGCACTGAAGATGATTTTGCGATGACCATCATCATCTTGGCGCATCTTCTACAGAGCCCAATCGGAGAACGTACGTCGCGTCAAATGATCCATCGGCTTCAATTCTTGAGTCAGCTTGATCTTGTATGGGTGTAAACCAAGATCTGTACGCAAAATTCGCCATAAAGTGGTCTTGGCGATGCCCAGTTCTTGAGATCGCCGCGGAATCGACTGATTTGGATCGTTTGGTACGGACGCCTGAACGGCAGCGATATTTTCGTCGCTTCGACAAAGCCGGTGTCTCACTGGCACGGCAGCATCACACAATGAATATCTAGACTTAAATTTTTGCACTAAACTTGTTATTGCTTGTCTACTAGGGCGAGAATAACGACCGATAATTGGAGTTAACGCTCTTAAAGTTGCGGTCACCGACTCCGAATTTCGGTAGTACATTTTGATAATTGCATACGTTGTTCGTTCGTGTACTTTACCATGATGAAAATGTTGGTTTTTTTTTGAAAAAAAGGAAAGTAACAGTTAGATGATCAGTGAAATATTGCGTTCACAAATTAAATTCAAAATTGTCAAGTATCTATTGGAAAACCCTTTACAAAAAGTAAATAAAATCTCATGAAGGGATTAGGGAGAGATTCTCATAAACCAGTGAGCTGTGCGCGCTCTAGTGTTACACTCACTGATTGGGACCTACAATTTTACACCGGTTCCGAATGGAATTTGAGAAGCTTTTTCGTGGCTAAGTACTCGATAGTGTCGCCGTTACTAAGCGAGGTGGCCGCTGTTGAAAGAAATTTTAAGGTGGTCAGACCACGGATCGAACTCACATTATCATGCACAAGAGCCGCGTACACTACCATTGCACCACCAACGGCATATAAATAAATAATCACGGAAAAATATCTAAGATTTCTATTTTATTGCTTACATTTTGTAATATTTTCCTAAGGAAATATGATTTATATTCCTCCAATTCCACACAACAAATTCAAGATGAGCTTTTTGCAAATTTAAGGCCAACATTTTTCTTGTACCCTTTAGTACTTTTATTGAGTTAATAATTTCCCATTTCCAGTGATCGTGGGACTGCGTGGTGTTAGCTTATTGGAGCTGATGAAGTTATTTTTTAACCGACATATACTAATAATTTGAGAAAATTACTTTATCCTGTGAGAGCGTGTGATATGCCTCTTCCGCACCCTATTGCTGTTTGGTGGCTATAAGATGAGATGATAATGTTGATGATGCTTCATTTGAAAAATGTTTTTGTGCCGCTTTTGATCTTGCTTAGACAGATTCTTCGTAACGTTTGCATTCTTGTTAAAGAACAGTCGGGTTGTTGGTATCACAGCCACATACACTTTTGAGGCAACATGCACAACATTTCTGGTCTATAACAGGCCCTTAACAACAATGTCCATATGAGTATCCCTTAGAACTCTAACACTCGAGCACATACGGACAGACTATGGTGATGTAATTGCCGGGGTCTCACTCATGTCTCGCAACTTCTTCCACTTCTATCCAAGGCAATTGATTACTTGCGTGTAGTTGTTGTTACGTTGGCGGTTAATACTCGTATGTATTGTATATAAACGACATGGAATGCTTATGTTCGATTATCTTGATGTTGTTGCAAGATATTGTGGATTCTCAACTCGCAGGGTACGACGAGTATCTATTGAAGGAATTTTTCTGTTCGCTGCTGCTGCATTCTTGTGGACACACAAGCAGACAGATCTGAATTTCTTGGGACAATTCAAGATTTCGGTTTGTACTCGTATTCTGGTTCTTTTACTTTTAAGACCGAAGGGTTTGTTATGAATTACATATGTTTTCTTTTATTGGGTGTGCTGGTTGTGAGAAACTCTCCCCAATCTCTTCATTGAATGTAATGGGAAACTATTTTTGTTTACTGTACTGGAGACTTAAGCGGATTGAGATCTTAATGGAGAAATCCAAATATACATAAGATATCAATTAAAAGTTTCATCATAAGTGGTGGAATGGTAGGAATCACAATATACAAGATAGTCTCCAAAATCCAAGAAATCAACTCTCAGTCAAGCGACAGATACTTGATTTGTGTCCATAAGAATTGAGGTTTGGAATCTGGTGCTATTAGAGACTTGTTATTCATAAGCAAAGAGTTGATTGATAACGTTATTCTGAACTATATTGAAGATTTCCAACATTTTGTGGAAGCTATTGTTTTATTATTTGGTATCGCGAGTAGCGGTAAAACGCCCTATAATAATAATCGATAAATCCCATTTTAAGCGCATCACACACTAGCCATTCTTGAGCATAAGTTTCGATTAGTTTGAGCACGCTGTTCGATTACATGCTCACTCTTCGTTTTTACTAACCCAACGCGTTGTCATTCATATGGCCAGTTTTTAAGTGGGTAGTTAACTATCGGATTACTTAATCTTAATTCTAAGTTAATTGCATTTTGTTTTTCAGTGGTGAGTTAATGTAAGTCGCCATATTGTCAACTAATATGGCAACCCTTGTATTCATATCGGAAAAAACGTGTGTTTTGGGATAAACACCAAAACAACAAAGGGCACAAACAAAATGGAATTATGTAAACGAAGAAATAGATGCATAAAATCGAAGTCATTTTAACAAAAATGTGTAAAAAACTATATAGGCGCAACAATTTAATGATCTAGACTTAACGTATGTGTACAAATATGCAAATCTGAAACATGTATTTTATACAATCTTCATTTCTCACTTTGACAGTCAGTAATTTGATTGTCAAAATAATATGGTTCTGACTATAAGTTAACCAACCAACATTAGGTGGTTAAATCATAGATAAACAATGACTAAAAAACACAAATCGATGTTTAACCACAATTTAACTAAGAAACGAAGATCACCACTGACTGAAAAACTGGGCATTAGAGGCTAACTTTGCATTTTGTTTTTCAGTGGTGAGTTAATGTAAGTGGCCATATTGTCAACTATTATGGCAACCCTTGTATTCTTATTGGAAAAAACGTGTGTTTTGTGATAAATACCAAAACAACAGGGGGGAACAAACAAAATGGAATTATGTAAAATAAGCAATAGATGCATAAAATCGAAGCCATTTTAACAAAAATGTGTAAAAAACTATATAAAAAACAAATGGTTTCCCGTTACATTCCATGAAGGGATTAGGGAGAGCTTCTCACAGCCAGTGAGATCTGCGCGTTCCAGTTTAATACTCACTGATTGGGACCTACAGTTTTACACCGGTTCCGAACGGTATTTTGAGAAGCTTTTTCATGGCTAAATACTCGATAGTGTCGCCGTCACTAAGCGAGGTGACTGCCGTCGAAAGAAATTTGTAGGTGGTCAGCGTCCTCATGCACAAGAGCCGCTCACACTACCATTACACCACCGAAAAAACTATATAGGGGCAACAATTTAACGATCTAGACTCAACGTACATATGTGTACAAATACGCAAATCTGAAACATGTATTTTATACAATCTTCATTTCTCACTTTGACAGTCAATAATTTGATTATCAAAATAATATAGTTCTCACTATAAGTTAACCAACAAACATTGGGTGGTTAAATCATAGTTAAAATATGAATAAAATTTAACCACAATTTAACTAAGAAATGAAGATCACCACTAACTGAAAAACTGGCCAATAGAGACGCATGTTCTTGTTGATTCCTTTCATTGACATTTCGTTTCCAATATTTTTCAAACTGTGTGTATTTTGTTTTCATTTCAATAAAAATTTTACAAATGAAAAGGTAAACATTAATAAAAAGTTAACTTATGGGGAAGAGATAAGAATCCTGTAAAAGAAACAGGAAATCGAAAATGTTTGGCCACCAAAAAAAAAAAATAAAGTGAACAAATGAACGTCAAATATAATAGGGATTTATGCCCAAATGAAAAATGCGATCTTCAAGAATGAAGAAACAGTTTCCTGCCAATGGGATATGATTGTACCAAATTCTTACACTATTTTTCCTTTTGATGGTCAGTAAAATACTGGCAATTTTATTTAATTGGAACAAAACGTGTAATTTCCCCGATAAATTATATTCTGACAGAAATGTCTTCTGGATATAATAAAAGCGTGTATTCCTGAGACATTTTTTACGTATTCAAGAAAATTGTCAACCGGACCAATTTATTATAAAAGCATAATTGTCTTCTGCGTCCCCTGGACAAAAATGTGTCTTGTCTGAATATGTTTAGCAATGTTTCTTCCGGACGTACATACATAATACACATACATATTTATTTAATGAAACAAAATATTATTGTCCTAAATTTTCACAAAATTACGCTTCCCTAATTTCGATATTATATTAAAACTATATCGCTGCTGTTTCCATCACTATCTTGTTGGCAACATTGTTTGGTAAATCGTTTTCAAAAGCTAACCTGGCGTTTACACGGGACAGTTTTGCTCCGACAGTAGAAATACATTCACACATTTTTACTACCACACTTACACTTCTCTCACTTGCCTCGCCACTGTCTCTGATTTTTCAATGACAGTAACTTCGGCAAGAGATTTGACATAAGCGGCCAGATCATGGCTGAACTAGTAAAGGTTGGCGCAATAGAACAACTGATTTTGCTTTCTTATGAATCCATCTGTTAAATTCAGTGTATTTTGTTGTTGTACTTTTTTGTTAGAGTCATAAAACAAAAACTAAATGCCTGTTGTTGGTTCACACAATTACAACAAATCCTACTGCGTCAGCCTCTACTAGTTCAGCCATCGGCCATATCGGTGACGTTTCGTAGTAATTTGTGAAAAAAGCAAAACAACGCAAACGACTTTACAAATTGGGAAATATATTTGCATTTAAAAATTTTTGACAATACAAACATATAAACATGAATACATGTCTAATTTTGTAGAGTACATCAGTGCCATTGTAATTTGGAGAAGTAAGACAAAATACAATGGCAAAAGGGCGAAGAAACAAAAAATCAGCTTAAAACTGTCTTTATAACTGGCTGGACGCGTACGTCACACAAACAATTTTTCTCTTTGTGACAACTAATACATATTCTCAACTATCTTGTCTCAAACTGTCCCGTGTAAACGCACCGTAAAGCACACACTATCAACTTTGAGCGTGCTCATGCTCAAAACTGACTAATGTGTGGTTCGCTTTAGACCATAGATCAATATATAAGAGTCACCATCCCTGTCGTATTTTCGTTCGAAGCAACCCACATAAAACATAATATCCAGCAAACACTATTTAATCTTAGTTTGCTTCTGGTTGCTTATATCTTTTTCACCTGTCTACTCTGTTTTCTATCAATTTCCAACTTCATAGTCGATCAGCTGTGGCAGGGCAAGATTTAGGGGGCTATTCCGAACGCTAGACTATACTGTAGACTAGACTAGATTATAATTTGGTATTCCAACAGGCTCCCGTTTTCAGTCGCCAATTTTGGTGGTAGTTGGCAAGAATTGTCTTTTTGTGTTTGGCAACTCAACTGATTAATTTGTAAATCAAATAATTTGTTACATTTATTTGGCTTTGTGAAAATAAAATAAGATGGAAATATCTGTGGATGTGTTTTATGCGTCTGATGAGGATGATGCCACTGTCTCTGCCAGTATCATGAGAAAGCAATTGCGTGACAAATCCAACCCACTTGATCTTTCAGATCCAATGTAATCTGTAAACATTATACATTATTTAAATAGTTAAAACTTATAATGCTATTGTTTTTAGGTTTTTGAGTAATGTTAGACTAAATAAAGATGCATTTAAGTACCTGTTGGAGGAACTTGGGCCGCACATTAATACAGGTGCAACATCAAGAGCGATTATACCGATTATAAAATTGTCCACTCTGTTGCGATTTTTATCCCAGGGCTCCTACCAGAAATGCTGCGGTAATGACTACAATGTTGGATTTTCCCAGCCGTCTGTCTTCAAGGTAATTAGTGAACTGCTAACAATTGTTGAACAACGTGTGGCACCGAAATGGATACAAAGTCAAACTTATGAAGAAAAGGAGACTTCAAAAAGACCATTTCCTGGCATTATAGAATGTGTAGATAGAACACACGTCCATGTACATTCATCTAAACGTGATTTTCAGCATGCCTACTTAGGAAGAAAGAGATATCACAGCATTAATGCTATGATTGTAAGTTTAGTATTATTGTTATTATGTATAAGAATTATTTATATAATTCGATTTTATCTTCGCAGGTCTGTGACCACCGAATGATAATTCGATTTGTAGATGCTAGACATCCTGGAGCTAGTCACGACTCTCATGTTTGGAGAACAAGTGTATTTAAACAAAAACTGGAACAGGAAAACGAATTAAACACATGGTTTCTAGGTAATATCACATTAAGAGAGCAACAATTACAATTAATTTACGAAAAATTTATTTTCCTTAGGAGATGCTGGTTATCCTCTACACAATTTCGAATTGCCGCAAGCGGAAGCACACAGGCAAAATACAATATGGTTCACTCTAAGGTCAGAAATATTGTGGAGAGAAATATAGGCGTTCTTAAGGGGAAGTTTAGGTGCTTGCTGGCATTAAGAGGACTTCATTACGAACCAGAAAAATGTACCAAAATAATTAACACGTGCTTCGTTCTACACAATATTCATGCATATACAAAGTCCCTACTAATGACCAGTGTAGAAACAGAAGTTAATGATCATGAAGAAATACCAGAGGCATCCCTAGATGAAGTCAACAACAATGATTTTGCAAGGTCGATTAGAATAAGAATAATGCAGTCTTTGCAAGACAATTATGATTTATAATAAAAATAAATATTTATTCAATGTTCTCTATTTGAATATTTAGCAACTCTAGTTGCTTGCTTGCTATTTAAATTTTAAGTTGCCGGTATTCATTTTCTGATTTATATTTTTTTTCTCTAGTTCATACATTTTAAACAATGTCTTTTCCATCCTGTTAATCCCCTTGATAATTTTGTCGTCACATCTATTGCGTTGGTCTTTGTTACATTGCTGCCCATTAACGCTTTCTTGACTATGCCTTGATGTGGACGGTAATGCCTCCGGAACATTTTCTTTGTTGCTCTCAGCCTCTACAATCGCACCCACAGCAACGCCTGGAGGATTTACCAATAATGGGGCATGAATCAAATTTGCCACTGTATCTTCCAAAGGGCTTAAAGCCATTGCCATCGATACACCTCCTTCAGTAGCTTTGGAATTCTGCTTGTTGTTAGACAACTTCTTTTTCACATTGGATTTGAAGTTAATCCAAACCTTAGAAATGTATGTAAAATTATTACTATGAAAATAATTATAAATAAAAAACTAGTTACCCTGTTCCAATCGCTTGCTATTCTTGTAGGTGGTCCATTACTATTTAATATTTCGGCGAGTTCCTCCTCTTGCTCTTTGAATTGCTGCTTGCTGGAGCCGAAGAGTCCTTTTCCCCTTGCAAAATCTGGGTGCCTCTCAATCCACTCTACCCTTGTCTCAAACTGTTTTTTGTTTGTTACTTTAATGCTAAAATATATTTTTTGTTGGATAAATATAACTACTTTTTTTCTTTTTTAACACAAATAAAGTGCGGAACACAATTGCGACGTTTCGACGTACGGCGTCAAAAATGATACGCTGTCAAAAATAAAACACACATGTTCCTATGATCTCGCCCACAATTGACGACGACAACGTATTGGCATTTTTGCGTCGTACGTTCAATTATATCTATTTCTATTTTTTACGCCACGTACGGCGATGTTTGTAAATAAAATTCAAATTTGGTGAAATTATTTATAAAATAAAACAATTGCTGATAAAAAATGAGCGGAAATAATTTAAATGAAAAGATTATCGAGGAGGTAAGGACATATAAAATGTATTATAAAATGTAAACATATGTATGTTGATGTATAATACATTGCTACGTTGTACGCCGCTATTGTGTGCATGGTGGACGTATGGACGTATTTCACGACGTTTTACGTCCGAACGCCGTACGTTGTACGTCGATGCGTCGCAATTGTGTTCCGCACTTAATTCTTACAATACATACCCTTTTGCTCCATTGTTAACGATTTCAATATTTTTCGCTTCGCACTTTAATAAGTCCCAATCCACACACGGAATCTTTTGTCGCCGGCGACACGAGTTCGTGGGAGAGGGAGGCGAGAAATAAGAAGAGGGGTACTTACGTCGCCCTCTCTCTCCAACGAACTCGTGTCGCCGGCGACAAAAGATTCCGTGTGTGGATTGGGACTAAGAATACTACAAAAAACAGTCTACTAATTTTGTCAGTTACGTAGACTATACAGTAGACTAGACAACTTCGGAATACATTCGAGGCGACTGCTAAAAATGAGTTGCCAACTTTTTTTTTGCATTTTAGTAATAAATTACAGAATACAACTCTGTACGCAAGAAGACTGCCGACACGACCGCGTTGAAAATAGCAATTCCTTTTTGACGACTAGAAGAGACTTGATTTGAATAGCCCCCTTATTCATTCAGGTTATATCAGTAGCACATGTGATTTCATTGTTTTCATTTTGATCATGCCTAATATGTCGAAGTTTGTTTACATTTCTGTTTTTGTTTACGTTATTAATTTGTTGCCAAAGTTTAAATTTTGTAATAAAGTAGATGGATTTTTTTGCGAAAAAGTTTTGTCTGCAAACTGTTCTCCTCAAGTTTACAGTATTCCAGCATCATATAATTGGATCTTGATCTTAATTAGGTGACGTCAAATAACCCACAGTAGGTATGGGCGTTACAAAATGAAGATAACATATTTGTGCAACATGCTCGATCCTTAGGATTTCTCTTCTTGGTAACACCAAGATTTTGTAATAAAGTAGATGGATTTTTTTGCGAAAAAGTTTTGTCTGCAAACTGTTCTCCTCAAGTTTACAGTATTCCAGCATCATATAATTGGATCTTGATCTTAATTAGGTGACGTCAAATAACCCACAGTAGGTATGGGCGTTACAAAATGAAGATAACATATTTGTGCAACATGCTCGATCCTTAGGATTTCTCTTCTTGGTAACACCAAGCTTTCGCAGGCATTATTCCAGCTAGTCTTTCCAGCTTAGTCTTGGCCGTCCAATTTTGCAATGTTCGAATACTTTTCGCGCTGCTTCATTCGGATCAATCAACATGGCCTAGCCAGCGTTATCGCTATTTGGCTACGTCGATGTCGGGATACAGTTTATACAGCTCGTGGTTCATGGGGCACCGTTGTCTATTATATACATACATATATAAAAGATGGTTTACCATTACATTTTATGAAGGGATTGGGGAGAATTTCTTCCAAGCAGTGAGCTGTGCGTTTTCTACTTTTAGACTCGCTGATTGGGACCCACAGTTTAACATCTGTTGCGAATGGTATTTTGTCAAGCCTTTTCATGACCAAATACACGATAGTGTCGAGTATAAGCGAGGAGATCGTCGTTGAAAGAAATGTAAAGTGGTCAGTGATGGGATCGAACCCACGTTCTCATGTACAAGAGCCTCGCACACTACCATGAACCACCGTGCAATTATCTATTATAGCGCCATGTATTTCGGAGCATTTTTTTTCTCGAAAACTTCCAGTGACCTTTCGTCAGCGTCCGACATGACCCAGCAAGTCTGGTTCTGCGAGAGTCTTATAGACTTGGATATTTGTTTCTCGAGAGAAGGACTTATCTCTGAAGTGTTTGCTGAACCCGGAATAACATCTGTTTGCTAGCGCAATTCTCCGTTTGTTTTCTAGGCTGACGTTATTGTTTTTCTTTGCGGCAGAATCGAGGTAAATGAATTGGTCCATTACATGGAACTTCTAACGGTTATCAATGCTCACCATTTTCTCCAATCGGGAGGATGATTAGCTTTTCAAAAACATTTATTTTGTGTTGTTCTCATTTACTGTCAAACCCACTTCTATTGATTCCTTATCGATTCTCGGAAATACTGCAGTAATTTCGACCCTTTATGTCTATATCATCAGCAGAGGCGAGCAGTATGTAGCCTATTCTGCGTTTAGTTTTATTCGTGTCGACTGCAGCATTAATATGTTGAAGAGATCGCACGATAGGATGCCTCCCTGCCCGAGGACTCGCCTCGTACTAAATGATTTGGTGAGATCCATCTATACTGAGGATTTCGTATCGGCCAGTGTTATTCTACAAAGGCGTATCAGTTTAGCTGGAATACGAAACTCCGACATAGATTCGTAAAGTTTTCCCCGCGTGGGGTTATCGAAGGCAGCCTTATAAATCTACACATGTAGGTGCAGAATATGTTGAAATGTGAATACCTACCAACAAATGGCTTCGGTCTTTCGCACATTACGCTCGCGAGGACCTAGAATGCAGTGGATAAAATAGTTCGTACGTATACTCGGGTTACCCTTTTTAAATACATGACACGTTATGCAAGGCTCCAATTGGCAGGCATGTATTCATCTAACAAGATTTTGTATATGAACTAAAGCCTGCATCTTTCCAACTGATCGCCGACAGCCTTGAGCAGTTCATCCGGTAGTCCATCAGCTCCAACGGCTTTGTAGTTCTTAAGACGAGAAGTTGCGGTTCTAACCTCATATTGGTTAGGAAGGGGGCAATAGAGAATATAGAATTGTATTTGCTCAACTCCATAATCTGCATTGCA
The DNA here is from genome assembly GCA_963931995.1 of Phaonia tiefii. Lineage (NCBI taxonomy): Eukaryota > Metazoa > Arthropoda > Insecta > Diptera > Muscidae > Phaonia > Phaonia tiefii. The sequence continues at coordinate 296,819,385 of OZ008367.1, forward strand.
GTCTCCTGGGGCAAGTTAAGCATACTCTGCACATCTCCGACTAAATAACCATACAAAACGAAGGGCCTGGTCCATGACCGCGGGGTTGTGTTTCAGTTTGCGGTATAAATTACGGGGTTCGTTCTTCTTTCTGTGGGTTTCAATTTTGGTACTCTCGCGGCTCGCTCTGTCGCGGCTCGCTTTGAAACTAAATAATGCATTGCCATGCGTGTAACGAATTCTTCGTAACTTGTAATGCGACACTAGTGGTCGTTCCATTGTTTGGATTTAAGCGGGTTTTTCGTATCCAACCAGGTCTCTGCCACAGTTGTCATAAAGTGGGAAATGTATTTCCACTGAACTTCAAGATCATGGGTCGGTGATGAGATCTGCGCCAGTAGCTGATTATGCTTCTCCTTCTATATGCCAGACGACGTACGGTTTTCGCTGTTAACCTTGTGCGAACCTTTGCCAGGTAACGATCCGAATCGATATTAGCGCCTCGAATCACACGTACGTTCATTACTCTGGTAGTGTGTCTTCCACAATTACCAGGTGATCAATCTGTTTTTTGTGTGCGTTGATCAGGGGATATCCAAGTAGTCTTGTGGATGTCTTTATGTTGAAATCTCGAATTACTGACAACCATGTCGAAATCTAGTAGTCTTATTCTGTTATCGGAAGTGCTAGTGTGTCGACTGAATTTACCGATGGTTGGTTCAAATATATTTCCTGCCGACTTTAGCATTAAAATAAAATAGAACAATTTTTATGTCAGGACAGAGGTTGTGGGTTTCTTCTTGGATGTCATTAGATCCGACAAATGGTTACTGATCTAGAACTATCTAATTTGATTCGGCGAGATGTAGTATATTTCGTTACATATAATCAAATATTTGTGTTTCTACAAATACCGTATCATTGTGTATTGATTGATGGATAAATTTTGAATATGAATAACCACCTAATCTCGCCCAGTACCTAATTGTATCTCACATTATACCTAATTATATCCCACGTTAGATCCAATTATAGATTTCAAATGCCGCTGTGACAAAATTATCTGTCAAAAAATTTAAAATATATTTTTCTATTTATACTCATCATTTCACGTCGGTTGGGCCACATGTGGAAAAAAATGTTTATTTTTTACAAAATACACTAGGAATCGAAATTTTTACAACCGGCAGTGGACTGTAAGTACCCTCGTATAAAAAAGTTTGACGTTAACATAATCAGCTCTTCAATACGTATCTTTTGAGACCCCCACGTTTGCAATTCCAAAAAAACGCGGCTTTCAGTACACCCTAATGTACAGGTAAGGTTTTTCCAATAGGCACGGGTTAAAGTTAAATTGAATAAAACATGTTTCGTGTGAGATATCAACGAATTTTTTGTTTTATTTGAAAGGCATATCAATGACATTGTGTGGAATGTGGATCGTTCAAATGGCCGCCGGATAGAGTAATATAACAAAAGCTGTTACAACTTTCACCGGATGTCACAGAGCAAGTTGGAATTTTATCGAGTTGGAGTTGCAGATAGCAGCACTAGCATCGAAATGCCATTAGTAGCAATCGCACAGTATCAACCAAACATATTTTAAGCATAGGTTGCATATCGCTCATTCTTCTATCCACTTTCTTCTTCATTATTTTCCAACTTCATTGTCGATCAGCTGTGGCATTCAAACCCCCTGGGTCGCCGCGCCTTCTCTGGTTGCCGCACACGCGGGAGGTATAATTTTCGATGACTCCAACGTACAGATACGGTCATCGACACTTTGTGGCTTATTAGCATAGAATGGAAATAAGTAGTTTCCCATTACATCCCATGCGGGTATAGGGCGACGCTTTTCGCCATCAGTGACCCGTGCGCTTTCTAGTTTTACAAACACTGATTGCTACCTACCGGTTCTGAATGGTATTTTGAGAAGCTTTTTCGTGGTTAATTACTCAATAGTGTCACCATCACTAGGCGAGGTGACCGTCGTCGAAAGTAATGTAAGGTGGTCAGAGCAGGTTTCGAACCCACGAACCATTTCATCATTGACGGTTAATTGGCAAGGAACTGCGACTAAAGAAAACCCCACAAGGAAGAGTGGCCTCTACGTGAGCTGACCATGTACTCATAAGGATCGTGCAGAATGCCCATTGTGGCATGTACCGCCGTCCTGTGGGAACCACACATCGTTCACATCCATTTCATCCAATTTGGGATAAAAGAGAAGTATGGACCGTTGTAGAAGTATGGACCGATGATGGCGCCGGCCTACAGTCCACGCCAAACAGTGATGCATTGTCACTTGGTGGATATCGCGTGGATTGATATCGTCGCAAATACATCAACGTCGCTTGTTGACGTACCCGTTCATTAACAAAATTGGTGTCATTGCAAAATGTGCTCTACGCGCTCGTTGTTGCCTCAAGATAACACTCATGTTTTAACGTGGTGTTCGACGTTGTAACTTGCCATGGGTATTTTCTTTATTGTCTCAAATATAAACAGGCCGTCGGAGGTGCAATGGTGAATGTGGGCGGCTCTTGTACATGAGGACGTGGATTTGATTCGAGCTCAGACCATCTTACATTTCTTTCGACGACGGTCACCTCGCTTAGTGATGGCGACACTATCGAGTACTTAGCCATGAAGTCTAAAATACAGTTCGGAACCGGAGTAAAACTGTAGGTCCCAATCAGTGAGTGTAAAAATTAGAAAGCGCACATCTCACTGATTTTGAGAAGCTCTCCACAAGCCCTTCATGGAATGTTATGGGACACCATTTGTTTATAAGGGTTTTTCAACAGAGACGCTACAAAAGTAAATCGATAGGGACAGCGAACGACGCCATATTTTTTCCCCCCCTTTTGACATTTCTCTTCAGTAAGGTTTGCCATTTCATCATGGAAAGATATACGAGCCAACAACGAGTCGAAATTATTAAAATTTACTACCGAAATTTGGAGTCAGTGGCCTCAACTTTAAGAGGCCTCAACAATCAGCGATGAGGCTCATTTCTGGCTGAATGACTTCGTCAATAAGCGAAATATGCGTTATTGGTCAGACAGCAATCCACACGTAATCCATGAGTCATCATTGCATCCCGAAAAAATTACGGTTTGGTGCGGTTTATGGGCCGGCGGCGTCATTGGGCCGTACTTCTTCCGTGATGATCAAGACCGGCCCATTACTGTGAATGCGAATCGCTACCGTTCAATGATAACCGAATATTTTTGGCCCCAATTGGATAATATGGACTTGGAGGACATGTGGTTCCAACAGGACGGCGCCACAAGCCACACCGCGAATGCCACAATCAATTTATTGGAAAACAAGTTTGGTGAACGTGTTATCTCACGAAATGGCCTAGTCGATTGGCCGCCTCGGTCGTGCGATTTGACGCCGTTATATTATTTCCTGTGGGGCTACGTCAAGTCTATGGTCTATGCCAACAAGCCAGCGACGATTGATGAACTTCGTACGAATGTCGAACGTGAAATTGCAGCAGTATCGGCCGGTTTATGCTTGAAAACCGTCGAAAATTGGGTTCAGCGTCTGGACGTCTGCAAACGTGCCCGTGGTGGCCATGCAAAAGAAATCGAGTTCCATACATAATGTCATCGCACGTACTTTCACAGGAATAAAAAATTTCATTGGTATCTAAAACCGGTTTTATTTTATTTAAAAAACTTTTGTAGCGCTCTTATTGAAAACCCCGTTATAAACAGAGAAGTTAACGAAATATAAAACAACATAACCGCCATCAACGTTTATGAGGTTTCATTCGCATGTAATTATAAACATACATATGTACATGCACACATGCGTGCCCACCGTTGGAACGCTTCTACCGGCTTCGACATTTTTTCAAAGAATGCTTGAGCTATTTATCTCGGTCCAAAATACAAATGGATCACTAAAAACTTACTTTAATATTTTATTAAATATCACTCTCACATTACCGAGGCACAGAGAAATATGTATGTAAGTCATACTTTCGTACAGGAAACTAGTAAAAGATACAATAAATATCTTTTGCTTTTCATTCTCACAATTTGCTCTCTCATAAACACATCAAATTTCTAACTCTCTATTTAGTATCTCTGTAGTATGCTTTGTATTGGTATCACCTTCATTCTCTGTGGCTCTATGTAAACTCTGCTATACACTTGTTGCGACCTTAGTACTAAAACATAATTTGTACTAAATGCAACAAGCAGCAACCATCACACACACCAAATCATATACTCGTGAATTATTGTGAATTAACGACAAATACACATGTTGTGTGACGAGGTGTGTGGCGACAGGGGCCTACAAACCCAACGGCAGGCAACCCCATGCAATGGAGGAAAACCTGTATTGCACTATGTTGTCGTTGTAATTGTTGCTAGCGTTAAGCTGGGAGAGGAACCACTACCAAAACAAAAATTATACAAAAGATAAAATACAAAAAGTAAACGACTGAAGTAAACATGAACAATTATTGAGTGAATAGAAGAGTAAGTGAAAAAAAACTTCAGTCAAACGACAGATATCGTGGCGAGAGGTTGTTTTCCAAAGATTGTTACGGGAGTTTCAAAACGAGTTGGTTTGTGTTATGTTAGTATTAACCAGAATTTGAAGAATATGTTTGTAAAAACGTATGAATCATAAAAATGTAAAGAAATCCAAACAAATGTGGAAAAAATATTAAAAAAAATAAACAAGAAAAACTTTCAAATTAAAAATTTCACAAATTTTTGTGAGCCCTAATAAACCTGCACGGAAGTTTGTAAACAAGAAATTATAGAAACAAGTGAACCGTTTTTTTTTTTTTTAATTCTGGTGAATATAGGAGTAAAAAACGGCTAATTTTACTTATGTTTATATCTCGTCAACTCCTGGATTTGTGTATTGTTGGTGCTTTTTAATGAAATTTTTTTTGGATCACTGCTATAAGTCTCGCTCTCTCACTCTCCTCTCATTTGGAAGTGAATTGTCATAGTGAACAAAAAAAATCACTCTTTAGTTTTTATGCTATCGCTGTGGTTTCAACCCATTTAGCCATTGGACAAACCAAGATACGCTCACATACCTTTGCTGGCGTTTTATACCCGCACAGCCCCTCTTCTACGGATAACAGTCAAACCGGTTAATAAGCTGAACCTTTAGTCGACTTTTGTTATTGCCTGCTTGCTACTTCAAAACAAACCCAAATCGAATCAGACGCAAAAACCAAGAAAAAACCAACAACACAAACTGTATTCGAATTTTTAGAAAAAAAAAATAATAAAAAACAACTCAACGAAAACGAAATTTATTTTTTACAAATTCCATTAGCAAACACAAAAAACGAACAAACAAAATTGTTCATGCTATAACAGAAAACAACTGCATAAAGCTACTAATAAGCCACTTACTATATATCACCACTACTACCATTATCACGTCTACTACTAAATAAGCACTCGTGAGTGAAGTTAAGTTAAAACGAAAAAAAATAAGTACTAAAATGCACAGACAACCAACCCTTTTAGTATCGTTTTAAGTGAAAACCGTTTTGTTGTTCATAACATTTACGAATACTTGGCTATAAAATTGTGCGCGCTTTATTTTTTTTAATTTTGAAAAGATATACAGTTTTATTTGCCCTAAATACTGATTTAAAAAAAATCAGCAAGTGTTTATTTGTAAGGTGCAGTTTTCGATATTAATGGTTCCGTGAGTTTCTGTGGCAAATAAAAAAATAAGTGGATTTTCAGTTTCAACAGCCGCATATTGCAGTTTTTAGGAATAGTTCCAAATTGTAACAAGTGAAGGTACGTTTTTATATCAATTATTATATTATTTACTAACTTCCCTCTAATTAGGGACAAGGGGCCTAACTACTGCTTCCGTTTCATATCGTAATCTTAATTATGCAAGTGGTTTTAAAGGATACATTTGATGAGAACGTCTAAAAAAGTAATATTGATGAATTCCTATTCCTCTACTAATTTGATTCATACAACTATTTCTGCTAAAATGCATGAGTTCGGGAAACGCTCAGAAAATTATAAAAAAAATTGAAATTAAAGAAGAAATCAAGCAAGCGAAAAATAAGCCGTCGCACGGACCTATGTATGTGGCCCACAGGGTCCAAAAAACCGGTACATCCAGGGACACTTGGGTATTGGCAAGTGTGGGCACTTAAACGAAAGGTAATTCCTCTAGCGAATTCAGCGGTGACAATATTTTTTTTGTGCAACGTCTGTAAGCCGAGTTAAGCTGAAAAACTTGCGGCGGTTTTTTCATCAATTGAATCGGAAAGCGCTCTTTTCTCCTCACTTGAGTCCTAAAATAAAAATTTTTTTTAAAAAAGTCGCGCGATTTTTCTGATTTTGTCACACATCGGCTTAAGGTGCAGAGGGAATTTGAACCCCCCTGTCCGGCCGGGCGAGTAGGTGGAATATAAAGTTAACGATTTATGAAATTTATTTTATCAGGATTAGATCATAAATGACAGAGTTATGCGCTATTATACATTCAAGGTTTGTGGACCTATATTTCGGAAAATATGGACTTCCGCAATTTTTTTTTGCTCCAAATAGTATATACTATTTTCATGTTATTCTTGCCCTTTCTACAAAAAAACAAAAAATTGTATTTATTCAACATTTTTGAATTTTATATGCCGATAACTCGATAACTAGCGCAGTTATCAAAAAAATATATTATATAGTTTACTCTTATTTTGACCCTTTCTGTAAACAGCGCTTATAAATCGGTTTTTTTTCAACATGTCCACTATTTTGCGACCACTTTTTTGGACCCTATGGGAGAAATAGGCCCCGGCGATAAATTTTTTTTTGGTTTTCGTTTTCTCTAATTTAATTCTATTTATATGGTTTGTTTCCTTTATTTTCTGAGCGTTCCCCGGCCGCATGCAATTTTGCCAATGGGACCAATGGTGCTTACAGGCCAAACAAACCGGTCCACCTAGGACAGCTAGCAAATGTGGGTAGTCAAATGAGAACATTTTTACAAATTCAATTTGCGACGTCTGAGAGGCCAGATACACCCATTTAATCAACCAGCAATACATTAACGGCCTAATCGCATAAGACACATGCACTTCACTGAGCATTTTTGGCGGCACATAAAAAACAAACTAAGTAATTTCTGTTAGAGTTTAGTACATTTGTATGTATAAATGAACACAGAATATATATTTGAACAAAAATCAAATCTTAATTTAGTCAAGGGATGATGTCGAAAAATAAGGTGAATGTGAAAGTGACTTACACGATTAGGTCCTATGTGTGGGTACTTAAAGAGATCAAACTATTTCATTGCTAGTGTTTTTGTAGACATTACAGATAAATAGTATTTCTTAAATAAATGTCTGCGACGCGTGGATTTCAAAGTTTATTTTTGCACAAAAAACTGTTCCGAAGCAGTGAAGCCAGAATTGAATCTACTACAGAGGAGGGAATATCTAAAAGCACATAGAAAGCTTTATAACACAAAAATTAAAAACAATACCGAAGACGCCAATCCAGTGTTGGACACTTCCCAGAGAAAAGAAACTCTAAAGCAGTTCACTATATAAATCAAAAAAACTGTGCCCTATAGGAGGAAAAATTATAAATGTTCTAAATTTGCATTTACTTTTTGTCGACTTATGTAGATATTTGGCTTTCCATAAGCGACTTGTCATTCATGAGCATGAACATTTATTGCCGGTTTCCATCCCTTCTTGATACTACCACATAAGCATGTAATCGGAGTTCGCATCACTATCATGTTCATAAAATATTTCGTTAAAATATTTTTTTCAAATTCATCGGTCAGATAAAAAGTTATCGACCGAGGTCATGCTAACGAATGACAAGTCTGTGGTTCGCTATACGTTAGGTGTTGATGGCAGTCGATGAATGACAACATAAAAAATAACATGGTTTTCCATTACATCCCATGAAGGGATTCGCGACTTTCTCACGACCAGTGAACTGTGAGCTTTCTAGTTTTACACTCACTGATTGGGACCTACCACGGCTAAATACTCGATAGTGTCGCGAGGTGACCGTCGTCGAAAAAAGTTTAAGGTGGTCAGAGCAGGGATCGAACGCACGTCCTCCTGTACAAGAGCCGCGCACACTAACCAACGCACCACCGACGGCCACCGATGAACGACTCACCTAAACTTTTTAGTCCATTGTGATAAGACGGGCTAACGAGATTAAGCGTTAACTGGTACTATACAAATTAGTACAAATAAGCGCGAACAGGTCATAGTGGGCGCCGAGCTAGTAAGAGCGCAAAGCTGATTGAGTGCGAGAAAACAGTTCCAAAGCGTATTTCAACGCCGAAAATATTGTTTATGTTATGTTGTTATGGTTTCAACTTGTTTGGAAAACATAAAAAAAATTAGAAACAAAAAGCAAATCAACATCGGTTGCGTGTTTTTGTGAATCCAGTGCAATAACACATTTGCTATTTAGGTGTAACCAGATTCCCGCTGGACACCTCATTGGGTTGATGCGTGCTAATAGGGCGTTTACATGCACTCGATCTGGCAGATTGACTCGATAATCGACAAATCACACTTTTATCGTATGATTTGTCATACATTTTTTGTACCCAAGATCGAGTACATTTACCTCGATAATATTATTAACATGTCGCAACTCATTTCAAACGTTGTATTCGTACTTTCGGCATAAGACAGTGTGGACATGAAACGGAAATGGGAATGTAAAGGAAACATATCGTACTTCACTGAACATGTACATTAATGTCAACACATACAAAATGATTGATGTAAGAGGTATTGTTATAAGAACAGCTGATTTTACTCTCTTTCTTTATTTTCTAAATACTAAATAAAAATGCTAAATAAATTCCACATACAAATTTCGTAACTTAAATAAAAAGTTATTTTTACAAATAAAGAAATAGAAAAACCCTCCTGTCATCACCTGGTATAATTCCATAATGTCATCATGAAATACAAAACTGTCGAAACTAAATCAAGTAAAAATGCATGTAAATACCTTTTTGGCGTATAATGATAATCACGGCATTATCATGTTTCAACTTCAACATATTGTACAACTAAGGGAGATATTGCATTTTTTTTCTTATTTAGACGTCAGAAAATGTGTGAGAACTCGGTTCCTCGAATGCCCACAAGCCAAGGCATATTGAAATTTCAGAATTTGTTGCAAATGTAAGAAAGAAATTTCGCAAAATTATGTTAAAATTTGTACGAAGTTAAAAGTTATTCATTGCATTTTAAAAAACCGAGTTCCAATTTAAATTGCAATGTCGGCGTTTAAACGCTTTTAACAAAATCAGGATATAATAAATTGACTTAAGCCTAAATAACACAAAAACATTTTGTAAATATTACCCCACTGTTAAGCCAATACCCAATGCTTTGGATGTCACGTACGGATGACTACTTCAGTCTATGTGATGATAGGCCTATTTAATATTTATAAAATCACAAGTAGTATGTAAGAGGAACTGGAATATTAATTGTTCCTGTTGACGGAAGTTAAATTTAAAGCGTATAGCCTGAATGCCAATAGAATCATACCATTAAATCATAGGTATAGGCCAAGTTGTAATTACGGTCTTCTCGTTAGTTTTCATATTTAAATGTATACAATATGTAAAAGAGGAACGAGGCTCAGATGTCCCATAAAACATAAAAACGTTAATTTGAGTAAATTTTGCATGCTAATGCCGAAATGATTTTTCAAAACTCATTATAAAGGTCTGTTTTATACCAGTATTGTTTTACATTCATCAAAGAGTGACAGTTTCAGTATTAAAATTCTGCGATATTGCCATTTTAATATAAACAAGTTTTGATTTAGTATTTCCGTGAATTCAATTCACTTTCATTTTGAAACCTAAAAATGTGTTTATCTGGCACAAGAACGAACATCCATACATACATATGTATGTATGTGACTGCAAAAATTTCCCTTTTTAATAATTTAATTGTTGTTTCCAGCATGTCTAAGCTGAGCCATTAAAAAATATTAACCTCAACGAACAACAAATGCAAGTAATTTACCTAGATATGACAAATATGTGGTGGTATACCCTATCAGGCACGTAGTTCTCCGTTTTCTGCTGCCTCCAAACAATGGATGGTATTACAAGTAGAAGTCTGTCAATAGGAGTTATTTCCAATCGTCACATTCATCCATGAATATGTGCGTATTCATAACTATAGTTGGCATTTTTCAAGATTCTTTTAAAATTACACGAAATGTATTTAGCTGCTGTATGGATTTAGGCTGATATGAAGTTCATTCGTGGCGAAACCAAACTCACTTTTTCGTGGCGACATTAGCCAGCAACAGATTAAGATTAGAACTATATGTTCTGTGTTCTAAGTTTTTTTTTGTGTAATATATATTTCAATATTATTTTTGATAAAAATAATGAGAATTGACCACATTGATCCACCCTTACCCGCCCCTACCGACCGATAGGTTCTCGTCCCATAACGCGAGGACAGCGTACACATTATAGACCAGTATATAACGGGAGAGCAAGGATTACAAGTTCACACGTTGCAACCAACTACAGAAATTCTTCACCAATTGGTATTACACAAAAATAAATAAGTATAAAAGTACACCACGTGATATTAATATAACAAAGACTTCATAATATATAATAATTACGAACAAAACCAAAACCAAAGTTATAAATCCGACGAGATAGTAAGGAGAAAGTAAATTTACATACATATGTAAAGGAATATATAGCACTAATGCAATCGGTTCAAATGACAAATTATCCTAGACTTTTTAGTTTCCCAACTACCAGTGAAATCAATAAGCTGATATAGCTCATTAATTAAACGCTGAAACTCGATGTGAATGAGTTTATAGTACCTCGTGGGTCTCAATGGGACATTTATGAAAATCTTAGATAACAGAAATTCAGAACATATACATCCATCAATTATCTACAAAACTGTAATAGAGTTTATCATGGTACGTCTACTACTAAGAGTCGGCAATCTGATCATTGCTAGTCTACTGCTTTACGAAGGAAGATTATGGTTCGGGTTCCATTGAAGGTTTCTCAGACAAAAAATGAGAAACAGATCCATATTCGAGAATTTGGCGGACTAGTGAAGTAAAAAGATTTTTCGTAACATAGGGATCTGAAAATTCCCTTGCCCAATGTTTAATAAAGTTCAGAACGCCATAAGCCTTGTTTACCATCGTAATTATGTGGGAGTTGAAATTCAATTTTCTGTCCAGAAAACACCAAAATGAATCCACCGATTCAAGAATATTGCCACCTATAATGTATTTTGCCGAAAAGAATGACGACCTAGAGAACAGCATATGCTTGGTTGGTTGGCTGAAAAGGCTGCAAGACAGCACGCTGTCTAGCACACTTAGGCTACAGAATCCCATTGTGATACCTGCAGTTTCCTCTATAGCAACTATTGACTAGTCGTCTAGGCAATTTGCCCTTTCAATGAATTTGTCCATAAGACCTCCGGGAATATCCCGTAGGGCTACGGTGCTATCTAAATGTGTTCCGAATATCTTACTTCTCAGTCCTGCCAGAGCAGGGCAATCCAAGAGAACGTGTTTCCTAGTCCTCTTCCATGCAGCATCTACAGAGAGTGGAGTTTCTATGTCCCAATATTAGGGCGTGTTTTCCTACAAGACAATGTCCCGTAAGTGTTCCTATCATTGTTGATAACCTACCTCTCGGCAAGTTAAGTAGTTGCCTAGTCCTCTTCCTGTCCACCTGTGGCCAGAGGAACCTGGCTTGTTTGCAAGTTGAAGTAAGTCTCCACTTGTCCTTGAAGATATTATCGGCCCACTGCCTGATCTGCAAATGGCAGGTAGAGATTGGCACACTAACACCTTTTGCCGGAAGAACCTGTGCCGTAGTACCCTGTCTAGCTAACGCATCCGCTACGCAATTGCCTGGAATGTCGCTGTGTCCCGGTACCCAGATGAGCCTGATGTCGAAATACTCTGCCATCACCCTATGTGATGAGTGACATTCTTTCACCGTCAGGGACGTAGCAAACATGGCTTCCAGGGATTTTATGGCAGCCTGGCTGTCTGTGTAGATACATATTCTCCGGAGGGTTGTGACACTACTTTTCGCTAGTTCAGCAACCTCCAGTATGGCGGTAATTTCCGCCTGAAATACACTACCGTGATCAGGCAGCTTGAATGAGATATTTACATTTAGGTCCGGTGAATGGACCCCATAGCCTACTTGCTCGTCCAACTTTGATCCGTCCTTGGAAAATCTGATACTACTGGTGTCCCCTTCCAGTGAAATTTCCCAGGTATTCCTGTTCGAAATAGAAGTCCTTAGATTTGTCGCTGGTAGAAGGTATGGGATACAGTAGTCCGTTTTTATGGGAATAGAGTTGATCCGGTGTAGCAATTAAGCGTGTCCGGAATACACCGATATCATGACGCCACAATCTCTGATTCTCACCAGGGATGTAGCGGCTGCCGATTCGGCCATGATATCAGGAGTACAGATGTTCAGGATAGCACTAAATGCAGTACCTGACATCGTGCCCGCTTATTGCCCCACTAACGCTAATCAGAGCTTATCTTTGAATTTTCATCAAGGAATTCAGAATATATTCCGTCCTCCACCAAACTACGAAGCCATAGAGAAGTATTGGTCTGGCTATTGCCGTATAAATCCACATGGTGATCTTAGGAGACAGTCCCCAGCGCTTTCCTATCGCCCCTTGACAGAAGTAAAGAACAACAGACACCTTTTTCGGTTCACATTCGGTTTCCAAGTCAGTTTTCTGTCGAGAATTATTCCCAGATACTTGATCTTTTCCGTCCACTGCAATTGCACCCCATTAACTGACCGCAATATAAAAGCGGGTATTTTATATTTCCGAGAGAACAAGATAAACTCGGTTTTAAGTGGGTTAAGTGATAGTCCGTTGTTAGCGGTCCAGTTCGAAATCAGACTAAGTAGGCTGGTTGTACAAATGTTAAGTAACAGCATATGCTTATGCTTACATTTCACAAAATTAAGCTCCATCAAATTGGATTCGCACCACGTCTGGGAAGTAGACAAATCCCTCACATTAACAATTTAGAGTGCATTATGGAGGCGGGTGTGGCCGTCGGTGGTGCAATGGTTAGTGTGCGCGGCTCGTGTACATGAGAAAGTGGGTTCGATCCCTGCTCAGACCACCTTACATTTCTTTCGACGACGGTCAAATCACGTAGTGATGGCGACACTAATGAGTACTTAGCCATGAAAAAGCTTCTCAAAATACCGTTCGGAACCGGTGTCAAACTGTAGGTCCCATTCAGTGAGTGGAAAAACTAGAAAGCGCACATCTCACTGATTGTGAGAAGCTCTCCTCTATCCCTTCATGGGATGTTATGGGACGCCATTTTTTTATGGAGGCGGGTAAGTCGTTAATGAATAACAAGAATAGAACCGGGCAAAATGACTGCTCTGAGGCACCCCAGATGACACAAAAATAGATCTTGAGAATGATCGGCCAAATGATACCATCTGTTCTCGGTCCATTAAGTAAGAACTAATCCAATTCAGCATATTACAATTAAAACCCATTGTCCCGAGTTTATATAATAACAAATTGTTGTCGACTTTATCAAAGGCCTTACTAAAATCGGTAAAAATCGCATCAGTTTGATCTCCATTAATAAAGCCGTCAATAATTGAAGAGGGAAACTGAAGCAAATTAGTCACAGTGGAACGACCCTTACGAAAGCCATGTTGACATGGATCTAAAATAGAGGAAACATGATGAGAAATTACCTATGTGACTAACTTCTCAAAAAGTTTGGGAATGGCACTCAATTTTGTAATTCCCCTATAAATTGCAACATTTACTAAACTACCAGACTTGTGGAGAGGGATTCTATAAGAGCTCTTCCACTGTGCAGGAAAATTACCGAGCTTCAACGAAGCGTTAAATAAGAGAGTCAACGGTAAGCTGGTAGAATTTGAGCAGTATTTCAACATAGAGTCCGGGATATCATCAGGACCAGCTTTATTTGAGGTTTTCAATCAAGATCAAGTTATCTTGCATCCACGAAGAATTTACGAACAGGTGCATCAAACGGAATGGTAGAGCGGACAGTGTGCGGGTATGGTTTTGAAACATCATTGGCTCGGGTAGAATAAATAGATGCGGAAAAAATCGCCGAAACAATTAGCAATTGGCATTCATATTACAGCAGGTTTCTCTCCTATTAAAATTTATTTAACAGCTGATTATTGTATTGGAAAACAAAAGTTTGGTGAAACGAAATGTCCAAGCACAACAATTTGACTGCAATGTGTTCGGGGTTTCATCTTACTTCAGTATACGGATTAGTTTTTGGTAAAAATTTTTCGATTATGACCCCAGCGCCAAACTACACCAAACAGTGACACATTGCTGATGCATTTGTTGCTCAACAATCACTCGTGTATTTTCTGAATCCCAAATACGAGAATTTAGATGATTAACGACTTCATCAAGAAGAATATATGACTCCATAGCTGAATTTGATTTTGTTCGAAAACCATTCATGTTCTTTCATTTATGGCGATTTATTTTCTGAAAAAAATTCAAAATTTTTTCTGTCCTTTTCCCTAAGAGTGCCTTTTTGTGTTCGGTTTTGAAAAAGAGCAACCCTACTTCAAGGTTTTGCGTTCTTTTCTGAGAATGTTGCATGTGCACAAATTTTGCGTTTTCTGCAATCACAGCGAGTCACGGGGGAAAATGTTGCCGGATAAAATGGCTCACTTTTTCTCATTTGGTGTGGTTTTGTTGTCCTCGCTAAGCTAATTTTACAACCGCTTTCTGGAGGACTAAGGGATTTTAAGTGGCTTCAGTTAAAATCGCTTAATCGCTCAAACAGAGTGGTCGAAATATTAGTATTAAAAAATACCTATTATATTGGTACTTGGTTGAACAGTTTTATGATCGCTTAACATCGCTTACGTCTCCACATAATCTTCTCGAAAAATTTTGTTCAGCGAGGTAGATATAAAATGCTCAAAAACTAAAAGGAAGAATACACTATGAGAAAATGCAGAATTTCTACGTTCTTTTCAAACCCTAAAAAAGGTACAACTTTGAAGGGGTGAAGGCAACATATTTTAAATGTTAAATGTTTTAAATCTTAATACAAGGGCAACATTATTTTTTAGAAACGAAAATGCCATTAGATTTCCATTTTTATTAAACGTAAACTGTCAGCGATCACGCTGTCTTTTTTCTTCAACAACAACACTTTACCGCACACATGACACGAAATTTAAATCTTGCGTGAATTTTTGGGCACACTTTATGAAGATCTCGAAGATGTGATATGAGCGAGGAAATTATTTTGAGAGCTTTGTTTTGTAGCATTTTAAGTCTCTTGATATGAGCACCAGCCATCTAGTAAGATTGGTCCGATTAAGGTTTCGTATATTATATTCTTTTTTTTTTTTATCAATATTGAGATGTGATTCGGTCATTGACAGAGGTATGTGGGTGACACGAATTTGTCAAGTCTACACCTAAATACTTACCATGCGTTTACACGAGACAAGGCAATTGAGAATATGTATTACAGCTCGTTTCTCTATCTCGAACGGAAAGCTAAGCGAACGAAAATCAGTCACTTACATTCGATTCAAATTGGGTTCGAAATTTTCGTTCGCCTGACTCTATGTTTTTTTCCAACTGACAAAAAAAAAAAAGGTTTCCCGTTACATCTCATGAAGGGATTAGGGAAAGTTTCTCACAAACCAGTGAGCTGTGCGCGTTCTACTTTTTTACACTCACTGATTGGGATCTACAATTTTACACCGCTTCCGAACGGTAGTTTGAGAAGCTTTTTCATGGCTAAGTACTCGATTGTGTCGCCATCACTAAGCGAGGTGACCGCCGTCGTAGAAATTTAAGGTGGTCAGAGCAGGGATCGAACCCACGTTCTCATGCATTCCGTTCCATTGCACCACTGACAGCACATTTGAAATAGAGGAACCAAAATTTGTACTGAAAAGTTTTGAAAAATACCATGTTTTCATACGACTTGAAACGACATGATTGTGGAACCCAAATAAACTTTCTAACGCCTAGAACACGAACGAGAAAGCTTTCGTTCGAGATAAAGAAACAGGTTGTTAGTTGCCGAATTTACTGTCTTCAAAAAATCAGAGGCAGTGAGGAAAACAGTGAGAGAAGTATGAGTTTATTAGTAAAAACTTGTGAATGTAAAGTATTGATATTGTCTCCGTAAAACTGTCTCATGTAACCGCCACACTACGAAGCTAATTGGCCTTTTAGATAACAGATAACAAATAAATATGAACAGCGGGCCAAACTTAAAACTTAAATTCGAAGAAATTTATTCATATACGATTTTTTTTGTCCATATACGAGTACAAAACATGACCGAAATTATGATAGTCATGCTTTTCAAAACATGTGTGGAAAATGAGTGAATGATTTTCTGGTTTGGTTGAAATGTCGTATGTTTGATTTCTTGAATCAGGTAGTGCCTGAAAACTGTCCAAAAAGCGCAGACAAAGGAACAAAATGTGTGTTTTAATTACATACGTACACTAATCCACTCCAACGCCGGAAACATACATATAAAATCAATCACTGTACAAGACGAACGACAGCACACTATACAATGAAACCACTTACAGAAATTTGTAATTTCTCCATTTTATAAGCAAAAATGTGTACGATTATAATGCGGACATTCGACAATGCAATCAGCGATAATTATTAACTCTTAAATTTAATATCAAATGCACCAGTGGGCCATAGTTTTCGCTTGATTGAAAATATTTCAAAATTATTAAATATAGCAACCCCCCGGCAGACTTCGACCTGAAAAAAATACCCTATAGCCCTGAGTGATAACGGTGACGAATTTTTAACATAGGATGAGTAGTTTAGAATATTATCCCCTACATACAAACTAATAAACTCACAAACACTTCCTCTTTATACTATTGGTGTAGATTTACCAAAACACAATTGCCGTTAATTACCAAACATCTACACAAGACGTCTTGAATGGACATTCAAGATATTTGCATTTTTTTAAGACATGAACTGTGGCGAAGTCGTAGGTTGGCGCGCATCCGAGATTTCAAATTTTTCATTACTCGGGTGCATAGATCAGGCTGAATTTGAGCGATGGCACGGGTTATGTTGTACAGGGTGGCTGATGAATATTGCTACATTAAGAAGCTCAAATAACTTTTTTTTTCAGTGTATGGAATTCAGTTTCCTTTAATTCATGTTAAAGCTCATTCAATTTTATAAAATATAGCTAAATTAGTTTTAAAAATAATGGAATTTAAATGCTTCCCCTGCTCATTGACGCATGTGCGGAATCTTACCAAAAAGTTTTTCATTACTTCTTGGAGAGTTGAGTTCATTCAAATTTGTTGGTTTTGCTTCGTAGACTTCCTGTTTGCAATAACCCCACAAGAAAAAGTTTTGCTGAAACCACACCAGGTTTGAAAGAAATTCTCATTCGGCGTAATTCTGGATAGAAAAACTATCTCAACATGCTCAATTAACGGTCTCCAGTAACCATAACGGTGTGACCGTTTCCTTCGAAGAAGTAGGGACCGACAATGCAGCGTGACGAAACTGCACACCACACTGTGACACGAAGTGGATGCAATTCCGTCTCTTGGAGTATCTGTGGGTTGGAAGCACTCCATATTTGACAATTTTGTTTGTTTATGTTGCAGTTTAAATCGAAATGGGCGTCGTCAGACATGAAAAGGCAGTTCAACATGTTTCCGTCCTCTTCCACCATTTGAAGCATCTTCTGGCAAAATTCCAAGTGAATCGGGAAGTCTGCTGCGTTCAGTTTGTTGGCCATTTGAATTTTATATGGGAATAGGTCCAAATATTTGTGCATAATTGACTGCAATGCCTGTCTGCTTATTCCCATTTGAGCAGATAAGCTTATTATCGGAACTCTTGGATTGTTTTGTATGGCAGCAGCTATAGCAGCGATTGTTTCCTCCCTCGTCTGCTTATACCCATTTGAGCAGATAAGCCCCTTGTCGAAACTCTTGGATTGTTTTGTATGGCAGCAGCTATAGCAGCGATTGTTTCCTCCGTCCGAACTGAAGGGTTTCGATGGTAAGGTCTTCTGTTGACTGTCCCATGCTTGGCAGAATTGTTAATAAGTCTCATTATGGTCCATCTGCTCGGAGAATTGCCGCCATACGTGCGCCTATACTCTCTTTGGACTACGGACTCCAGTGCGTGATAGCGGCGGACAATCCAAATTCTTGTTTCAGTGTCCCAGTCATCCATATTTGTTAAATCTAACAATCAATCTGCAAAGTAAAAAAAAATTAACCAGATTCATTAAATAGAAAAAAAGTTATTAACTCTTTTTTTGGTAGCGGCTTTCATCAGCCATCCTGTATTTTGGGTCACCGGCCATTTGTGGCTTGTTGGCATATGCGACTCAAGCAAAAGTCTAACGTGGTAGTTTCACGATCCCGGTGGCCTGTGTGTGAGATAACCGTACCCTCAAATCGCTCGTGCAGAATGCCCATTGTGGCACGTACCGCCGTCCTGTTGTACCCACATATTGTTCACATCCAATTCGATTTTGGGGAAAATTAATTGGTTATAATATATCGGTAGCGTTCTCCGTTGGCGGTGTTAGCAATGCCATCATAGTTTTTGTAGAAATGCCGACCAGTGTTGCCACCGGCTCACAATCCACACCACACAGTGATGCATTTCATCTTGATGGACCTCATGCTGATATGTAATTTTGCTTGTTGACTTGCCCGTTTATCCAAAAATGGGCCTCGTTGCTGAAGATGCCTTTTTTTCCACACAAGAGAACACCCATTTTGATAATAAATTTCTATCAATTGCACGTATTGTTCGGTGCTGCAACTTGCCATGGTGATTTGTCTTGATTGTATAAATATTAAAAAAAGGGAAATAAATGAGAAAATCGAGATTTTGTTTTCTAAAGCGAAACGCAGAATTGTCACTTATGAACATGAACATCAGCTATCGTTGATGTTTGTTGGTTTACAGTATTCCTTGATACGAAATGAGAATGTAATCGACGTTCGAAGTATCATGTTCAAAAAATTTGTTGGTAAAATTTTTTCAAATTCATCAGCCTGATAAAAAGTTATCGACCAAGCTCATGCTTATGAATGACAAGCGTGTGGTTCGCTTAAAAAATAACGGGGTTTTCAACAGAGACGCTACAAAAGTCAATCGATTGGGACAGCAAACGACGCCATATTTTTTCCCGCTCTTTTGACATTTCTCTTCAGTAAGGTTTGCCATTTCATCATGGAAAGATATACGAGCCAACAACGATTCGAAATTATTAAAATTTACTACCGAAATTTGAAGTCAGTGGCCTCAACTTTAAGAGGCCAACTTTAAGAGGCCTCGACAATCAGCGATGAGGCTCATTTCTGGCTGAATGGCTTCGTCAATAAGCAAAATATGCGTTATTGGTCAGACAACAATCCACACGTAATCCATGAGTCATCATTGCATCCCGAAAAAATTACGGTTTGGTGCAGTTTATGGGCCGGCGGCGTCATTGGGCCGTACATCTTCCGTGATGATCAAGACCGGCACATTACTGTGAATGCGAATCGCTACCGTTCAATGATAACCGAATATTTTTGGTCCCAATTGGATAATAGGGACTTGGGCGACATGTGGTTCCAACAGGAAGCGACAAGCAGCAACAGGAAGCAACAAGCCAGCGACGATTGATGAACTTCGTACGAATATCGAACATGAAATTGCAGCAGTATCGGTCGATTTATGCTTGAAAACCGTCGAAAATTGGGTTCAGCGTCTGGACTTCTGCAAGCGTGCCCGTGGTGGCCATGCAAAAGAAATCGAGTTCCATACATAATGGCATCTAACGTACTTTCACAGGAATAAAGAATTTCATTGGTATCTAAAACCGGTTTTGTTTTATTTAAAAAATACTTTTGTAGCGCTCTTATTGAAAAACCCTTTACAACAGAGAAATATTTGCATTACGAAGCCGGTGACGAAGTAAATTTCAAAGTTAAAGCGCGCCACAGACTTGTCCATCATGAGCATGCTCGTACTTTATCGATAACTTTTTCTCTGGCTCATAAAATGGAACCAAGATTACCAAAATGTTTTCCAAACAAGTTAGTGTTGTGAACAATAAGGATTGCGCTCTTGTTTCGCTTCGGGAGTGGCGTAAGAGTGACCGATAACCGAAGATCATGCTCATGATGGACAAATGTGTGGTTCGCATAAACTTGCAACATCGCAATAACCAAGCTTGATACCGATTTTGTTTAATTAAAATGTTCAGCATATTTTTAAGGTATTCTATATAAGAATCCCGTAGCCTCGGATGTCATACTCTTGTCAAACCAGCTAACTCGACTTGGTATGCCGTAGTTTACTAGTTTTCCTTACATTGTTGGATATTTGTGTAAGACAAATAAACTCTTAGTAGGTCATATATGTACTTATACATAGTATACACATACGTAAGTAGTTACTTTGTTATTATAACAATTCAATATTTATATTTCATTGATATCAGACAGTTGTTTTATTCTATAAATAATTACAAAATAGTATCTATGAATGGTGGGGGGTAACTATAAAATTGTTTATTAGCCTATCGATACACCTATCGACTTACACTGTACATACATAATTCTGCCATAAACGCAATAGTTCACAGGTGTATATTGAATTGTGTATTGAATATTAACAAACATATTTATGTGCATACTTGTATATACATACATATGTATAATAGTAATAACAATTTACTAGAACAAGGTCATCAATGTTAAATGAACAGAAACAAAAAAAAAATATTAAGAAAAAAAACATTGACGGCAATACAAGTACATAATACCTAGTAATAGAAAAAAGATTAAAATTATTGTAAAATACATTTACTCTTGAACAGAAAAAAACAACAATTATACACATAACGTTAAATTGCAGAGCGAAACATGCTAACTAGCTAATGCGTTCAATGATTTATTTTTTGTAATAGATGATCAAAAAATATTCGTAATAACAACTATTATTGTTTACAAGTAGCATCTTTAGGCTTTGTGGTGTGTGTGAAAGAGCGCCATCTACATTTACTGCATAATCTTAACTATGGTGCCAATAATATACATACGTACACATTTGCATAACTGTTGTTGTTTACCAAATAACATGGCTGGGACATGCAAACATACATATGTAAGATACTCTCATCAGGAAGAAGAACATCAAGATAAGTGTGTTTGCTTCGTGCTACTCTCTTCGCTAAAGCACCTGTTTTACACATGCACAGATACAGTTTCATGACTTCTTTTTCTTAGTGCAACAATAACATTTACATATTTTCCTGTTTGTTGTTGATCCGAAATGGTTGATATTCAGTCATTGGATAAGTATTATTGCGTTACTGCAAACAATTACAAAAAAATCCATTTGTAATAAATACTATATTTAATAAGAAGAAAACTAGTATTTTTTGTTCATATGCTGGTCCTGGTTCTGGACATATGTAGATGATCTGTTTTTTTTATATTATTTTTTAGCCTGCGGTAAAGTCAACAACTAACAGAGGCGTGAGTGGCTCTGTAGTATGTGATGCTAGTGACAACTACCTTAACCTTCTGTCTAAAGCTATGTTCAGGTATACCGAGATTTTGAAATGTTTGTGATTTCATTACGAAAAACACCTGATTCCTGTACGGCAAAACATACATATATACGAGGGCGTATCAATAAGTCCGTGACTTTTCGAACTTCCCTCGTAGTTATATGAAATGCAACACTGCTCCCATCAAGTACCACCTGTTAATAGACTACTGTCAAATTTTGAGCAAGTTCCATCATTCACTTTGCGTTTAACAGCCGTTCAAAACATACAACCTCGTTCATATTTTTAAAAATGGAAAAAAGATATTCACTTTTGCTCATTAAACATTATTTTTTGTGAAAAAAAAACCGTTAATCAAACCAAGGAAAAGCTTGATAAATACTATGGGGACTCTGCACCATCAATTTCAATGGTAAAAAAAGTGGTTTACTGACTTTCCTTGTGGTCGCACAAGTACAAATGACGCTGAACATTCTGGACGGCCAATTGAGGTCAAGACACCCGAAAATTTTGAAAAAATCCACGATATGGTATTGACCGATCCAAGAGTAAAAGTGCGTGAGATTGTTGATGCCATAGGCATTTCATATGGCATTGTGGTTTCGATTTTTAATGATCAGTTGGGTTTAAGAAAGCTGTCTGCAAGATGGGTGCCGCGTGTGCTCTCAATTGACCATAAACGTAATCGTGTGACAACTTCAAACGATTGTTTGGAGTTGTTTAATTGGGCTACGAATTGGTACCCCATTCACCTTATTGTCCGGATTTAGGCCCCAGCGACTATTTTCTATTTACAGGGTTGTTACGCCAAAGTTATTTCGCACGAAAACAATTGAAGCCCCTGGTGGAAGAACGTGTTATCTAATTTTTTTTTCAAAAACAATATTTTCCACCGAGTAATACTTTAAGAGTGTGCACTAGTTGATTTTTGTACTAACGAGCTCCGAGACCTACGAGGAAAACATATAGAGAATGAGAGCAATCTTTAATTTTAACAATTTTCGTGTTAATTGGGATCTACACTAATAACTTTACTATAACACTTCATTACATTTTGATTTTTTCACTGTATATCCCTTTTTTTAATCGATTAAGTTGGCAAAATTTACTCCCAGTTGATGTGTTTTGTATTTCTGGCTTGACACTCGGAGGCAGAGGTTTGAAAATCACACCCCGCAACCCAGTCCCTATCAACGAGTCTTCTTTGATAGCACATTCTCTATTTGTTCTCCAAGTACTAACTGGATCAGCTGTCTCATCGGTACCCCTTGATATTTTCCTTCTTTTAATAAATGTGTTTTTTTTTTACCCCGCTTAAGTTAAATAAAGCTGAATTTGTATGGGACAGCTAAGCGATATTAAGTGGCATTTCAATTTCCCACTTAAATTCCGACATGTTGCCACATGTTAAATTTCAAGAAATGGCAACAAAAATTTATCTTAAACTGCAGTTACACCAAGCAAGATTATCGCTTTTTCGGGATTATAAATGTCATACTCCATAAGAAAAAAACGTCGAAAATCCAGAAAATGAGTTAATCTCGTTTGGTGTAAATGTCGTATTAGATAAATTTTGTTATAATTTCTTGCGAATGAACATTTTATCAAGGAAATACTCCAAAGTACAAATTTGCAAAATGGCTTACATATTTTAAGTTCATTAAAATTATTTTAGTTAATGGAAGACTACGTATACTTTTATATCTCTAAATTTGAAGGATAAATTTTTATTTCCGATTGAAACCAATATTGGAACTAAATTGTTCACAACAACGCGCGATAGTTGTTATACTGCGTTTATGCTGCAACCGAAATCTCGATTGTCTAGATTTCATTCACAGGAACAGCTGATTTGTGTATGGAAAATCAGATGTTTAGGCCACGAAATCTAGAAATCTCTAGATTTCTAGTGCAGTATAAACATGTTTTTATACACATTGATTATGGTAGAATTATCTATCAGGTATAGTCGTCTAATCAGGTGATGACATCATTTGTATTTTGTTTTTATACTTTTTTGTATTCTTGTGTTGTTGGTATATATTTGTGTAGAGTTTGGTAACTGTAGCAAATGAATGAAAATAAAACGTCTGTTGTTTCTGCATACAACTACAACAATATCTGCTGCAACCATGTATTTGTTGGCACTGGCTACAAACGTGTTGCCCTATCGCATTTTTATAACCCATTACAGCAAATGTTACCACATTTCGCCTTATTAAGTGTGCATCGTTTTATTTGGAAAGTCGTAAGTGGCGATAGGTTAATGGAATAAAAAAAATAGCCTTAATGTCTCCATGGTATCTGATTTAAAAAATATTAAAATTTTTTTCAAATTTAATTTTAATAATTTAAATATAAGATGTTGACTTTTTCATATCTAAAACAAAATCAGGTACCATGGAAACATTAAAAAAGGAAAATATTGTTTTTGAAAAAAAGTAAGTTAACACCTTTTTCCACCAGGGGTTTTAATTGTTTAATAATTGTTTGTGACCGGAATTTTGACATTTGGATAATTTTAACAACTAAAAGTAACACCTCATGTGTTACAAATAAAATGGAGTGGGAAGAGGAATTACCAATGAAATATTTGCAAGGCAAATAAAATATAGGTGGTAACTCTCTGCAAAACAATTTACCGTTTAGAGATAAATGACAAAATTTCTTACGAAACATTTCGCAAGAACTGAATAAAACCGAAGCTCTTAGGCCCAACTTTTGACTGGTTATTTAAATTGGTAAACAGTTGATTTTGATTTATTTTTGATCCGACTTTAAATACGAAAAGAGTTTTTCAGTGCTTTGTCAAATAATCTTACTACCATATGGCAACAGTGGCAAATGCTACGAAAAATAACCGATATTCATACATTTATCAAAAAGCAACTATTGTATACAGAAGAAAATTTACTCATGGAGTGGAATGCCAACAAAGAAAACGAGTGAAGCGTATCGTTTCTCTGCTCGCTCTCTTCGTTGAATATTTCAATACACGGACAGTTTTCTGATGATGTTATTCTATCTAACTGTAGAAATTCCAACCATATTTAAATAAAATTACATAAAGTATGTAAAATGCATGAAATAATCAAGTTATGAAGCGGGAAAGAAATTCGTTTGAGTGAATCGCGTCGACTTTTTTGGTTCTCTTCTACTAGTGTTGCCAAATTCCAGGGTTTTTTTCTTCTCTACCTGTACATCCTTTTTGCATTTATCGGCTAATCGTTAAACAAAAACGATGTACAAGTAGACAGTCAAAATTTCTCTTCACTCAAATGCCACTCTCTCTTTTACTCTCTTCATTGAATATTTCAATACACGAGCAACTTTTTGATAGTGTTATTGTACATATATAACTATACAAATTCCAACCATGTTGAAGTAAAATTACATAAACTATGGAAAAAGTACGAAATAAGCAAGATATGACGCGAGAGAGATATGCGTTTGAGTGAACTCCTAGCACTTTTTGGTTCTCTTTTACCAGGGTTGCCAAGTTGCCCACATCTTCTGGTCGTCTAGCGTTAAAATGTATCAAACTGACGCCATTTGCAAAACAAAAGCAAAGTGATAAAATACAAAATATTTAATGAAATTGGAGAATGTTTGAGCAGAAATAAAGTTCTAACTGCACTACGAGTTAACTGATACGTTTTTATTCTTAACTAGGATGGTGATTATAATTGTTCACATTAACAATTACAGAAGCTTTGTGTTTGTTCTTCTTGTTGTTTTCTGTCAAAATCATATGGTCACTTGATCATAACTTAAATGCCCAACTTTGTCTGTTTAAACAGCAATTAACTATTAACCTAAAAAGTGAATTGAGAGTTTAAATTATGTGTGTTCGTTGATCAAAGATGATTTACCACTCAAAAATTAGGCCTAAGATAACTTTTTGTTGACATTTCTTGAAATTGAACATGTGGCAGCAACATTGTTATTGCTCAAGTCGGAATTTAAGACGAACCACAGACTTGTCATTCATGAGCATGAGCTTGATCTATAACTTATTATCTGGCTGATGAATTTGAAAAAATATTATTTAAAAATTTTGTAAACTTGATAGTGATAGTATCAAGAAGGGCGGTAAACCGACAATACACATCACCTATAGCTGATGTTCATGCTCATGATTGACAAGTCTGTGGTTCGCTTAAGTGGGCAATTGAACTGGCGTTTGTTAGGTATTGAAATTTCGATAGGTACTCGGTATTTTGGGATGTTTTAATTAATTTTTTGAGCTTATTTTTAAATTTTCTATTATTTCTATTCATATTGAATTTTTATAAATAATAAAGTTATCGATTTTTAAAAGTTCAATTAATATATCGATAACTAATCACGTAGTCGAAGAATGTTATTTACAGTTTTGCGACTAATTTTAAAGTGTTCTGATAAAAAAAACATTTTCGAATCCCTAAATACATATGACTTTACTTTAAATTTGTACTACATTTTAACCAAAACACACGTAATTATTTTCATCATGCCCGTGAACCCCTCTTCCACTCACTTTTTAATCATAATCCTGCCAAGTACAAAAAAAAATTGAATTGTAATTCTGCTACTTGTTTACTAGTAATTTTATTTTTAAATCGAAATATTTTTCGGCACTTTAACATTAAAAGCAGCCAAACTCAACTCGTACATTTAAAAACGATTTAAAAAAAAAAAAACATTTCTGATACGAGAGGTGTTTGTAACAATGATCAGCTTTTAAACAAAACGTCTATTCCAGATTTTTTGTTTGTGTTTTAGAAATCTTTAGCGCTGGCTAAATGACTTTAAACCACCGTCATAGTCATGTGAATTCGCGTGTTTATTTTGTTTTCTTTGCTGTAATCACCACAACACTTGCCAACTGGCTACGTTGGATCATTTACTGATAATCCTCCCTCCGAGAAGCACCGACTCGGTGATACTTGCATCATACTCAACACCGCGCGTACACAGCACTCGATGGAACACATGTATTTAACGCAATATGACGAGTACGAGTATTGTATGTGTAACATACAGCAGTCATATGTACTAAGTCGATTGTGGCAGCAGCATTTCAAACTGAGTTGAGGCATTGCAAATATCGTTTTCGTCCGTTGTACGACGTATTGACGTTTTCTTGGCTCTCAATCTGGTCTTTGGCCGATCTTGCTTCAGGTAAAACATGTATGGAAAATTATTCACCGACTAAGCTGGAAAAGTGGAACTCCGCGGCATAAAGGGGGAAATTTCGCATAAACTCAGTTTATATAATGTTTAGTTGCGAAGTTGCCAATGCAAATGGACGAATTTCTGAAATGTTATTTTTCCCTCCTGGGGTGTCAGTCTGTTATCAAACTTTACTAAATGATGACGGGGTACAAAATCACCGCAACCACGGCTTTCAAGATAATCTTCACTAAAGCTGAGAGGGGAGAGTGAAAAGGGAGATTTTATTTAATATGACCATGTGCCAGAGAACTGCAATGAGGCATATTCTGGAACTTTAAAAATATTCGAATCATTGAAAATTAACATGAAGTTTAAAATCACTGTAAATGTAAACCAAATCAGAAACTAAATTCTTCATAAATGTTGGTATAATGCGTGTAAGTCAGAGAACTGCAATCAGTCGTATTTGTGCATTTGAATCATGGAGTCAATTCAGTGAAATCAAGATAAAGTGTCATGTCATTATGTTATGAGCAGAAAGCGTTCCAAAGAGCCAATATGAACGTATGACAGGTAACTGCAATGAATCATTTGTTACATTGCTTGAAATAGAAGGACGAACATATTCTGTTATATAACAGGCATTTCCGAAAAATATTTATACGTTAATACTTATGAATATATACTTATACATATCGCTCATTTGCCGGAATGTTGTATTAACTCAAAATTCTTCATTTTTGGACTAAGTACTATAAAATATTCTCCTGACCGAGTTCTTTCAGATGGATTAATTCCTATATCTAAATCTGTGTTAAATTCGTTAGGAGAGCATTTGGAAGTTAGCATTTTGTGTACATTCATATACAAAATAAAACTTTCAAAGTCGATTTATTCGAAACTATGTTTTTTGAGTTAATACAACATTCCGGCAAATAAGCGATATCCATAAGCTGGATAACTGCAAAGAAGCCAGGCATGATATGAATCATTAAACACTTTCTAATGCAAAAAAGAATCAATAAAATTTGAAGTGTTTTATACGGCATTTACACCGATCAAGATTAGCGCCTTTCGTAGGATAACTCCGTTAACCTTTAGATATTTTGTTTGGATGTATGCGAAGAAACGATGAGAGGCTGATCGGTCTGAAATGCTTTACGCTCTCATGACTCCGTCTCCCCGCCTTGGGAATGAAGACCACTCTTACCTGGCTCCAACTCTTTGGTAAGAAGTTAAGAGTCAGGCAGGGTCGGAATATAATACAGAGCCACGGCCTAATTATGACCTCCGCGCATTGCAGCATCTTTGGTATAATACCATCTGGGCCCGGAGATTTATTTGGTGAGAAGCTATTGATGGCCCAGGATATTCTGTCCGGACTGATTATATCCTCTATACCATAAGTATCCGAGTATTGGGTTGATAATGTAGGCACCTCCATGGATGTGTTCTCGCAGCCCGGGAAGTGAGTTTTCAGGAGTATCTCTAGCGATTCAGCTGAGCTATTTGACCATGTCCCGTCATCCCTCCTCACATAGTTGGGATTTGAGTGCCCCGTGCCCATTATTTTGCTCAGTCTTGCTGTGTCCTTTGTGCTCTCCAGCGATCCACAGAACTTTGACCAAGATCGTATTTTCGCAGTGGCTATTGTTTTCTTATACTCATTAAGTTTATCCTTGTACGGCTGCTAAGATCCACTTGCATTGAAAGCTTTGCGAGATTCTCTTCTTAGTGTTGTGAGCTCATCTGCCCACCAAGGCGGGTAAGTTTTCTTTTGATCGTGACTTGCGGTAAACATGGATTTCTCCAACTTGAATACAGCTTTTTCCACGTGTGTAGGGGTGTTAATGAGCTGCGCTGACTTTGGAAGCTTACTTTTCAGAACCCTGTTGAACGTATCCCAATCAGTTCTCTTGGGATTCCGATAGCATCTAATCGAAGTTGTTTTCGCAGAAATGTTGAACAATAACCAGTTGTGGTCTGAAAAGGATTTCCTTCCTGATACTGTCCAGTTTTCTATCTCTACTATTTTATTATCTGATATCAGAGTAAGGTCAATGACGTCTGACCACCCAACCAAGTTATCGGAACTCAGAACTTCTCTACTTGTACAACGATTTTGACCAAAAATGTGTGAAGCAACGAAATTAGTAAGTTTGAAATGAGGAAGAATTCATGTACGAGAGGAAAAATAGATCTGTTTTGCAAGGCGGAGTCACGAAAAAGATGTAATTAAATTTCATCATTCAATTCGGAAACTAAATTTATTATAAATTTTTCCATTTTTGAGTTAAGAATTGTAAACAAAATGCGCAACAAACAAGCATTTGCATCAATGCTGCTATATATCAAATGCGGAGCAGTCTGACTTTTCCGAATAGGTCCAAATTTTTGTCAAATTACCAAAACCAAATTACCTTGGTTGGCATGGATCTTAGCGTCCTTTAATACCCAGACAGCAAGTGTGTTAAATGTTTTCCAGCGTTTCAATGTAGCAGTTATTCTTCATTTTCGTCCTCTAGACTACAGATGCATATGTATGTCAAACTAGGCCTTATCAAACGCATGAAAAGTCAGTGTCATATGGTTGGGGCCCATTATGAGCCTAAATATCAACATCTTTGAGCATTTTCCACTCTGCTCTCTACGTGCTATTACATTGCCAGACGGATTTTTCGAAGTTTGTGTGACTTCTCATCAGCGGCTTAACATTCTATACTATTGCCTGGTTTTATTATTGTTCTTTATCTTGATTCTCAATTTTGTTTTGTACCTTAATACTTCACTACGAATGCAGTATGTACAATAGTTAGCGCTTTAGAGTACTAAGTATTTAGAGTACTCTGAGTACAATAATTTGTTGATAATTTATAAACTTAGGAACTGTTATTAAAAGTGTTCGTGTGGAGTCATTTAGGAGTCCGCACAGAGTCCTTGTGGATTATCCAAATGAGCGAGTAGGAACTCCGAAAACACTCATGTAAGGAGTCCCTAGGCGGCACTCTTTTCATACACGGAATTTTCCGTATATGAAATGCTGCGGATATATGCTCCCTTGGAACACTTTTCGGAGCCTCCCTTGGAGCGTTAGCGCACCGTCTGGGGAGTCCTAACAGAGCACCTAGCGGACTCCGTTGGTTGGCTGGGTTAGTTGGTACATACATATGTAGGTGTATATTAGAGCCCTGCAACGACACACATTTTCGCATAAACGAAAACATTCGTATGCAATATACACACACTACTTCACTTCAGTTGTGTGTGCGAAGAGAGGTACACCCCCGTACCGACGCTTTGCAGTAAGAATAGATACGAGAAGATAACAACGAAAGTACACTGACGTATTCGTATTCGTAAGCGCCGGGTAATGAAGCGGGTAACATGAAGCGAATATACGAGTAATATTCGGTTATTATCGAGGTGAATATGGGGAAACGTCATATTTAGAAATTGGTGTGTTGAGATAGATCATAAGTAAAATAATTAAAATTAAATACTTTTTGTAGATTTTTATTATTTTGTATGGTTCTGAAAATATGTTGTTCAGTTTTATATTTGTTTAAAATTCGTTTTTTACATACATGTATTAATAATCTTATGATTTAATTTATACCGAATACCGAGAACCAGGTATGTCAATCGGACCGAGTACGATGATCTGACCGTACCGGTATGCTGTGCTTCTCTTTGTTATTCGTTTTGTTGTTTACATTTCTTCGTTCGCAAGGTGCCGGTACATCATGTACAGCAGTAAAATCACAAACAGAAAATCTTCATGCATGGCTCTAGTATATATGTAGTATATTGACTGCTTCGACTTGTAGTTAGTTTATACCTGTTTGTGCATTAATACTTTAAAAGGGCTTAAAATGGGTAACAGGGCGACCTCCTATCCCTACCACACTTAGCCGTCTAGAATGCATGATAGGTGGTACACGATTAGTACTCAAATTTATTTGTACTTACGCAATGTGTGGCCGTCGGTGGTGCAATGGTTAGTGTGCGCGGCTCTTGTACATGAGATCCTGGGTTCGAACCCGGCTCTGACCACCTTCAAATTTTCTTTCGGCGGCGGTCACCTCGCATAGTGACGGCGACACTATCGAGTATCTGGCCATGAAAAAGCTTCTCAAATTACCGTTCGGAATCGGTGTAAAACTGTAGGTCCCAATCAGTGAGTGAAAACTGGAAAGGGCACAGCTCAGTGATTGTGAGAAGTTCTCCCCAGACCCTTCATGGGATGTAATGGGAAACCATTTATTTATTTTAATGTGCCATATGAATCCGTTACGAATTCGAGACGGATCCGTTTCTGTGGACATTTTGTCCGAAACGGACATCCGTTACGAACTTATAACGAATTCGTTTTCGTTTGAAACTTCTCTCGAAACCGCGAATCGTTTTTTGTACTTTTTCGGATCCGTCTCGAACTCGTAACGAACTTTATATTCGAATCCGTTTCGGATTCATTTTTTTTGTGGAAATAAAATGAATTCGTGATGGATCCGACAAATCTCAATTTCACTGATTCACTTTTTTATGTTTTTGCGGACTCGTAACGGATTTGGAACGGATCCGCCAAATCACAATTTCACTGATTCGCTTTTTATTGTTTTTACGGGCTTGTAACGATTTCGAAACGGATTCGCCAAATCACAATTTCACTGATTCGTTTTTTATTGTTTTTACGGACTCGTAACGGGTTCGAAACGAATTGGAGAACTCACATTTCGCTTTTTTATGATTTGACGGACTCGTAACGAGTTCGAAACGGATCCGCATCCGTTTATTTGAACATTGGGTACTGCGTACAAATACATTCGAGTACAAATGATGGTATGATGCTACGATTGTAAATATGATTGTATACTTGTTACGATAACATATAGTAATATAGAACGGTTTCCATCAGCTGTTTTACGTTCTCTAGCGGTAACCGAGATAGTTGGAGATTGAATGGATTTCGAGTTCGTGTTAGAGGTTGGACATCAAACGAAAAAAAATAAAAGTGAATGCGTGTTTACGTTCGTATCAAACATAATTTGGCTACCATTAGTATCAATTAAACACAATTTAACCTTAGTTTACCTCCAGTTGCTTATCGATCATTATCCCATCCACTCTGCCCTCTATCAAATCTCTAACTAACCCCTGATGATACAAACTCATTGCACTTGCCTAATACCAGTTTACAAACTCATTGCAGTTCTCTGGTGCCGTATTGCAAACTTAAACTGCTTCTCTAATACTTACATATATTTCTGCACATGACTATCGTTATGATTATCTTTATCATCATCATCTTTCACCTTCTTCTCAATGGTGTGGTGGGAACGAATGTTCACTGTTTTGTTTGTGGCCACTACTTCCAGTACTTCTTCATTTTAGTAATTGCAATTCAATTTTTAAAAATGGATACTTATCGAAACGTATTTTTTTGTAATTTTTATTTTGAATTTCTGCGAATAAAATTACATCTGCGCGCAAAAATTGTGTTAAAAGTAATGTTGCATGCAACATGCGCGCTGTGGTGTGTTGCGTGTTTACTTAATAACTGGCTGCAAAAGAGCTTCTGATTTGTCTAATGATGGTGTTGTTTTTTTTTTCCATGGATACTCATCTGACCATTAGGAAAAAGATTAAGAAAGATAGAAAAAAAAATTGGTGTTGATTACTTTCAGAAATTTCAAAAATTCCAATAAGATTTGAAATAGTGTTGCAATTTCTAATAGTGACGCTGTAAATTGTCGGTATTTCAGACTACTCGCAACTACTCAATACTCTTGAACTGTATACTCACTACTACTCGTTGCTTTGTCAAACCTGTGAAGAAGTAGAAGGAGGATATTTTAATGAGATTACATATAAAAAAGTAACTCTTCTAAAATGAACAAAGAATGTCTAATAGGATCAACACCTTTAGTACACAGTCTTCTATTGTTTGTACCAAATTCTAACAAGATAACACAGTTCAAATAGTATCAACAAGTATACACGTTTTGCAATCGAATACTCGAAAAAATATCAAGTAGTGTTGAGTATTCAGTTCAAAAGCTGCCATATTTTACACCACTATTATTACTTTTGTCCTTATTGAAGCGAATCTGTTTTTATTTAAGTATTCATATCATTATAATCTTAAAACCCAAATTGTTTTTAAAAATAAATTATCCATAAAAATTAATCATACAGACCTTTAGATAAAACAGCTATAATTGTTATGATTCAATACATACCCCTTTTTTACGTTGATTTCGATCGATATTTTAAGCAAAATCTTTTCGTTTTCGTATTGTTGTTTTTTGTTTTTATTTTTGATAATTGTACTGTTCACATCAATAACAATCATTTTGGGAGGTTTTTTCGATAAACGATTTTGAAGGACTTTTGCGAAATGCAAAATTACCGGTTATCTTTGCCAAGTTTTATGAACAAGTACTTGGCAAACATAACCAGTGATTGAAGGAAGGCAACCACGACTCGACAAAAAAAATGAACACAAATTTTTGTAAAATTTTAGCATTTTGTTGTGAAATTGAATCGAATTTGTATTATTATGTATTAAACTATAATTTTCATTAATTTGCTTAAGTTATCTGAATTGTTGCAAATGTATCAATGCCTTTCCGGTTTCCGGTTGCATGTTAAGAGAATTATATTTTTCAAAAAATAATTTTAAATATCTCTTTACAACATCTCATTTTATTTGAAAAATATAAAACAGATAGTTATCGACTGCTATAAATTGTTTAGGTTAAGGGGCCCTTAGACCTGTGGATAAGTTGCAGCGACTTCAAGTTGACATCAAATTATCCATGGTGTAAGGTGAAGTTGGTGGTTGGTACAAACTAGTTGATGTAAAATCAAAGCGATTTTGATTTTTTGAAGTTGATATCAACTTATCCAGCAGTGTAAGGGGAAGTAGTTGCACGTTCATTGAGACAACATTGTCGGCAAAATGTAAATAAATGAACCAATCAATAAATAAATTAAACAGTATTGGAAAAATATATATTAAATAAATGTGATTTGTAGTGTTATTTATAAA
This sequence comes from Phaonia tiefii, assembly GCA_963931995.1. Lineage (NCBI taxonomy): Eukaryota > Metazoa > Arthropoda > Insecta > Diptera > Muscidae > Phaonia > Phaonia tiefii. The sequence goes on from OZ008367.1 coordinate 296,853,234, forward strand.
TATTGAAAGAGAATAAAAATAGCGTTTTTTATATTGATGATATTGTCGCAGTGCGCTCACCTCCTTTCATTTCGACATCTGGCACGAAAATGAAGTTGCCTCAACTAGTTTGAGAGTATAAGGGCAATTCGAAGTTAATGCCTAGTTATCGAAGTTGATGTGAACTTGAAGTCGAGCAACTCGTCCACAGGTCTAAGGACCCCTTTATGGATTACACAACAACGCGAGGATAACAACTGGCTTACATTAAGGTTGTTTTTTTATTTCATTAAGCTATCCATTAAGTTTACGACTTTCCAAATAAAACGATCCACACTTAATACTACGAAATGTGGCAACATTTGCTGTAATGGGTGGAAAAAAATTCGATATGGCAACAAGTGCCAACAAATACATGGTAGCAGCACATGTTCTTGTAGTTATAAGCAGCAACAACAGACATTTTATTTTCATTCATTCGTTTCAGTTGTCAAACTCTACACAAATATAAACCAACAATACAAGAATACAAACAAGTATAAAATCAAAATACATATGATTTTGACAAGTGAAACGAAAAATGACATGGAAAACATTACGTCACCTATTTAAGCGATTATACCTGAGAGATTATTCTACCATGATCAATATGTATAACATTTACCGCGCGTGGTTGTGAACCATTTAGTTACAATTTTATTTTCAATCGCAAATAAAAATCTATCCTTCAACTTTAGAGATATAAAAATATACGTAACGTGCCATTAAATAAAATAATTTTAATGAACTTAAAATGTGGAAGCCATTTTGGAAATTTCTGCTTTTCAGTCTCTCCTCGATAACATTTTCATTCGCAAGAATTGATAACAACATTTAATTAAGATCACTTTTTGTTGCCATTTCTTGAAATTGAACATGTGGCAACATTGTCATTGCTCAAGTCGGAATTTAAGTGGGAAATTGAAATGCCACTTAGGGTAGTATTCTAAAAGTCCCGAAAGTGAACGTAAACGGTAGTTTATACATCACTTCGCGCATGCGTTTGTTTACGAAAGCTGTCACTGACATATGCGGTTTATAGAGTTGCCAAACTAAAATAAACAATTATAGATTAGAAAAAGTTATCTTGAGTGAAATGCTCAGAATGAAAAAGATTAAAAAATTTAGCTCTATTTCAGTAGATCAACAGATTTTAAGATTGCTATTATTTATAATACTGCAAATACCAACAATATTCACATAAATTGTGTAGAAAACCTGTTATTTTGGGGTTCAATGTCCAATAAATTTACCCATCTATATTAAATTAGTTGTCTTTTCAAAAATACATTCCATTTGGCGGTATGTATTGATTGTAATGTATTGGTTCTTTTGTTTATTATTGTCAACATCAACAATTTTTAAATATAATTCTAATAGTTTTGCAACGCATTGTTTATTTGAACGTTCCATTTTTAATTTTGTTATTCTAAATAATAAATAAAAAAAAAAGTTTGAGCTCTATCCGTCGAATGCATTTCAGCCAAAATTGGCAACTACTTATAAGCAATGAAATGCAAAATACTTCCATCTGCCTATTCTCGATCGACATTTTTCTTCAAATTTGTAATTTCTTCAACTAACGCGAAGAACAGTGGCATGTTCAATTTGACAGCTGAAGTGATCAAAAACGTTACGCTGCGTTTTATAAACTGCCCATTAAATAACGTAACTCAACACAGGTAGTCACCGAACAGCTGTAACGTGTTATAAACTACCAAAACGACAAAAGTAACGCGAAGTGACTGTTTCACGACTTATATAATTCCACCCTTAATATCGCTTAGCTGTCCCTTACAAATTAAGCTATAATTAACTTTAGCGGAGTAAAAAAACACCCTTATTTGGCCAGTTAAATATTAAGCGATTTTAAGCAGCTCCCATACAAAGTCGTCGAAAAATTAGCTTAGCAGGGAATAAAAAAACAAGCTTATTGTCTTGTGTAAATTTCTGTCAGGTGGCAAGGCTGTAGTATCATTTATAAAACAAGATGGTTGTTATGTTTATGCTATTAATCTATTTAGCTACTAAGATGCCTAATAAACAAATCATGAGAAATTAAAAAACTTGCAATAAAAGACAATTCCAATCGAATTCTATACAGAATGACAATGTAAATTTTATTAAGTTGACGAAAACTTGGCAGCAGATTTCGTTAAATATCAAAAAGCAAATAAGAAAAAGTTGACAACTTGTGTCAATTATTACGCGTCTGTAATACACAATAACCAGGAGCGTCAGTAACAAGTCTATGCCGTTCTTCACATTGTATCATCAGTTCAATAAGTTACGGAACTTTATTAAAGGATAGACGTGGATTACACGGATTACATTCGCTACTTATAATGGGTGATTTTGTTGCTATTTGGTTTTTGAAAATTAAAGAAAACACAGAATATTTGTACAAGCGAATGAAATATTTATTTGGATCGATAAATCCATGACTGCAATTTACTTTTTATAGATTTTTTCATGCAAATGTTGCTCACGCGTACGCTTCACGTGCTCCATTCTGAAAGTCCAATTTTGTTGAATTTCTACCAACATTTCGGCCGGTATCTTACCAATGACACGTGTAATATTGTCTTCCAAGGCAGCAATCGTGATTGACTGGTCCCTAAAGACGAGGCACTACACATGTCGCCACAAAAAATAGTACAGTGGGGTCAAAACTTACGATCGAGGCGGAAAATTTAGTGCCACCACGTGAGATTAATTGCTCACCAAACTGGCCTCTCAATTCGTCATGATATCGTGCATAGTGTGTCATGCGGCACCGTCCTGTTCAAACCACATGTCAACCTAGTCCAATTCTTTAATTTTGTGGAAAAAGTCCGTGATCATCGAATGGTACCTTTCTTCAGTGACCGTAACGTTGCAGCCATAATTGTCTCTGAATGATGGTCCAATGATGCCGCTTGCCAATAAACCCCACCATACAATGCATTTTCCAGGGTGCATTTGCAGCTCTTGAACAGCCTTCTAGCTGTTCTTCGGTCCAAAATCGGCAATTCTGTTTATTGACGAACCCATTGAGCCAAAAATGAGCCTCATCCCTGAATGCAATTTTACGATAAAAAAAAGATGATGTTGTGGTAGGTCGCCCGGCTTCAACTCCTGAACCAGCTGTATTTTGTATGGCTTTAGACCGACATCCTTACGTAAATTCTTCCAGGTGGTTGAACAACATAAACCCTATCTTTGCGATAGGCAAATTGCGACGGACGTTTAACACAGCATCAATATTCTCCTCGATACCCAATCTACATACGTGTTGGTGGATTGATGTCCAAACTGGTGCGAAATTTCGTCACAAGGTCTTGAATAGCCTGCTCGGCGGGTCGATTAAGCCGACCATAAAGTGGACGTAACTTGCGAAACACATTTTCACAGAGCACGAATTTTAATAATAAAACTCAACGATTTGCAAGCGTTGTTCCTTTGTAAGTCTAATCATGCTGAAATAACAAGGCAAACTGAACATTTTTGAATAACAACAACAATGTATAACTGAATAGTCAATGCCATGGTAAAATAAGTAAGGTAAACGCACTAGGCATTTTGTTTTTGTTTGGTGTCCCTAATCTGTCAAATTTTCTTCATGTGTGTATCTACTGTAAAAGTAAACAAAACGGTACAAAAACAAAATACATGTGAATTTGACATAAGAGAGACACCTAAGCAAGAAATCAGCTGTTCTAACGAGTTTACCTTACTTATCATGGTTGAAAGACAAGGTTGTATCGTTAGAACAGCTGATTTGATTTTTTCATTTGACGCACTTGGGAAATGTCAAATTTGTTTACATTTGTTGGTTATAAGTTGTTAACAGACGCGGAATTAAACAACAGACGCGAATACGAGTTAGAGTTTCACACCGGGAAAAACCAATTCAACTGCAGCATCAGACAATTTCAATTATTAATTTCAATCTTCATTAATTTGGCAAATATTTCTTTCCAATTATATCACAACTGATTCAAAAATTCACATTTTGTTTACATTTTTATCAGCTGAGTTTGACAGAAGCCAAGTGCGATTTTGCACATGATTACACACATATTTACTGCTACTACCGTGATTAGTGTGCCCTGTTACTTATTTTACCATGGTCAATGCTTTTGAAATGATTATTAAAAACGACTCAATACTTTTGAACTGTGTGCTTAATTCTACTCGATACCAAACAACCCTGTTATGAAAAGTTTTTTGCGTCCTTTTTTTCTATTTGTACACAGTGTTTGTATTTTTTTTTTATCAATTAAGGACAAAAAAGTATCATAAATACAACCCTGCAAAGCAGCGACAAAGAGGATAAATACAGGTAGAGAGGAAAAATTTTGTAATATTGCAACCCTCGTAGTAAAGAACATAAAGCAACTATTGCAGATAAGAAAATTTACTGATGGAGTGGAATGCCTACAAAGAAAACGAGTGAAGCGCGTCGTTTCACTGCTCTCTCTCTTACTCTCTTCGTTGAATATTTTAATACATGAGCAGTTTTCTGATGATGTTATTGTATCTAACTACAGAAATTCCAACCATATTTAAATAAAATTACATAAAGTATGTAAAAAGTATGAAATAATCAAGTTATGACGCAGGAAAGAAATGCTTTTGAATGAATCGCGTCGACTTTTTTGGTTCTCTTCTACTAGGGTAGCCAAATTGCGCCGGGTTTTTCTTCTCTACTAGTACATCATTTTTGTAAAGAACAAATAAGTCGACATGATTCACTCAAACTCAAACTTGATTATTTCATACTTTGTACACACATTATAGGATTTTATTTAAACATGCTTGGAATGTCTATAGTTAGATACTATAACATCATCAAAAACCTGCTCCTGTATTGAAATATTCAACGAAGAGATTAAGAGAGTGTGCAGAGAAGCGAGGCACTTCACTCATTTTCTTTGTTGACATTCTTCCTCATCAGTAGATTTTCTTTTCTACTTGTATTCATAATCTTTGGCATCGAGTTCTTAAGCCCCGTATTCAGCAAAAACTATGTACTAAAGTAAACAGTCAAAATTTCTCTTGACTCAAATGCCAACAAACAAAACAAATGAAACGCCACGACTCTCTGCTCTCTCTCTTACTCTCTTCATTGAATATTTCAATATACGAGCAATACGAGCAGTTTTTTTTATGATGTTATTGTATATGTATATCTATAGAAATTCCACCCATGTTTAGGTAGAATTACATACAGTATGGAAAAATAAACATATAACGATAGAGAAAAATGCGATTGAGTGAATCAAGCCGACTTTTTGTTTCTCTTTTACGAGGGTTGCCAAATTGCGCACAACTTCTGGTCATCTACTTCTTGATCGTGTTTGTATTCAGTATTCATTCAGAAATTTCGTCATTTATCTCCAAACAGAAAATTTTGTTGCGGAGAGTTACCACCTATCTTTGATTTACCTTGCTAGTATTAAATTTATAATTCCTGTACGGACTCCATTTTATCTTTAACGCATGTGGTGTTACTTTTGGCTGTTAAAACTATCGAAATATCTAAATTCCGGTCGCAAACAATTATCAAAGAATGGTTTTCGTGTGAAATAACTTTACAGTAACAGCCCTGTAATTGATTTGCCTGCGAAGTTTCCGCAGAGGTGAGTATCAAGCAAATGAAAAATGAGCGACATTTTCGGTTCATGAAATGTTCGTTATTTTTTAAACACGCTCTTCTTATGGCAACAGAATTTCATAAAAACTGAATACCGGGTTTTATGCGTTCATTACTCAAGAAAAACAAGAAAGAAAAACATTCTAAGTAGTTTTTAAGAATAATAAGTTTCCCGCTTCCCCTCCTAAAAATGACCAAGTTTAAACTATAAAAAAAACACATTTGTTTAAATTCTAAATGTAGTCCCCTCTACGTCTCCAAGGGGAAGAGAAAACACCAATTAATTAATTTAATTGAGTAGAAATTTTTGTAGCTAAATGTACCTACTGACTGACTGATTGCATTGACGTCAGTCACAGTCTATTAATGTGTGTTCTGCATGTTCTAATTATAGACATACAACGGGGGAAAAATACAAAATTTTAATTGGGTTTATTAAAGGTTACAATTTGTATAAGAGTGTGTTTTATTTGCTACACTTTTGTAGTAAGAACAAAATTAAACCGGGCAATATAAAGCTGGGAAAATTATTCGACTACTGTTACAAAAAAGATAAAAAATTAATACCTTAATTATTGCAAAAAAATATACTAAATATTTTAATTGTCTATGTAAAAGTTACAAAACTTAATTTCTTTATGATTATATATGAGTCTGACCTTAAACTCTTCTTAATATTTACAGATTTCAATTCAAAATAAACAACAATTAATGAGGTAATTTTATGGCTATTATTTTTGATTGATATGGCAACATTTGCATAATATAGGTGTAAGTAATTGTAGCGTAAAATGTGGGTACCTATGACTACTCATTACATTTATACTGAGTACTAAATATTATTCGATACATCAAAACAGCTGTAATTGTCGGGTTATAACTGCAACCGCAACTATTTTTTGTTATAATTCTGTATTGACGTATTTGAGTTTGAACCGTTTAAATCGACAGGTTATTTTTGGTTTGGATTAAAAAAGGTTTTTTTTTAAACACTTGTGTAGAAACCAGAGACAATTTAATTTTTTAAATCACATTGTTAATTAAGTAATTTAATGTAAATATTTTATTTAATGAGTATATAGAATGTGAAAATTCGTCAATTAAAGAAATGATACAAATATTGACTGCTATTAAAAATAATTGTACAAATACCCTAAATTACACATACAGGTTTATACAATCCAAATCAATTGATACCAAGGCATTTGTGCAAATTTTAGGAACACCTATAATTGATTACCCCCAGGTTTTCATTGTGGGGCAACTTGAATTGTGAACAAATTTTAAGGGGAAATACAAACATTTAAAATTTTGTTATATAAGAAATTTATCTTTAAATTGTTGAAATTAATATTCAAATTATGAAATAATCATATTAAATTGTTTAAAAAATTAAATATGGCAACTCTGTATTAATAATACAACTATAGGGGTGTGTTCACGATGGTTTTTGCAATTCCGATGTCTTTTGCAAATAGAGTAGAAAATTTATTTATGTAGTGGAATGGCAACAAAGAAAACGAGTGAAGCGCGTCGTTTCTCTGTTCTCGCTCTCTCTTACTCTCTTCGTTGAATATATCAATACACGATCAGTTTTCTGATGATATTATTGTATCTAACTAGAAATTCGAACTATATTTAAATAAAATTACATAAAGTATGTAAAAAGTATGAAATAATCAAGTTATGACGCGGGAAAGAAATTCGTTTGAGTGAATCGCATCGATTTTTTTGGTTCTCTTCTACTAGGGTTGCCAAATTGCGCCGGTTTTTACTTCCAAAAAGGATGTACAGGTAGAGAAGAAAAAAACCCAGCAATTTGGCAACCCTAGTAGAAGAGAACCAAAAAAGTCTACGCGATTCACTTAAACGCATTTCTTTCCCGCGTCGTAACTTGATTATTTCATACTTTTTACATACTTTAGGAAATTTTATTTAAATATGGTTGGAATTTCTATAGTTAGATAGAATAACATCATCAGAAAACTGCTCGTGTATTGAAATATTCCGCGAAGAGAGTAAGAGAGCGAGCAGAGAAACGACACGCTTCACTCGTTTTCTTTGTTGGCATTCCACTCCATGAGTAAATCTTCTTAAATTTTGTTCTTACATATTACGATATGCAAGTTTTTATTTTGCAAATTTGGGTAAGAAATCACTTAAATAAACAACCGCTGAATTGGCAATACTTATAACAATCAGCTGTTGATATTAGCAAGGAAATCGTTAGATGGTAAAAGTTTGACAAAGAAATCGATAAATTCTGGTAAAATAAAATGAAACAGAGAATAGCCGGAGTTCGACCACGGCTCAGAACAGTAAAAACCCTAGATTTAGCCAAATATAGAAGAACGCGAAAAATATTTTGACCCACAGGGGCCAATATGCTGGTCCATTTAGGGACGGATAGAAGCAGGCAACTAATTGTAGATAATCAAGTGAAAGACATTTTTGTCACAAATTTAATGGTGTCTTTGTTTTTGTAGAGCGACAAATGTGAACCCAAATAATCCCAATTTCCCATATTATAGTGGGTCTTGAGAATCGGAAATGGCCAAACACTTAGTGTGGGTACTCGAATTAAAGGGAATGATGAACGTGTTTCATTTTGGAAAGTTTAAAGGAAAATTTCGCAACTTATTTAAATCACGACAATTTTTGATTTTTGCGAAGCCGGTGTTGAACCTCTCCCACAGCAGAAAATTCCTAAGCCCGGTCCAAGGCCCGTCGTGCAGAAAGCTTTGTAACTGACGAAGCAGGTGTTAAACCATTCCCAGAGTAGAAAATCTCTAAGCCTGGCCAAAGGCCGGTCATATAGGAACATTTGATACATAAAAAAACTCCCGAAAACGCGAAGCAGGTCTAGAAACCTTCCCGAAGGAGAAAACCCTTAAGCGCAGCGAAGGCAGTCCAAGCTTAAAGCATTATTAAATAAAAAAACTTATCCGAAGCAGCAACGCCGGTATTGGACCCTCTCCGGCCGAAAGTTTGCGACTCGTGATAACCGGGACGAATTTGTGGAGAGAAGCAAAAAGGGTAGCCAAAGTCATACGAAATGAAAATTGCTCGTCCACAAACTCGTGTCGCCGTTATCGAGACACAGCGACATGTCGCCTCGTGACAATTGGCTCTAAATCGGTCTAGTTCAGGTATGTAAAGCTAGAACGCGCATAGTTCACTGGTTTGTGACAAGCTCTCCCTAATCCCTTCATGGGATTTAACGGGAACCATTTATTTTTTATGCCCCGTATTCAGTTCTTGTGACATTTTTTTATCTCTAAACGGACATGTTTATTGCGGAGAGTTACCACCTATCTTTGATTTACGTTGTAAATATTTCATTTATAATACCTCCACGCAATCCATTTTATTTTTAACACATGTGGTGTTGCTTTTGGTTGTTAAAATTATCGAAATGTCAAAACTCCGGACCCAAACAATTGTTTTCGTACGAAATATCTTTGGCATGACAACCCTGTAATTGATTTTGTTTACGAAATATTCGCATAGACCTGAGTACACACGACAACGAAAGTGGAGTACCAAGAGGAACTATTTATGAAATATTGGTAAGATAAATTTGGTAACAAAGTTACCAAAATTTCTCACGAAAATTTAGAAAGACATAAAGTTAAAAATGTACCGGCATATTTTTTATTGATCACAAATAGTTTCTACTACGAGCCGACCAAGCTCATTTGATATCCCCTATCCGTGGCCGGCGGTGGTGAAATGGTTAGTGTGCGCGGCTCTTGTACATGAGATCCTGGGTTCGAACCCTGCTCTGACCATCTTCAAATTTCTTTCGGCGGCGGTCACCTCGCATAGTGACAGCGACACTATCGAGTATATAGCCATGAAAAAGCTTCTCAAAATACCGTTCGGAATCGGTGTAAAACAGTAGGTCCCAATCAGTGAGTGAAAACTGTAAAGCGCACAGCTCAGTGATTGTGAGAAGTTCTCCCCGGTCCCTTCATGGGAAACCATTTTTTTTTTTTTTTTATCCGATGAACTATTGACAACTGAATGTAATAAACCATAGAATAACACATACCTAGATACTCTTATTCTCTCATCTGACGTTTCATTTCACACTCCCATCGTAGGTTTGTGGAAATGAGAGCAATTAAATTTAAAATTATCTTACACCAGGTGGAGTTGCAAAATATGTTCACTTAACTTTTTCCTGTCATTTTGGTGTAGAACTGAAAAATTTAAATATATTTTGCACTTTTTTATAGACTTTTATCGTTGGTATACATTTGTATTGTATTTAACACAACTAGTTTGTCACAAAAACACGAAATTCGGTTGTTGTTCCTATGTTGATCGCTGTATACTATTGCCACTATCTGGTATTATTGAACCCATATTTCTACCATCCAATGTTTACTTTCCATCGTACCTATGACGTTTAATTTATTGAGCGAATAAAACCTTCTATGGTATGTGTTATTCTATGGTAATAAACTAAAACCATGGTAAAATAAGTAAGGTAAACGCACTAGGAATTGTTACAACAAACACAGGCATTTTGTTTTTGTTTGGTGTCCATAAATTTTCTTCATGTGTGTATCTACTGTAAAAGTAAACAAAAAAGTACACAAACAAAATGCATGTGAATTTGACATAAGAGTAACACTTAATCAAGAAATATGTTGAAATCAGCTGTTCTAACGGGTTTACCTTACTCATTTCACCATGACTAAAACGCAATACATACATACATCAGCCAAAATAAGAAACATTCACTTTATCTGCAATTTACACACCCACTCAGGAATATTTATGAATCATAATCTCTCTTTTATTCTCTTACACTCGAGAGAGCATGAACAGTGCAACAACCACAGCTGTCTTTGTATCATAAACACAGATATATTTGAATCACAAACACGTATATTATAACTTTGTAATCATTGTGCCGCCAACCTGTAATATTGATTAGCGAATATCAAAACACAAAAACAAAACAACAAAAAAGACAGATTTTTTTACGTCTAATATACATTTTTCCCACAACATACTTATTTAATCAACCAAGCGCATTTGTTAAATCAATCCAAAGTTTTTTCGGCATGCATGCATATGTACATACAGACAAATGAAGTTAACATAAAGAATTTAAAAATAGTTTTTTCAATAGTTTTTGTTTTCAGGGAAATTTACAAATTTCCATTATTTCTGCGCCATCTACAAAATTTCCCTCAATCTTCATATCCACCACAATTAATTTTCCACCACTGGTATTTCTATCATCTTTGGTCTCCATCAGGTCGCGTCAGAATTACACTGCTTCCATACGCCCAATCTGGTGGTCTAGATCCAATTACTTCCAATCGGAGTCCTTATTGTTGCGAAAATTAATCACATTTTAGGAACTTCAATAACTTTTACCAAATTAAATAAAATAATTGAAGTAGAAATGCAAAATGTTCTTCCTCTTCCTACTTTCAATCTCTAAGATTGACAACTTTGTTTATATTTTGAATAAGTTATCGATAAACAGTCGAAGTCGTGTCAAGACAGTTACAGAATATCAAAATGATGTGGCGACGATGTTAGAGTGATCTTGACATAAAAACGACAACCATGTCGACGATGGATGACAACCGTAATAAGGGCGATTAAATATTTCTATCTTATTTTGACATGCCTCGAATAACTTATTCAACCCCAACAAAAACTTAAGCCAATATTTACAATTTTTTCTGTGTAAAATTAACAATAAAGAACTAACAGTTTTCAGCATAAAAGGGTGTCAATGTAACAAAAATAATCAATTTTTAAGTTTTGCTAAAACTAAACAAAAAGTATTATTTTTCGCTTTAAATTTATCAAAAGTTTATTATACAATAGAGTCGTTAAATAACATTTAAGAAACTGTCCATTCATTAAACCTGTTCCAAATCTATGGCAAATCTTATAGTATCATCTCCACTCTACCTGTCATCATGACAGATAACGCAAATTATAGGATTTATAATGACATTTCATTATAAATTTATGAACAGACCCTAAAACCCCCAAATCATTGAATATGATTTATTTCTTTCTCCCAACACGTTTTTCGACAACAATTTTGTTTTGTCTTACGTTTAAATAAAACCTTAATAAAAAATTACATAAGATGCCGATATTTTGCATAATTTGCATAGTTTTAATAGTCGGTGGCGGTGGCGTTTTAGTTTTGTTGATGAAATTTCTTCAATTTTGTTTTGTTGCTCTCGAAGATGACGTCTCTTTCGTTTGGTTGTAGACTGGGAGTATTTCATCATCATAACACGCAACTCTATAAGTTGCGCGCTGTTGTTAACCATCATAAATATATATACATATGTATATATATGACGGACTTTCAGTTCCGAGCCGGACCTACATATAAATCCAAATAATAGTTGGTTTTATGCTAAAATCACCAAGAATTATGTTTAGCCTCTAAAGAATCATAAGCATATTAAAAGTTTTGATTTGCGTATTAACTGTAGATAATAGAATAAGAAAGACATTTGTTTTATCAATAAAATAGTTAAACTTTATGCGTGTTCGAAGGCGTTAAAACGGCCCCAGTACAAAAAGTGCAAATGCTACATGAAAAAATGGTTTCCCATTACATCCCTGGTCACCTTTCCGAATGATAGCGAAACCATAATAAAGGATTTTGTAAGTATTAGCGTTCCAAGACGGTGTAAAACTGTGTGTCACGATCATTTACTAACGGTGATGTTTTTGAGAACTCATTGACTCCATCGAAAGATGTAATGGGAGTTTGCTTTATTGTGTATTGCGCCATAATACTGTCATGAATAGCTTCCATTGGAAGCCCCTACTGAATACCTTCCATTGCTAGGCCTTCCTTGAAAAGAAAAATGGTTTCCCATTACATCCCATGAAGGGATTGGGAAGAGCTTCACACAACCAGTGAGTTGTGCGTCTTCTAGTTTTACACTTACTGTTTGAGATCTACAGTTTTACAACGGTGCCGCGCGGTATTTTTTGAGAAGCTTTTTCATGGTTAAATACTCGATAGTGTCGACACAATCAATTGTATTCATACGAATTATCTTTTGGATATCAACCCAGTAATTGATTTTGCTTACGGATTCAAAATGGTCAAAATGATCAAATGTAGAGTGGGTGATACTTTCGGTTCCCGAAATTGTATATTATTTTTTATACATGCACTTCTTTTGGGAATAAAAACATTATAAGAATAAAAACTTTATAAGATATACTGGGAAAAATTCGTCGCTTCGACAAATAATTTTATCCAAAGTGAAATAACTTAAAACATTACTAAAAATATTCATTGCTGCAATGAAAATGTTCGTACATACAACGATTATGTCGTTGCTGCAACGAATATTTACTTTGCGGCGATGAATTTATGCGTTACCTCACTTTCGTTAAACCATTCGTCAAAGTGACGCTGGTTTATTTCACTGCAACAGCTTTGCGAAATAATGGTTTTTGCGTGAAGTTTTTATTGCAATTTTTAAGCGCACCACACACTTGTCATTCATGAGCATGATCTGGCTCGATAACTTTTTATCTGGGTGATGAATTTGAAAAAATATTACCAACAAATGACATGAGCATGATAGTGATGCGAACAACTTCGATTATAGCGTAGGCAGCGTTAATTTGCATTAAAAGCTCACTAATGTGAATTAACATTTTGGCACGACAGACGACAGTTTTTGCATTTAGTAAACAACTGTTTGTTTGTCAAGTAATTTTTTGGACTTTTACATCAGATGCAGAACCTCGGCATCTCCATCACACCACACGCTTCGCTTCTTTCCCTTGGAAATCTTAAAATGGAAAAAATGCGTTTCGATTTTAAATACTTCCCATTTCTTTTTGCAAAAAAAAACAATTAAAATAACTCACCTTTGCTGACTTTGAATCCATTTTCAATTGACGATAGCAAACAATTTGACAACAGCTGATTCAAGATGTATCAAATACGTGGTGATAGCAGGTGGTGTTGTTGCAATAACATCCACTTCAGCGGTGTCAAGCATCAGTACATAAAATCAACAAAGCAAACAACAAACACAAGAAAGTTCCATTTCCACTGTATTCCGGCTATCACCTCTATGTATAGATCATAGATAAAGGAATTAACTAGATATCGCACATGCCTTGGGAAATTTCTTGTTCAATGGGATATTTTCTAGATGGAGTTGAATGCAATAATTACAACGTTTGATCCCAAACAAAATATACCTTGCAAGATGTATTTAGAAAAAGTGCTAACAATAGGTGTGGTAGGCAACATCAACAAGGATTTTTTTTGTTCTGTTGTCCGTTGCTCTGAAAATCAACACAAACGAACACCAACAATAACAGTAAACAAAAAGACACAATCAAAATAACAAAATTTTAACTTGAAAGTGGGGAACAAAACGACATAAAAAAAAATAAGTTAGTTGTTCGAATAACACAACCTGGAAAATGATACTTTTTTGTATGTATCAAATTTCCCACAGTGTTGAATAAACGTCAATGAAAGTTATGAGAAACTTCAGTGAGAGTTACAAAACGACAACACAGCACCTAGTGGTAGGACTTGACAACGCCTGTGCGATATCTACTTAATTCCTTTATCTATGGTATAGATACATCTTGAGCTGATTGATTGTCGACGGTGTTGCCATATTGCAATACCTAAATGCAGTATAAATGCACTCTGATTTCATGCATTTACGCCAAAGCTAATACTCATTGGGACGGGGATAATTCACAAGTTAATTTGAATTAAGACTGCTAATGCAAATTAACGCTGTCGTCTGTCTACGCTATTAAGGTCCAATTAGTCTTGGCGGTTGACGGTAGGCGGTTGACGGTAGGCGGTTGACGTTCTACTCAATATTGCGCAGTTAGTTATGACGGTTAGACGGTAGAAAGACAAAACAATACAAAAAAAAAATGATCGAAGAGCATTTGTACTCAATATAATTTGCAAGCATGAGTTTTGTGTTAAAAAGGGATTGTTTCAAATAAAAAAAATTAAAAATAAAAAGAAAATTGTGGTTGCTGTGTAATTGTGTATTGCAGCGCACAAAATGTCGAAGTAAAAGCAAATATAATAACAGCTGATCGGTCTTGACGGCTGACGGTGGATTCTGAAACCTGCAGAAGTCTACCGTCGTAAACCGTACATTTTAGTTGCCTCTCTCTAACACATGCAAAATGCAACCCCAACTCAAACAGCTGGTCGCTTACCGTCAACCGTCAAGACTAATTGGACCTTTACACTCTTAGTTGATATCAAGAAGGTCGGTAAACCGACGAGTAACATCAACGATAACTTATGTTCATGCTCATGAATGACAAGTCTGTGGTTCGCTTTAATGTTTGTTAACGTTATCGATTTCTACATTTTACAAGCGGCAAACAAGAGAGTTATCGACAAATTATATTTGTTCTTTTTTTGTTAAATTTTCATAAGAAACCGCAATTATTATGAAAAGGATTCTAAAATTATGTAGATTCATTTAAACGTCAAGAAACATCTTGTATAATAAGATAGGGAGCTGCTGTTCATTTTATTTTGTTACGAAAAAGTTTTCAAATTGCACACATGCGCGCAGTGACATGCTTTACGTTGCGGATATTGAAGGTCTTGCAGAAATTCGAACTTTATAATTGCAATAATTTCATATTCAACTCTTTCCAACTTGTTCACATAACCGGTACAAATATGTGAAAACACCTTATGCAAGCAGGCTATTATCCCCTTCAGGGGTGATTTCAATATCTGCAGTTCAATCAATTAATGACCTTTAAAATAAAGTTTGTTTATTGAGTGCTTTGTTGCTTTTAGTTATTTTTTTTCTCGAAAATCCAATTAAATTTCATTACGTTCAAGTTGTATTGTATATCTCTATCTCTCCCTCCGTGCAAGTGGAGTTGGGTTGAGATTTCTTGTGTATTTTCATTCATAGTTCCCAGAAAATTTCAAATTCACATGTTCCACTTTTCTGGTGGAGTTTTTGCATAAATCTATCAAGAGATTAACATAACGTTTTTGTATAGATTTGTTTCTTTTTTGTTTTGCTTTTTGTTTTCATTAAACTGATTAATGTTGGCGTTAGTTTTTATGCTCAGGAGGGGGAATACAAACTAATAGTAATATTCATATGTGACTTTGTATGTTTGTTATCTTTGATGTAAATTCCATTAATGGGTTAATTACCTTGCGGCTTGGAAGCCGCAGCCGCAACCACATCCATTCAACCATAGACAGCAAACAGCTAACACAACTTTATGATATCGTATCAAGCAAGTAGTTTTTGAAAAACGGTTTTACAAACAGTTAAGGTGTTAGATTTATTATTTCTAACCAAAAAGAATCGAAATATTTAGTCTACAAGAGTAGTAGTAGTGTTTTGATTGCTTTTAATTTAAGGCAATTAAGTTTTTAATTTAGTTTTCCATTAGTCTTCATAAAGTCCAAATATTCAAAATATATAATTATGTACATACGTACCTTTTATTTTTTTTTGTATCAGTGATGTGTGAATACAGCTTGAGGCGAAAAGTTTTGCATGATTTTTGCCCAAACATTGAATTTAAATAATCATCGGGGGAAAAACTAACAAATCGATAGTTCAGACAATCGATCATTCACTTGATTATACACATTCGATCACTGGTCACATTCACGTACTAGTACTATGCGAGTGAGTGTGTCCAGTGTATTGAGGCCAGTTTTGCCCGTCTTTCCATCTTGGATCTGCATACTAGGTAAATGCAATTGAAGTGATTGTTTTTGTTACGTAGTTTTTATTTTATTTTCCAGATACATTCGTATATTTTTTCTATCTCTTGCCGCTACAGCTCAGAGTCGTAATTTATCTTCAAGCTACCACCGGTCGCCGAGCCGCCGCCGCCGCCGCTGATGGTCTGTCTTGCTTAACATTTGATATTTGCAATCGACATCCACGTACATATGTATGCCGACTACTAAAAGAGTTGCTATTTCTTCTCTGTTACCAATAAGTCAGTCGTCATACTCGCACCGACTGGTACTCGTATTTCTAAGTTTTGGTCACATAAAGTCACACAGAGATTACTTAGTATTCCATGTGTTACAAGGGGAGGGATATGGGAACTTTGGAGGGCAGCCGTATGGACTTTATACTTGTAGTTACGATTAATAACAGCCACCACACGTAAGTTGTTTATACATTGTATATTGTGATCGTAATCTAAATAATAAAAAGAAAAAAAATCTAATATTATTTTAAATAACGAAATATTTTTGGGTATTTTTAATATTTCAACTATTAACTTTGTATTGAAAGATTCAATAGTCATAAATTGACAAATTTATCTGATGTTTTCGTATTTATTCATACATATTATTTTATGGCAACTTTGTTAAGATTTCTAGATTTCGAACCACCAAACATGTTTTGTCATACAAAAATCAGCTGTTTATTGGTAAACCTGAACATAGCATTGTACTGCATTCGCACTTAATCATAAAGCAACTATGGTATAGAGAAGAAAATTTACTCATGGAGTTGAATGCCAATAAATAAGACGAGTGAAGCGCGTCGTTTCTCTGCTCTCTCTCTTACTCTCTTCGTTGAATATTTCAATACACGAGCAGTTTTCTGATGATGTTATTGTATCTAACTATGGAAATTCTAACCATATTTAAATAAAATTACATAAAGTGTGTAAAAAGTATGAAATAATCAAGTCATGACGCGGGAAAGAAATGCGTTTGAGTGAATCGCGTCGACTTCTACTCGGGTTGCCATATGGCGCTGCTTTTTTCTTCTCTTCTTGTACATCCTTTTTGACTTACACCCCTATTCTGTGAATGTGGTAACAATCAAATTGTAACCACAAAATTGTTACAAAGTTGTCACCATTGTTTGTGTCTGGTATTCTGGCAACACAGTGACAACGAAAAATTCACCTCATAACAAATAATTCACCTCACAATAAGAAGCAGGAACAAAAAGAAAAAAACATATGGTTTTCTGCACAAAATGAACGCGGTAAAAAAAGGAAAAGTAGGTATTTAATATATTTGTTTTATTGAATTAAAATTAATACGATATTTAGGGAATTTGAGCGCACCGCAAAGCCACAGCTGGAGTGCTACATATATTGCCTTCCTCAAGGAGCATCCAGAGATGCTAAGCGCAAAGAATACTCCTGCACATCCGCGCCATATAGAAGAAGAAATTTACTTTAGCGCCAACTCTTTGATCTACATCAAAATTTCACCACCGACAAAAGCTTCTGCGCTGAGTTCAAAAAGTTGTTTTTTCCCCCGCGGTCGGTCCAACTTCTTGAGATCTAGGCCTTTAAAGTTGGAGTATATAATCGTTCGTATCTCCGGGATTTATATTCCGATCTGGTTGAAATGGGAATCATTACAAAGGTATTTCTAAGCTCTATAAATCAGTGTATAAACATATTTATTTTTTATTAGCCCATAGGGGAGCTAATTAAAAGAACTTTTTTAACCTCACTTTTCTGCTAAAAATGTATTTATTTTTTCAAAAAAATGCCCTATTATACTCATTTTTTGGCAGGTTCCAATAATACACAAGACCTTATCCTTTTTTGAAAGGTATATTGCTCAATATCCCTTGAAATACCGGAGATATTTACGTTAAAAGTTTTGTAATATTTTTGGCGGTTTTTCAATCTTTCTAACACAAACTCTAGTTCTTTCTGCTCCATTTGCATAGGACAAAGTAACAAAATGCCTTCCTTCATTTAATTATACCCTCTTGTCGTTTTGGTACAAAATATATTATTATTTTTCCCGTATACAGTTATATTGTTTACTTGCAGAATTTATAAAATGAATTTGTATCAACTTTCCGGCAAATAAAACAGCTGTCACGCGCTGTTAACTCCTCTTTGGCAGGTAACAGTTTTTGTTACTTTTGTCACCCAAAAAATCTGTCAGAATACCGATTTGTGACAATTGTCTCATTGCTGTCAAATAGTAACCGTGTTGACTTTTGTAACCCTGCCAGAATAGGGCTGTTAATAGAACACAACTGAATTTTGGGCAAAAAAAAAGAGATGTTTGACTGATTAACATGAACGGGTCTCAAGATCCCTATTGCAATGATTTCAATTTAAAGTGTAATTAATACGAATCACAAGATTCCGATCGGATGTAAATAGGAAATTCACGATCTTGAAAGTGCAAAGTTTGCTCTTTGTTGTGAGCAGACAAATTGACAAAGAGCATGATACATATACAAGGTAGAAGCGTCTGCCCAGATGATTTCCATTGTTTACATTTCATCGTACCCACCCAGCGGCGGAAGTCATGACCTGGAAGGCCTGAAATCAAAATACGACAGGCCTTCCCTACACCTTACCTCCTCCTTTCTTTTTAACATTGCGTGAGATTGGGAAGAAAGACCTTCCATTCCTCTCTCCTTGAAGGCCTTATGAAGGCCTGCAAAAAGAGTAGATTTAGAAGGACTTACGTAAAAATAAAAAAATATATATGGAAATTAGCTTCATATTTCAGATTTATACTTTTTAACCAATTGTAATTCTTATAAATGATTTTTTTAAAATTCTGCAGCCACAGGAATCGAACACATGACCTTAGAACTTACAATCGGACGCTTTATCTACTGGGCTATCGGATGTTATGATTTTGCAACGACGAATTGCGAACATGTGGAAAGACAGGGTTTCATGAACAACAGCGTCTTCTGGCATTCTTTTAACAGGCCTGTGGAAGGCTTATAAAATCATGCATTTCGCAGGCATTATTAAAGTAGGCCTTACCAAAGAATGATTCCGCATGCCTTATTCGTGGAAGGCTTCGAAAATTCCGCCGCTGGGCAATAAATGTCAAAGTTGTTTGTGTGAGTGCGTTATTTTTTGATTTCATCTATCTATGTTCACAATTGTACATGTATGCATAACATTTTTGTCAGCTGATTTTGACAATAACCCGGTACGGAAATTACATCAATGCTAATGCTACTACCTTGTATTTGTATCATGACAAAGAGTATGGAATTTTAAATAGAGAAGAAAATTTACTCATGGAGTGGAATGCCAACAAAGAAATCGAGTGAAGCGCCTCGTTTCTTTGTACTCTGTCTTACTCTCTTCGTTGAATATTTCAATCCATTAGCAGTTTTCTGATGATGATACAGCATTTAACTATAGAAATGCCAACTATGTTTAAATAAAATTACATAAAGTATGTAAAAAGTATATTTCTTATGAGTTATAAGTTATGACGCGAGAGAGAAATGCGTTTGAGTGAATCGCGTCGACACTTTTGGTTCTCTTCTACGAGAGTTGACATCCCACCAAGGAATTGGGGCGTTCTTCTTACAATGTAAAAATTCACTGATTGGGACTTACAGTTTTATACCGGTTCCGAATGGTATTTTGAGATCCTTTTTCATAGATAAGTACTCTATAGTGCCGCAATCACTAAGCGAGGTGACCGTCGACGAAAGAAATGTAAGGTCTTCAGAGCAGAGATCGAACCCACGTTCTCATGTACGAGAGTCGTGCACACTAAATCACTACACCACTAAATTGTAATCTATTTAGGGAATACATATAGGAATTAACTAGATATCGCACATGTCTGGGGAAATTTATTGTTCAATGGGATATTTTCTAGATGGAGCTGTATGCAATAATTATCACAGATAAAGTAAATTAGTAGAGTGTTGGGGAAATTTTAGTGTAATGGGTAATTTTCTAGATGTCGTTGAAATCAATAAATGTGATTTTTTGTCCCCCCAAAAAAAGTCCATAAATATGAAACTAATATTTTAAAATTTCATATCAAATGAAAAAATAATTTTCAACATAAATATCACTTCGTATCAAAACTGCAACACGTTACTTATAGTAGAATATCTGATGGCCATCGAATTGCAGAGCTATGTCAGCACCGTCTATGTCCTAATAAATTGGTTCTTCCTCCGGATCAGCTACCATTCCTTTTTCAGCATTTAGAAGTTGAAGTTGCTACAGTTTTTTGGGCGGGGAAGTTTTTATATTAAAAAGGCGTTCCGGCATCTTCATCTTTGGGCGGTGTTACGGGTTTTCTCCTATTGATATCCCAACACCGGCCTCATGGCTTTGAAATAGCCTTTTATATAAGAAACAAATGCTGTTACGTAAAATCATTTAAATTTTGTCACATTTTCCATTGTTTAAATTACTTTCACAAAAATTTCCCACAATTTTGGATAAATGTCAATGAGAATTATCGGAAACTTGAATGAAAGTGACAGTAATACAGGACAGCACCTAGCGAACAAAGTAGACAATGGTCGCGCTATATCTATTATTTCCTTTATCTATGATAATTATAACGTTTGACCCCAAAAAAATATACCTTGCAAGATGTATTTAGAACAGGTGATAACAGTAGGTGTGGTAGGCGACATCAACAGGCATTTTGGTTTTGTTTGGTGGTGCGATGCTCTCAAATTCAACACAAACGAGTACCAACAATAACAGTAACCAAAAAAGGAAATAATCGAAATACATTTGAACTTGAAAGTGAGGAACATAATGACAAATTAAATAAGTTGTTCCAGTAACACAACCTGGAAAATTCTACTTTTTTTGTATATAGCAAATTTCCCACAGTGTTGAATAAACGTCAATGAATGTTATGAGAAACTTCAATGAGAGTTACACAACGACAACACAGCCCCTAGTGGAAGTACTTGACAACGCCTGTGTTATATCTACTTATTTCCTTTATCTATGATTTAGGGTATTCACATGGTTTCTTAAAGTCGAAAGTCGTAGTCATATTTGAAGACAAATAGTTCACTTGTGAGCACCCCGTTTTATTATATAGGGGTTTTCAACAGAGACGCTATAAAAGAAAATCGATAGGGACAGCAAACGACGCCATATTTTTTCCCGCTCTTTTGACATTTCTCTTCAGTAAGGTTTGCCATTTCATCAACTAAAGATATACGACCCAACAACGAGTCGAAATTATTAAAATTTACTACCGAAATTTGGAGTCAGTGGCCTCAACTTTAAGAGCGCTACGTCCAATTTATGGTCGTCATAATCGTCCTACCAGATCAACAATTGTGCGTCTAGTGGAAAAATTTGAATCCACAGGCACAGTACAAAATGTTCCCGTGCCAGTGAGACAAAGAAGTGCCCGTAGTGTCGAGAATATTGCTGCCGCTGAGGCTTCAGTTCAAGAAAGCCCAAATGTGTCTCTCACACGTCGTTCTCAAGCGTTGGGCATCTCTGTGACGTCATTGTGGCGAATTTTGCGAAAAGATCTTGGCCTACATCCTTACAAGATCAAATTGACGCAAGAACTGAAGCCGCTTGACCACCATAAGCGTCGTATGTTCGTGAATTGGGCTGAGCAACAACTTGAAAATGATTCGGATTTTCATCGGAAAATCATCTTCAGCGATGAGTCTCATTTCTGGCTGAATGGCTTCGTCAATAAGCAAAATATGCGTTATTGGTCAGACAGCAATCCACACGTAATCCATGAGTCATCATTGCATCCCGAAAAACTTACGGTTTGGTGCGGATTATGGGCCGGCGGCATCATTGGGCCGTACTTCTTCCGTGATGATCAAGACCGGCACATTACTGTGAATGCGAATCGCTACCGTTCAATGATAACCGAATATTTTTGGCACCAATTGGATAATATGGACTTGGAGGACATGTGGTTCCAACAGGACGGCGCCACAAGCCACACAGCGAATGCCAGAATCAATTTATTGGAAACCAAGTTTGGTGAACGTGTTATCTCACGAAATGGCCCAGTCGATTGGCCGCCTCGGTCGTGCGATTTGAGGCCGTTAGATTATTTCCTGTGGGGCTACGTCAAGTCTATGGTCTATGCCAACAAGCCAGCGACGATTGATGAGCTTCGAATATCGAACGTGAAATTGCAGCATTATCGGCCGATTTATGCTTGAAAACCGTCGAAAATTGGGTTCAGCGTCTGGACTTCTGCAAGCGTGCCCGTGGTGGCCATGCAAAAGAAATAGAGTTCCATACATAATGGCATCGAACGTACTTTCACCGGAATAAAGAAATTTAAAAAACTTTTGTAGCGCTCTTATTGAAAAACCCGATAGTATTGTAAAGACTTAAAACGTCAAAATCAAAACTTACCGGAATGTACAAGAGCCTTCCATTTCGCCGATAAAAAAATAATGGACTAAAAGTAAACACAAAACAGCCGTTACTTGATAATAAATAAATGGTTTCCCATTACATCCCATGAAGGGACCGGGGAGAACTTCTGACAATCACTGAGCTGTGCGCTTTCCGGTTTTCACTCACTGATTGGGACCTATAGTTTTACACCGATTCCGAACGGTATTTTTGAGAAGCTTTTTCATGGCTATATACTCGATAGTGTCGCCGTCACTAAGCGAGGTGACCGTCGTCGAAAGAAATTTTGAGGTGGTTGGAGCAGGGATCGAACCCAGGATCTCCTGTACAAGAGGCGCGCACACTACCCATTGCACCACCGATGACCGTTACTTGATAGTACACTGCAAAAAACATACCTGCATAAGTTGTATTGTCGTTTATAAGTTTTGTGTGAGGAATATCAACAACATACATACATACAGACAACTATTGTATAATAATAGTTCTTACGACAAATACGACAATTTAGTACACCTAATTAATTATGTAATATTTTCAGTTCAACCTAAAGTTCCGTACTACGATCAACATTTTTCATTTAATTTTACAAAACCAAAAACTTTACAAAACTACAAACAATTGGAGTGTTCTTTGGAAAAATACTAAACTTTTGCAAAATGAAGGCAACCCTGTCTTGTAAGCTGTTTTATTGAATACAGCTGATTGCAGACAAAGATTGCAAAATACAAAGTTGTATTATTTTTGTTATCCCATTAGTAAGAAAAAAGCTTGGGAAACATCGACGAAAATGTAAATGACTCAATTTTCATTCAATTTCTTGAAAAATTTTTCTTTTAGTGTTAAAGAAAATTTTACGGACACAGAAAATATGGTAGTCAACCTAGATTTGTAGCTGGCTAATGACGCTACGGGAAAATATTTGTGTTAAAAACTGTTTATCGTTAACGAACTTAGTACCAGGCTTTAAAGCTAACTTTTTACAAGTTTACGGACTGATATCAATTCTGCCAAAATCATTTAACACGACTGATATGGACAAACAGCTGTTTATTGATTTCATATGTTAATCCCTGTATGCAGTTCTTATGAAACTTTAGTTCCCATAAGAAGTACGTGTGTAAAAAATAACGAAAATTTCATGAACCGGGAATTTCGCTCACTCTGCTTTGTACTCAGCTCTTTGCGAACATTTCGTAAGCAACATCAATTACAGGGCTGTTATATCAAAGTTATTTCGTATGAAAATAGTTGTTTGATGATTATTTGGGACCGGAATTTTAGCATTTCGATTATTTTGACGAATAAAAGTACACACCATGCACATGCGTAAAAACAAAAGTGTAATACTAAGAGAAATTATTTGAGAAATATTTGCAGGGTAAAGCCCGGTATTCAGTTTTTATGAAATTTTCGTTGTCATAAGAAGTACGTGTATAAAAAATAATGAAAATTTCATGAACCGAAAATTTCGCTCACTTTTCATTTGCTTGGTACTCAGCTCTTGCGAAAATTTCGTAGACAAAATCAAGTACAGGGTTGTTACGCCAAGGTTATTTTGTACGAAAACAATTGTTTGGGACCGGAATTGTGACATTTCGTTTAGTTTAGTAAACAAATATACTTTAATGCCACATGCGTTAAAAATATAATGGAGTGGGAAGATGAATTATTAATGAAATAGTTGGAATATAAATCAGAGATATGTGGTAACTCTCTGTAATAAAATTTTCCGTTTAGAGTTAAATGACAAAATTTCTTACGAAAATTTCGCACGAACTGAATACGGGGCTTAAATCATAGATATGTAGGTATTAACCAGGGGGGGTTCTATGCCACAGCTGATCAACCTTAGAGTTGGGAAAACATGGAGGATAAAGAAAGAAAGAAAAATAGCAATAGATGACTGGAAGTATTTCGGGTTGCTCAATGCGTTTATCCAAAAGTTCAAAACTCATTTTGTGATAAATAAATCGAGGAAAAAAGGCATACAAGTGTATTAAAGCAAAATGTTATGAAGTGTGAGAGTAAAATTATTTATAGAGATTGCAATTAAGACAAAAATGTATTAAAATAAAGATTTTTCTCATTCTGCATGGTTTTCCAACTCTGTATAACTCTTGCTCCAACTTTTCCAGTGACTTTTCTTGGTTTCCTGTCCAAGAAAAACAGCTGTTGCAGACTCTATGTATGTATATTACTTTATGGTGTTAATCTCTGCAACAAAAATGTTCGATGTAATTTTAGATGTCAGTGTCCCAAAATCTCAGGCAGCCACCAAATTTTGTTATTTAATTATTTTTTGCTCATCACATGAATTTAAAACAAAATAAATTTCCTTTAAAGTAACTCAACCATATCCTCAACAAATTATGACTGCTTATCTTTTAAATCACGCATTTCAAAAATTCCAACAGCTGATGTAAATAGTTACTGCTATTTTTTAAATACATACCTAACTATTACTTTTGTAGTTGCAATTCGAAAAAATTCAAAATTCACCTTCATATAATTTAAATGTTAAATAATAGACTATAATCACACAACAACAACGACAATAGAGATTTCCCCATCACCCCAACGTGAAACTCAACTCTATTTCGTACGATCTTATAACCACCTGGACGACAACATCAGCATATAACTACAATGCAAATCACCGTTATTCATATGATTCGAATGTGGTGTGTATTATTTGTGATGAGCTTTGTCAATCGATATACACAGCGGATATCAATCGGATTGTATACCATAGTGAAACAGCGACCAAACCAAGTCAGTTCTCAAACGAAAAATTATAATAATCGAAATCATCAATGAACTTCAGCATCACGTAATTGTTAAGTAAGTCAGGGGTAGGGGGCTTGGATTAATGCGAACCAAAAACAATCACAAATACCTGTTGACCTGCATCGGTTTTGAAATACAACACGATGATTTTTAGTGAAACAATCACAACACAGCTGGTAATACGATACTTTGACGGTAGTATACGGTGACACAACCAAAGATGAAAGGGATTTTGAAATAAAAACCATAGGTTTTTGAACTTCCTCATCATTAATCAAATAATTAATAATTTTTAACTATATGTGTGGTCATTGCACATTCAAATTAGTAGATGTGAATGGTTTCCTGAGTTCGCCAATAAGTTGGCTAAGTTTTAGCATTATGACAGGTAAACAGAAAATCGCACTATTTATCTACAAAAATAATTGGTTAAATTAAATGAGGAGCGCCATCTCTATGCGCTGAGAATAAAAAAGTACTCATCAATAATCTTAATACATATTTAGGGAGTTCACGATATTTTAACTTAAAGCCCGGTATTCAGTTTTTATGAAATTGTCGTTGCCATAAGAAGTACGTGTATAAAAAATAACGAAAATATCCTGAACCGAAAATTCCGTTCACTTTTCATTTGCTTGGTACTCAGCTCTTTGCGAAAATTTCGTAGGCAAAATCATGTACAGGGTTGTTACGCCGGAGTTATTTCGTACGAAAACAATTGTTTGATAATTGTTTGGGAGTGGAATTTTGACATTTCGATTATTTTAGTAAACAAAAGTAATGCCACATGCGTTAAAAACAAAATACAGTGCAAAAATTAATTATTAGTGCAATATTTACAAGGTAAATCGGAGATATGTGGTAACTCTCTGTAAAAAAATTTTCTGTTTTGAGACAAATGACAAAATTTCTTAGGAAAATTTCGCAAGAACTGAATACGGGGCTTAACTTGTAATGTATCATTCTGTAGCAAGTTTGCAAGTGTTGCCAATCTGATTTAGTTTATTTCTTTGCATTTCGGCGATATTTTAAAATTGTCTTTAATGCCCCGTATTCAGTTCTTATGAAATTGTCCTTTCCATAAGAAGGACGTGTATAAAAAATATTGTAAAATATTATAATATTATTAAATATTACAATTTTCAGTTACCCAGCTCAATAACAGGGTTGTCATGCCAAACTTATGCCGTACGAAAACAATTGCTTAATAACTGTTTGGGCCAAATCAATTATTTCGATTTGATTCTTTTGACAAACAAAAGTAACAAAACATGCGTTAAAATTAAAATGGAGTACGAAGAGGAATTATTTATGAAATGCCTGCAAGGTAAATCAGAGATAGATGGTAACGCTTTGCAACAAAAATTTCCGTTTAGAGATATACCACAAAATTTTTTAAAAAAATTTCGCAAACACTGAAGACAGGGCTTAAATCCTAACCTTATCACGAAGCTTTTGTTACTTTGGATACATATGTACATTCTGAAAAATCTAAATTTTGTTGTTGTTTGAATACAAAGATAAATGTACTATGTCGCAAATATAGTATACTTGTGTTCAATCATATTGTGTTTGCTTTTAAATACTACATGTTTTAGACACAGTGATTAATATGTTATAATATACTTTTTTTTTTATTATTCAAGCTCAAGCCCGTTCTATAGTTCTATAAATAGAGATATAGTTTTTTGCAAAAGAATAAATAAAATTCATCCCTGATGAACGTAGCGCACGCCGAAACTGCAGGCAATTGTTATTGCCTGTAAAAATTGTGTTGTCTTTTAGGCAGCAACAAATACGATTTTTAATTGGGGTCGATGGTTCTCTGGAGATGGAAATAAGTTTTTTTGCAAATGTTTTCTTGTGTTTTGCTTGCGATATTTTTCGAACACTTGCATAGTGGATAATTCTCACTTAAGATGAGTTTTCGTTTGCATTTAGTTCGATGAATTTATAGCATTTTACAAAAAGTATAGTTTCTTAAAGATCAATTTAAATTATCTTATTTTTCAACGGGCGCCTTAGGCGTGTTGCAACTAACTAGTGCATAACATATAGCGAAAGGAATTTCGTTCCAACCGGGTGTCCCCTGACACATGTGGTGTTACTTTTGGTTGTTAAAATTTTCGAAATGTCAAAATCCCGGTCGCAAACAATGATCAAACAATTGTTTTTCGAAATAACTTTGACGTAACAACCCTGTAATTGATTCTGGCTAAGAAATTTTCGCAGAGCTGAGTACCAAGCAAATGAAAAGTGAGCGAAATTTCCGGTTCATGGAATTTTCATCATTTTTTATATACGTGCTTCTTATGGCAACGAAAATTTAAAAAAAAAACTCACTACCGGGCTTCAATGAAATTTTCGTTGGCATAAGAAGTACATCTGCCTGGTACTCAGCTCTTTGACAAAATTTCAGGTACAAAATTAATGACAGGGCCGTTATGCCAAAGTTGTTTCGTACGAAAACAATAGCGAGATAATTGTTTGGGACTGGAATATAAATAAGTGTGTTTTTTTTACCCCGCTAAAGTTAATTATAGCTTAATTTGTACGGGCTGGGTAAGCGATATTAAGTGGCATTTCAATTTCCCACTTCAATTCCGAAATGGCAACAAAAAGTTATCTTAGATAAATTTTGTTATCATTTCTTGCGAATGAAAATGTTATCAAGGAGAGACTCAAAAGCAGAAATGTGCAAAATGGCTTGCACATTTTAAATTCATTAAAATTATTTTATTTAATGGAAGACTACGTATACTTTTATATCTCTAAATTTGAAGGATACATTTATATTTTTCACAACATTGTTCACAACAACGCGCGGTCATGTCATATTGATCATGGTAGAATTAACTATCAGGTATAGTCATTTAAACAGGTGATGACATTTTTTCCATGTCGTTTTACTTGTCAAAATCATATATATTTTGTTTCTATACTTTTTGTATTCTTGTATTGTTGGTATATATTTGTGTAGAGTTTGACAACTGAAACGAATAAACGAAAATAAAATGCCTGCTGTTGCAACTACAACAACATATGCTGCTACCATGCATTTATTGGCACTGGCTACAAACGTGTTGCCGTATCGCATTTCAGCCATTACAGCAAATGTTGCCACATTTCGTAGTATTAAGTGTGGATCGTTTTATTTGGAAAGTCGTAAGTGGCGATAGCTTAATGGAATAAAAAAACAGCCTTAATATTTGCAAGATTAATCAGAGATAGGTGGTAACCTTCTGCAACAAAAATTACTAACAGGAGATATACACTAGAGAGTTTGAGAATTCAACAAAAACATGACATAAGTATGAACACAAAAGAGGACAAAGACAAGACAAATTGTCACTACTACATGACGCTAACACTGGACAAACATATATAGTGTGGAGAAAACATACATGTACGACATATATACATTTATGTTAGATTAACACTAAATAGACATGCAAATAAATATATAGGAAAACGAAGTAAACAAAATTTTCCTTTTAGAGGTAAGCCGCCGCCGCCGGTTGTCCCAGGTCCCTACGCCGCCGCCGAAGCAGAAACAATCGGTGTAAACCTGTAGACTGGAATGCATCCCATAGAGTAAAGACGTTTAGCAAATAACGATTTTGTCTGGTAATTGGAAAACAAGAGGTTTTCATTATAAGTTTGATAATTTCTGTATATTGAATGCTCGTATAGTACGAAGGCAAGACCGAATTTCGTTTCCTATTGTAAATACTGTAAATACTAAATATATGACGATACAATTTCTTTTCGTATTTTTAAAAACTAGTTGCTTTATTTTTCGAAATAAGAGATTTATAATTCCTTATTAACCAACTTTTGCAACAGTCTACGTATATTTCAAGTAAAAAAACGAACCAGTTATATATAATAATTTCAGATTCGTAATAAATATGTTTTCATTATATAGTAATATATATTTTTAATAAAAAGTAAAACATATTATGGCAAACCTGGATAAACCTTGATCCACTAAAAAAATACTTTATACAAAAAAATAAAAAAAAAGTTAAAAAAATAATGCTACACAAGTATTATTTTAATAACAATGTGGAAAGGGTACAAAACAACAATCCGGCATTTTTTGCACAGAAAACAACAAAAATGCGCAAAAAAAACTTAACAAATCGTGTTATTGTTTTTGTATTTTTTATTGCAAAATGAAACCACACTTGAGTACTATCAGCTCCGCATTAAAAAATGATAGTTTTGGACGCTTAATATCGACGATTGATTTGGAAGAGAAACGCGTATAGAATTCGTTATGTTGTTTTAAATAACACATATGAAGAATGTTAGTTCATTTGTTTTCGAAATAGCAATTTTTATAAAGTAATTTCAATTTGCGTTAAACAAAAAGTATAATAAGGTCATTTATGTTCAAATAATGTGTTATTCTATCCTTGAATTTAAGTTTGTTTTCCATAAGTTTATTAAATATTTATTTCAATATTATTGTAGACGTGCAAAAAATTGGAATACTCAATAATAGTTGGAATAATCTATAGAAAATTATGGCTGAACTGGAATTGGTTATTGTTTTGCTAGATTATATTAAAGAAGTAGCTTGCATTTATTCCAAGAACTTTACATTTTCATTTAGTGCTGTCTCTTGTACAAGGAAGAAGTCATCCGATGTTGTTAGGCTCTCATTTTTTTTCTAAATGAAAAACTTGGATTCAGTTTTTTGATTATGTTTATTTGAACCTTTAGAATTTTATTGGTTAAGTTGAGAAGATGATCTCGGTTAAATGGGCGCCGTCACAATTGATTAGCATACGGGCTCGTTTTATGGCATTTTTCATCACTTCGGCGAGAACTTCGGGCGACAGATTCTAGCACTCGTGTCGAATGTTGACCTTGAGGGCTTCCAGGGTCTCGGGCTTGTTCACGTAAACACGGGACTTCAAAAAACCCCACAAAAAAAGTGTGGAACGGTTAAATCGGGCGATCTTGCGGGCCAGTGAAAATCGCCAAAACGAGAGATGAGGCGAACCGGGAACGCTGTCTTCAGAATATCGGTTGTGGCTCGCGCAGTGTGTGTCCTCCAGTCCTAATTCGACGAATTGCGGCAGAAAAAACTCGGTTAACATGGCCCTAGAGCACGCACCGTCCACTGTTGTCGTTTGACCAGCGGCGTTCTCGAAAAAAAAATGGCCCGATGACTCCTCCGGCGTGAACAGCGCACCATGCAGTCACTTTGAGCGGATGTAATGGCTCCTCGTGCATCACTCGTGGATTTTCGGTGCCCCAGAAGCGATAGCTTTGCTTGTTCACGTACCCGCTGAGGTGGAAATGAGCCTCATCGCTCATTATGAGTTTGGTGGAAAAATCGTCCACTTCGTGCACGAGGTTGAGGATGGCTTGGGCGTAGGTTACACGCGTTTGGCGGTCGACAGGCACCAGCTGATGCACGGACTGGACTTTGTATGGAAACATGCGCAGGTCTTTGACCAAAATTCGCCATAAAACGACCGGCTGATGGCTAATTGCGAGGCACGGCGTCTGGTTGATGTTTCCGGCGACAGCTCGACATCCTCGGCAACAGCGGCGATATTCTCGGCAGAACGGGCGCTACGGGGCCGGCCACTCCTGGCAACGTGTCATGTGGTCCCATAGTCTTCAAGGTTAGTGGCCAAACGGCGCAGTGTTTGCGCAGTCGGTGTCGGGCCGGGGAATCGGCGACGGTATTCGCGCTGCGCCAACACCACAGACAAATTGTTACGCAAAACAATAGACACGATTATTCCGCGTTCTTGGGGAGTATATCGCTCCATGGCTTGTTTACTTGTATTCTACATCTGTCTAGTCCACAAATGTCAAAAAGGATTTGACATTGGCGGCCATTTGCAAAAATAAGAGCAACTTCCAATAGGGTGGTCACTTTTGAAACACCCTGTAGTTATTTAAAATCGCGGCACTGTATACTTCTCGTCACCAAACCATTTCGGACTAAGTAATCAATACTACTCCTAATGTTTGTATTGATTATTGAATAGTTTTGTATTGAGTACTCAATACTTTTGTATAGAGTAATGTATACTTCTGCATTGAGTATTCAATGCTTTTGTACTGAGTACTTAACACTACTCAATTCTTTTCTATTGAGTACTCAATGTTTTTGTGCCAAGTACTCAATACTACTTAATACTTGTATACTGAG
The DNA here is from genome assembly GCA_963931995.1 of Phaonia tiefii. Classification (NCBI taxonomy): domain Eukaryota; kingdom Metazoa; phylum Arthropoda; class Insecta; order Diptera; family Muscidae; genus Phaonia; species Phaonia tiefii. The sequence goes on from OZ008367.1 coordinate 296,885,021, forward strand.
TATTCAATACTACTCAATACTTTTGTTCGGAGTATTGAATACTACTAAATAGTACATTCTTACTTATTACAATCAATACTAATTAATTCTTTTCTACTTAGTACTCAATACATTAGAAGTGAATACTCAATAATACTAAATAGTTCTGACTTCATATACTTTATATACTCAACACTTTTAAACTGAGTACTCCATAACACTTTAAACTTTTGAACCCAATATTCAATTCTACCCAATACTTTTGCACTGATTATACAATACTGGTGGATTATTAACAAACCTGTTATGAAACGTAAGAAGAATAAGAAATAATACGAAAGCTGAGGAGACAATCAAATTTATAAATTACTTTCTTATAAAAAAAATATATACATATGTATCTAGACCGGAGCTAATTTTTTTTTGTACCAGATAAGTAAAATCCACAAAACTTAAACACTGAAAAGGTCGAATACACATGTTTTGAAATAGTGTACTCTAGAAAAATAGGTATTGAATATTGAATACAATTTCGTCTAAGAGATAGGTTGCAATCGAAAACAACAAATCAAGCATCTGTTTTCTTTAAAAAAAAATTAGCTGTTCTTTAATTTGGAATTTCGAAATGGGTGATTTCGTCTGGAATGTACTGTTGTGTAAACATTTTCGCACTTTTATGTACACTTTTCGTCCTTTTGTTTACATTTTCTGTACTTTCGTGTAACGCGACTTGTTACTCCAATCTATTTCTGGTATCGCGACATATTACCGGCACTCTATTTCCGTCACACAAAATGTTGCCGACCGAATTTCAATACCCTCTAATAACATGTTTCACTTCATAAGCAAACTTTGGCCGAATTTATGTTTTTGGAACAAAGTTCCTTATTGCACGTTCCGGGATTAAACAACTTTTTTATAACACTATTATGATACAACACCAGTATCATCAACTATATTGGGACTTTTGCTTTGGTTTGTGTCTAGACTAACATACATATGTTGGCAAATTTCCTGTTTAATGGGAGCCTGGGCGGAGTCTCTAACCAATATTTAGCATATATTGTAGTTTTAAACCCAATAAAGAGTACATTTAGAAAAGCCAAAGTGAAAGAAGTTTAAAAAAGAATTTTTTTTATAAAAAAATTTCTTCTTTTCTTTTCTTAAAAAAAGTAAATTTTCTTAAAAAAAAATATCTATTCACATTCTTAAACAAAGTACCTTTTCTTACAAAAATACCTTATTTTAAAGAAATACCTTTGCTTAAAAAAAGTAAATTTTATTACAAAAAATACCTTTTCTTACAAAAATCACTTTTCTGAAAGAAATGTTTTTTTTAAAAAAATAATTACCCTTTTTTAAAAATTTACATTTTCTTACAACAAATTATCTTTTCTCAAAAAACTGCCTTTCCTTTAAAGAGTACCTTTTTTTGTGAAACAAAATAACTTTTCTTGAGATAAGTACCTACTCTTAAAAATGTACATATTCTTAAAAAAAGGACCAATTCCAAAAAATTCTCATTTCTTAAAAATCGTTTTCTTCAAAAAAATACCTTCTCTTAAATGAAATACCTTTTCCTACAAAAATACCCTTTCTTAAAAGTGCATTTTCTTTAAAATAAAAAATTCCTTTTTTTGGTCTTTCTGAAAATAAGTACATTTTCTTAAAAAAATAAACTTTTCCTAAAAGGAGTACCACATCTTTAAAAAGTACCTGTTCTTAAAAAAGTACTTCTTTGTAAAAAAATCATAGTCGTATGGCTTTTTCTTACAGAAAGTACTTCTTAAAAAAGTATGTACCTTTTCTTAAAAAAAAAACGTTTGCTTTAAATAAAAGAAGTACCTCTCTCTAAAAAAGGACCTTTCCGGGAAAATATAATACATATTCTTGCAAAACGGCCCCAAGAATTACCGTTAAAAAAAAATTGTTCTTAAATAAAGTTGATCATTTTACAAAAAGTTTCTTTTCTTAAAGATCCATTTAAATTATCGTATTTTTCAACGGGCGCCTTAGGCGTGTTGGAACTAACTAGTACATACTATAGAGCGAAAGGAACTTTTTTATTTTACTAGCATAATACGTCATTTACACCGCATCGCAACAAACCATGGTACGATGAAGAGTGTCGTATTGCAAATGACGAAAAGAACGCTGCACGTATGGTAATGCTTCAATCAAATGCAACGCGAGCTGCGACTGAGCGTTATAGGGAGAAAAGAGAGGAGGTAAACCGCCTCTTTAGGCGTAGGAAATGGAGTGAGAAAATTGAGACATACAGAGGGAAGAAAGGAGCCCGAAATTTCTACCAAAAAGTCAAAAACGGAACTAATGGACATGGTTCAGGGCCCCCCTTCTGTAAAGATAAGGACGAAGGGACAATCGACGACAATATGGACTACTACGGTGATTGCCCCACTCCTAACCAAGACGATGTCAGAACGGCTATTGTCCGGCTTAAAAACAACAAAGCCGCGGGAGTCGATGGATTACCGGCGGAGGTGTTTAAGGCTGACGGCGATGAGCTGATAAGGTGCATGCATCAGCTCATTACCAAAATTTGGTTAGATGAGTGCATGCCCGGCGATTGGAGTCTCAGTGTACTATGTCCCATATTTAAAAAAGGTGACCCGAGCCTCTGTGCCAACTACCGTGGAATAAGCCTTTTTTTATCCACAGCATATAAGTTTCTGTCAAGTATAATGTGCGAAAGACTAAAACCAATTATCGCTGACCTGATTGGACCATACCAGTGTGGCTTTAGGCCTGGAAAATCGTCAACGGACCAGATTTTCGCGCTACGCCAAATCCTGGGGAAGACACACGAAAGACAAATCGACACCTATCATCTATTTATCGATTATAAGGCGGCCTTCGATAGCCCGATACGGGGAAACTCTACGAAGCAATGTCTGAGCTTGGTATTCCTGCAAAGCTCATACTCCTTCGCAGGATGACCTTGGCGAATACCAATTCCGCAGTGAAAGTCGGTATGGATCTTACCGAACCCTTCGAAACTAAGTGAGGCGTCAGACAAGGCGACAGCCTATCGTGCGATCTCTTTAACATCGTAATAGAGATTATTTTGAGAACAGCTGCAGTCAACATGAATAAAACCATCAGCAGCAAAAGTCACATGCTGCTCGCGTATGCTGATGATATAGATATCATTGAACGCACTGTTAGAGAAGTTACTGCGGTGTTTTCGAGAATTGAGAAGGAGTCAGCAAAAGTGGGTCTGACGGTAAATGAGGACAAGACAAAATTAATGGTTTCAACGAGCAGGGCCTCCACGCGAGTAGACCAAAGCGTGAACGTTGATAACCTTTATAATTTCGAGGTGGTAGATGAATTTATATACCTCGGATCTGCCGTGAACAAAAACAACAACGTCAGCCTTGAGATCAAGCGGAGAATTGTGCTTGCGAATAGATGTTATTTTGGGCTAAGCAAGCACTATAGAGATAAAGCCCTCTCTCGAGTAACAAAAGTCCAGTTGTACCAGACTCTCATTCAATCTGTCTTGCTTTATGGCGCAGAATCCTGAGTCCTATCGCAAGCAGACGAAACATCTGTAGGAGTACTCCGAAAAATGTATGGCCCTATAGTGCACAACGGCGAGTATCGGCGACGCATAAATCATGAGCTGTATGAGCTTTATCCCGACATTGACATAGTTAAGCGGATCAAAATAACGCGATTGCGCTGGGTAGGCCATGCCAGTAGAATGGATGAATGGAATGGTGTTCGAAACCGAACTCCGACGAAAAATAGGAAGACCTAGACCCCGCTGGAGTGATCAGGTTGACGAATCCCTGCGTACACTTGGTATTACCAACTAGAGAGATAAAGCAAAAGATCGAACTGGTTGGCGAAATATGTTATCTTCGTTTTTGTAAGGCCCCTGACCTCCCGGTGTTGTTCGAGAACAGATAAGTAAGTTCAGGTTTAGCAAAGGACTCGCGGTTTTTTTGATTTTACGATTTCCAAAAATTATTTTAACGATTTTTGCACCTCCAATTTGACGATTTTTAACCAACTTTATCTGGCAACACTGAGTGCAATATCTCACCTAGAAGAGAGCGCTACGCGATTTTCCTGTGCTATTATTTAGAGCAGTGGTCGCCAAAAAGAGAATACTAATCAATCCAGAACAAAGCGGCATGACAATTCTTCGTTGAAAGATAATGTGCTACTGAATGAAATTTTCTTCTCTCATACGCTCTTTGATATGCTTTTTGTTGACGTTCGTGTTGTGTACGTGTAAAAAGCCGATCGTGTTCGGCCCCTGGGCGCTATGGACGGTGACCACTGATTTAGAGTATTCGTCATATCGCTTTGTTGACCCAGAATATATTATTTATCCTTTTAAAAATTGCACGATAAATTCTATTTTAATTAAATTTAAATTTTAATTAAATATACTTATATAAATTAAGTTAATTTACTTATACTTAACCTAGATAAATGATATAGTTAAAATAAATATAACTGATTGTTTTTTTTTAAGGCCTACTACTCTTACATACAACGCTTTATAACTACAACATAAAGCAACTATGGTAGAGAGAAGAAAATTTACTCATGGAGTGGAGAAGCGCGTCGTTTCTCTGCTCTCTCTCTTACACCCTTTGTTGAATATTTCTATACACGAGCAGTTTTCTGATGATGTTACAGTATCTAATTATAGAAATTGCAACCATATTTAATAAAAATTACATAAAGTGTGTAAAAAGTATGAAATAAACAACTTATGACGCGGGAAAGAAATGCGTTTGAGTGAATCGCGTCGACTTTTTTGGTTATCTTCTACTAGGGTTGCCAAAGTGTGCCTACTTTTTCTTCTCTACTTGTACATACTTTTTGACTACATATTTTACTTCAAACCGTGTATTGGCACCTACAAGTGTGCCGGCTTTTGCAAAAATCATGCACCTTTGGCGTTATGTAATATTTGGGTAAATATTTACAAACTTTATCTTTATAACTATTTTACTGTCCACACAGTTTCAAGTACCTTAAGTGATTTAATGTTGATTAATTTATTGCGGAAAATTTATTGATATTAGGCTGACGTGTCACGTACAATGTTAGGCGCTATTTAAGGGGGAGTTCATAGTCAATATAAATAGTAAACAGTGTGACTTAGTTATATTTTTAACTATTAAATAAAATTAACTGTAACAAAGATTTAAATTGAATATTAAAACCAATTCATTTGTAATAAAGCATTAAAAATCGATGCTTACTAAATGCAGATTTGATGAGAGATTTGAAGTTCATTAAAGGATTATTTTGCATATCTTTATAATGACGATCAATGCTATCGGCACCAGATGCCCTTGGAAAATTTTAATAGTTGTGTTTTGACATTGTTTGATTTACTTATACATATATTAGTTTTATACATACAATTTAAATCTAACACGTTTTAAGATATTTCGACATTCAAAACATTTTTAAAGAAATTGTGCTAGTCTGTTAGCTTGTTAACATATCTCTGTTAATTAAATGGAAGAACTAACAACTTAACAACACCCACTTCTTGTCGATTAAATTACGTTTTTTTTATTGAATTTTTTACTAATCACAAAACCAGATTTGTTTCATGTTTGTAGTTGATTCTTGAAAACAAAATTATGTTTTCACTTGACCTTAACAATCTTAAGACAATTGAGAAAGATTAAAAATCACAGAAAAATAAACATGTGTATATAATTGTTATAAAACCACAGACTTGTTGTGGCTAAATTAACTACAGCACTACTATAGATATAAAACACATTTAGTACGATTTTAACCATAAATAATCTACACCATTTCCAATTGAAAATTAAAAAAACCAACCTGTAAAAAACATACTTTTTGACTATACATATATTCTTTATATGAATATGACACATGGTTTTTTATTTTACACATTACATTCTTAGAATATGTACACCTAACCAACATACCCAATTTTGTTCAAATACCGTTAACAGGAACAGAAATAATGGATTTTTAATTTGTGATTTGTATGGGAGGTACCACGCCCCTTTGTCCAATCCCGCCCATATTTTTATAGTTCATTTTTGTCGTCGCGAAGTTTCAGCTCGATTGGATAAAGAATATAAAAAATTTAAAAATATCAATTAAATTTTGAAAAATATCAATTGAAATTTTGAAAACTATATTTGAAATTTGAAATACATCAATTGAAATTTAAAAATTATATTTGAAATTTGAAATACATCAGTTGAAATAAAAAAAAAACATCAATTTAAATGACATCAATTGAAATTTGAGAGATATCAATTGAAATTTGAAACACATAAATTGAAATTTAAAGGGCATCAATTGAAATGTAAAAGACATCAAAAAAATGTAAAAATTATTAACCGATTTCATGTATTAGATTTTTAAATTTCAAATTTCAATTGATGTCTTTTAAATTTCAATTGATGAATTTCTAATTTCAATTGATGTGTTTTAAATTTCAATTGATGTTTTTTCAATTTTAATTGATGTGTTTTAAATTTCAATTGATTTATTTCAAATTTCAATTGATGTCTTTTAAATTCCAATTGATGAATTTCAATTGATGTGTTCTAAATTTCCATTGATGTATTTTAAATTTCAATTGATGTCTTTTAAATTTCAACTATGTATTTTAAATTTTAATTTGACGTTTTTTCAATTTCAGTTGATGTTTTTCTATTTCAATTTCAATTAATGTATTTTAAATTCCAATTGATGAATTTCAATTGATGTATATTAAATTTCAATTGATGTTTTTAAATTTCAATTGAAGTATTTTAAATTTCAAATGATGATTTTTAAATTTCAATTGATGTGTTTTAAATTTCAACTGATGTATTTTAAATTTCAATTGATGTTTTTTCAATTTTAATTGATGTATTTTAAATTTCAATTGATTTATTTCAAATTTCAATTGATGTCTTTTAAATTCCAATTGATGAATTTCAATTGATGTGTTCTAAATTTCCATTGGTGTATTTTAAATTTCAATTGATGTCTTTTAAATTTCAACTATGTATTTTAAATTTCAATTGATGTTTTTTCAATTTCAATTGATGTTTTTTTCAATTTCAATTGATGTATTTTAAATTTCAATTGATGTTTTTTCGGTTTCAATTGATGTTTTTTCAATTTCAATTAATGTATTTTAAATTCCAATTGATGAATTTCAATTGATGTATATTAAATATCAATTGATGATTTTTAAATTTCAATTGATGTGTTTTAAATTTCAACTGATGTATTTTACATTTCAATTGATGTTTTTTCAATTTCAATTGATGTATTTTAAATTTCGAATTGATTTATTTCAAATTTCAAATGATGTCTTTTAAATTCCAATTGATGAATTTCAATTGATGTGTCCTAAGTTTCAATTGATGAATTTCTAATTTCAATTGATATGTTTTAAATTTCAGCTGATGCATTTTAAATCTCAATTGATGTATATTAAATTTCAATTGATGTTTTTAAATTTCAATTGATGTATTTAAAATTTCAATTGATGTTTTTTACATTTCAATTGATGTATTTCATATTTCAAATAGAATTTTTAAATATCAATTGATTTTTTTTCAAATTTCAACTGGAAATAGTGTAGACAGATATCGCGAACATAGTGCATAGGGGGAAGCTCCCCCAGTCAGTTCATGTGATGGATTTTTAGGGATTTCATAACAACGATTTTTAAAACTAACGGCCGTTTTCACCATGTTCAGTTATCTTTCAGTTAGAGCTAACGAACAGTTTTAGCTGTCAGTTTGTATGGAATTTATAATTTGGAACTGTCAGTTAGTTTTAACTTTGTTTGGTGAAATTGGTCGCCAGCAGTTAAAGAGAACATTTTGATTTAATTTGGTTTTTGTTTTCTACAAGAAAATCCAATTTTAATGGAGAAATTCAAATTAATTTTGTCCTTGTGGTTTTTGCAATTTTCATAAGAAATTACAATTTTTATGAAAAATTTATAAATGTTTAATAATTAAGCGAGTTATCATCATGTTTTATTTAGTTGTTCATTAATTGTTACGTTCTCCACAAGAAATGCGAATTTGTGTGGAGTAATTTCAAAGTTTTGATAACTTGCCGATAACAAAGCTAGTTATCGATAGTGTTTGTTTAATTCTTTTTTCAGAATTTATGGATTTTTCTTCAGAGCACCCAATTTTTTGTGAATAAAGTCTAAAATTTCGGTACGAAAGTGAGTTATAGCCAAATTTTATTACAAATGTTCTCTGCAGTTTTTTTTTGGCGTTATAAGCAAAATAAATTTCTATGAGAAAATTATGAACTTAAATAACTAAGTGAAGTTATCGATGAACTTTATTTATCTGTTTGCTTATTTTTTCTGAGTTATCGAACATTTTTGTTTATTGCGGTTTATTTAGCAAATGCCATTTTTTAATCGAAAAGGTCTAAAGTTTTAATGATTAAGGGAGTTATCGGAGTTTAACTTTGGAACGAAGTTCCTTATCGCACGCTGCGGGATGGTGGCTAAAGGCAATACATTTTTAACAACTTTTGTTTTAACACTATTATGCTACAATCCACTATTATCAACTATTTGTATGGTCTCTTTTGCTTTGGTTTGTGTCTAGACTAACGGCACGGATCATAGAGAAAGAAATTATCTACATGTCTCTCATATCATGTTGGAAAATTTCTTGTTTAATGGGAAGTTTTCTAATTGGAACCTGTAGTTTTGAACCCAATAAAAAGTAAATTTAGAAAAGACAAAGTGAAAGAAATTTTAAAAAAGAACATTTTCTTCAATATATGCCTCTTCTTAAAAAAGGAAATTTTCTC